>SJYO01026388.1:52979553-53432256 GCA_006410555.1 Capra ibex | reverse complement strand
GATAGATCCAACCAGTATTGAAAAGAAGGTTTCTCATTCACAGAAAATTAAAGTACCGACGTCAGTGGTAGACGTCACTAAAACCTCGGGTTTTTTAATTTCAGACTGTGACAAAGATGACAAAGGGATAGATAAAGGGTACTTCACTACCCTGGCCTACGGTACTAGAAGTAAAAGACTTACAACTCGAAATTCGGTTGAAAAAGGGAGAGGAGAAAGTGAAAGTAGTTCTCCGAAAAATCCAGGAGAAGTGAAAGACGGTATTCCCACCACAGTAGACGTATCGACTCCACTAACTATAAAGAGGGCCGTTAGAATTGAGGTCTAACACGAAGAAGGTCAGGTCGCAAAGAGTACTACATGAGACGTATATTCAATTTATTTGTCCCACTGTTATATGTCGGAACTGCATGAGGAAAAGGATAAACCTTGGTCAGACAACAAGGTACAGGTCAAGATTGACAACGAAGGACTGGACGTATGTCTAAAGAGTTCTCCGTCCAGTCCACCAGACCATAAGGGTAGAGAACTTCTTAAAAGGTGTCAAATAACACTAGGTGTGTCAGTTTCCGAAACCGTATCAGTTATTTCGTCTTCATCTACAAAAAGACCTTGAGAGAACGAAAAAGTTACTAGGTCGTCTATAACCGTTGAACTATAGACCAAGGAGACGGAAAAGATTTTGGTCGAACTTGTAGTCCCTCAAGTGCCAAGTGTATAACGACTTCGGACCGAACCTCTTAAAACTCGTAATGAAACGATCGTACACTCTACTCACGTTAACACACCATCAAACTCGCAAGAAACCGTAACGAAAAGAAACCCTAACCTTACTTTTGACTGAAAAAGGTCAGGACACCGGTGACGACTCAAAAGGTTTAAACGACCGTATAACTCATGTCGTGAAAGTGTCGTAGTAGAAAGTCCTAAACTTTGTCGAGTTGACCTTAAGGTAGTGGAGGTGATCGAAACAAACATCACTACGAAAGATTCCGGATGAACTGAAGTGTAAGGTTCTACAGACCGAGATCTAATCACTGGTGTAGTAGTACTACTAGACCCAGCACTTTTAGAAAAAACATGTCAAGAAGAACATAAGAACGGTGGAGAAGAATTATAGAAGACGAAGACAATCCAGGTATCCAGGAAGATTAATATCGTAAAATACACTACAAGCCCAGATACCTATTACCGTGTCTGTGTTTCTTTATTGGGGACCTCTTAGGTACACCTTAGACCTCCAACCACTCCACATCATACCGCCTTTACTGTGACAGAACCGACCCACATGTGTTATACGGACACACAAGACGAAGTACGGGAGAAACTTTCGGAGTCGAGTACTACGTCCCCAGGAAGGGTCAAGAGACTGAAGAAACTATTGTACACCAGGAAGGAAGACACACGATGTTTTCTGCTATTTGTACCGAAGAGACGATTTTCTTGTCATCATGTTGGGACACGGGTAATTCAAGAAAAATCAAAAGTCACATGAAGGGTTGTACAAATAGGGTAAACCAAAGACCTCGTTGAGACATTCTATCCGTCTTATCTTAGGGTAGGATAACGTTTACTTCTGTGTCTAGGGTTTCAATTCACTGACCGGGTCAAGTCAAGACAAATGATTTACCCTCACCCTACAAATTGGTAAAGGGTGGGATCTCACACGATCCATAACCTACATAATCCCGACCTTTTTTTAATCCTTTTACAGGGAGAGAGTAGACAGGTGACCCTCCCTTTTTCATACTTTTCTTTCAACGTCTCATAAACTTAGAGGAACTTCTCCTACAGGTTCCAAATTCCTCTGAGATCCCTTCCCTGACCAATTAAAACGCTACTCACTCCGACCGTCTACACCCTCCCTTCCTCTCTTCCTCATTATGACTTTTCCTGAACCGTCCCATTCGGGTTCCACTCAGAATTCTTTACAATCAAGGGTTCCACTTGTTCTCTCCGTTCACAGGAGATCCGATCTTTGAGTGTCCTCTGTCAGTACTTTAATCGTTCCATTTATCGTACAAGAATCCCTTGGTACTTGTTACCACCCCGAACACAGACCCACGTCATTCCAGGTACCCTTGACTCCTAGACTTTTCCGTCCAACCACGAGTTTACGTTCGTTCCCAGGAAGATACGTCTAGTTTCTACAGTCACTCTTCAGTAGTCTCTATAAACCCGTTCTGTCTAATCTGACCTGTCTATACCTAAACCCCTTTTCTTTTACTCCTTACCTTCGACACCTTAATTCTGTCTCTTCTTGTCCTCATCACCGGTCGATCTATCTTCCTGTACAGGCTAAGTCGACCTTGAGTCACTCTCATTGGTCAATTCTAAAAAGAATCACTTTATGTCACCTCTTCCGTAACCGTTGGGTCAGGTCATGAGAACAGACCTTTTAGGGTACCTGTCTCCTCAGACCATCCGACGTCAGGTACCCCAACGATCCTCAGCCTGTGTTGACTCGCTAAAGTGAAAGTGAAAAGTGAAAGTACGTAACCTCTTCCTTAACCGTTGGGTGAGGTCACAAGAACGGACCTCTTAGGGTCCCTGCCCCCTCGGACCACCCGACGGCAGACACCCCAGTGTGTCTCAGCCTGGCCTGTACTGACTCCGTTGAATCGTCGTCACTTTATGTCTGTCCTTTTCGTCCGACACCCACACACGAAAGAAAGAAAAAGGAATTCGCAAACTAAATCAAAAAACGAACGTTCTCCGTCTTCTCTCTCGTAAGATTGAAATTTTCCGTATCTGTACTTCTCACTCGAGAAGAAAAAGTAAAAATTATTTTCGTAATCTCAACTGTTTGTGTGACCGTTTTGAACGAGAAGGGGGTACATAAGACAATAAGTAATGACAAAACAAACACAAATCAACGATTCAACACGGGCTGAGTCACGTTAGGGTACCTAACATCGAACGGTCCGAGGAGACAGGTACCCTAAAGGGTTCGTTCTTATGACCTCACCCAACGGTAAAGGAGGAGGTCCCTTAGGAGGACTGGGCCCCTAACTTGGGAGTAGAGGACGTAACCGTCTGGCAAAGAAATGGTGACTCGGTGACCCCTCCGGGGTAGTACGAAGAACAATTGCTCGATTAATCCAGTTCCTTTTTGTTCCAAGAAGAAGAATTGAACACCATATCTTAATTACAAAGATGAGTAGGAAAAAGACCGCGGGAGGAGGAAACCGTCTCCTATTACTTATTTGATAACAAAAACTGTTGGCAAGAACGGTAGGATTGTACGTCGTCCTAGGCGTACAGTTTTCGTCATAAGTCAACGACGACACCACACACTAAGATCTTGCACGATTCAGGGGTAGGGCGAAAGTGTCTCTTACGCCCTTGGACACGTTCTACCTTTGACCATCCGGACGATACTGGTCCTGTGTTCATTGAAAACGTTCAGACACAGGAGTAGACATTTTCCCCCTGTCGATTTTCATGTAGGGAATGAACAAACTTTGGTATATCTAGTCGTACCGAGTATTACTCCCCGGTTATTTACAATCAACGACATTGATGATATATAAAAGTCGGTCTGAACTCTTGATTTATTGAAAGTCTAGATAGTTCGTTTGCTGTACCTATATTGAACTGGATACTTACAAGAAAGATGTAGAAAAAAAAAACCGGTGTAGAGCCGGTGACCCTAGAATCAAGGGGCTGGTCCCTAGCTTGGACACGGAGAACGTAACCCTTGTACCTCAGAATTGGTGACCTGGTGGCTCCTTCAAGAACAAAGGTGTAGAATTAACTGGGGAAACTATTGTGGAAGGGAAACTCAATGGATAAGATACACTAATCCCGACGATATTGTTTCATGGTGTCTGACCCCTGTTGTCTTTACATAACAGAGTGCCGAGACTTCAGGTTTTAGTAACAGTAACCATCCCAGTCAAGGAAGACTCCCGATACTCCTCTCCTAGACAGGGTCCGAAGAGAGAAACCGAACATCCACCCGTTGAAGAGGGACACAGAAGAGTGTAATAGAAGGGAGATGTGCACAGAGAGACTTCGTGAAGGGGAAAAGTGTCTCTATGTTCATTATGACCCAATCTGAGGTAGGAAGCACTGGAGAAAGTTGACCAATGAGGGCGTTTCTGAAAGAGAGGTTTATTCCAGTGGAAGATTCAACGACACTCTTTGGATCTGTCACATAAATTTCGTCTCTATGGTGAAACGGTTGTTTCCAGGTATATCAGTTTCGATACCGAAAAGGTGATCAGTACACGTCTACACTTTAAATCTGGTATTTCTTCCGACTCACGGTTTCTTAACTGCGAAAACTTGACACCACGACCTCTTCTGAGAACTCTTAGGGAACCTGTCGCTCCTCTAGTTTGGTCAGTTAGGATTTCCTCTAGTTAGGACTTATAAGTAACCTTCTTGACTACGACTTCGACTTCGAGGTTATGAAACCGGTGGACTACGTTTCTTGACTGAGTAGCCTTTTCTGGAACTACGACCCTTTCTAACTTCCGTCCTTCTCTTCTCCCACTGTCTCCTACTCTACCAACCTACCGTAGTGACAGAGTTACCTGTACTCAAACTCGTTTGAGGTTTTTTATCACTTCCTGTCCCTTCGGACCGTACAACGTCAGGTACTCCAGTGTTTTTCAGTCCGTACTGAATTACTGAGTTGTTGTTGTTGTCGACTTCATGACTCTCAATCCTGTAGTCGTATTCTTCAAACTCCCTACGTCACTCGGGGGACCGTGGGACACTGTGAACTACACCATCTTTGTACCTTAGGTACAAGGACAGATGTATGTCGTATTGGAAACCGATCCTACGGTCACTTCTGTAAAAAGTATCACTCCCGAGAGAAAAGAGATATGGCAATAGAGCATACTACTAATCACTACCTTTACCAATTAGGACTCAGAGTAGTTTAATATCCGGCTTTAGTGTGGGTTCGTCAAAGCTCTTACGAAATCCAAGTTGAAGAGGTGAGAGAGGGTGTTGGTCCGGGACTCCCTGACGTGAAGTTCCCATCCTGCACGAAGGGTCCCACTCTCCCCGAAAGGAGGCACATCAAATCGTTCCTTTTCATCTCAAGTGGACCTGAAGGGACCACCAGATTCTCAATTCTGACACGAAGGTGACGCCCCCCATGTCCAAGTTAGGGACCAGACCTTCAAAGTGTTCGGTACACTATCCCGGGTTTAATCTTTTTCTATCTCAAGTGGGTAGACCTAAGGACGCTATACTACGAAACGTTTTACATCCTAAATAAATCTTTGTGTTACATTCTTATATAAAAAAATTTCTGTTTCTAACTTACTAATAGTATTGAAGGATATCCTTCACTATTTGAATAAAAAATAGAATTTTAACATCAATCTCACTTTTCTATTTATTTATCTTAATTATGACAACACCTACTGTCTAAAATTTCCCTCATACACACATGTGTGTGTAAAGACATAAGTCTCATCTCACTAAACACCTTCTGGACTTCGAGGCCCTTTCCTACTTAGATTCAGTGTAGAAGATTGATATAAGTGACGAGCGAGGACACACTACGTATCTTCCACGACCTATTTACTGGTGACTGACGGGCTCTCCTGTCTACACACAAAGTCTGAATCACGAAGTACCAAACGGTTCAACGGTCAGAATAGAATTTTTTAATTTGAGTATAAAATTGGGGGATCTTGGACTAGATTCCTAGGTGGTATTAAGGTTCCAAAATCTTTCCAAAAGTTTGGAGACAGATAAGTCAACATGTTGTGTTGATTATCATCGTAAACTTCAAGTTTTCTTCATCAAAATCCTATTCGTGACATAGGAGATATCGTTAACCTCTTACATTACCGTTGGGTGAGGTCATAAGAACGGACCTCTTAGGGTATCTATCTCCTCGGACCGTCCGATGTCAGGTACCCCAGTATTCTCAGTCTGTGTTGAATCTCTAATTTCGTGGTCGTGGTGGTGGTGGACATCGTTTAAATCCTCGGTGCTATCTCATCAGATATTTGTTAGTATCCTTGGTAACTACCCGCTTTTTAATGAGGTCTATAAAGTCGTCGTACAACCCTCCTCTCCCTCGAAGAAAGTAGACACAGTAACTACAGTCCTTTCCTTTTAAAATA
Organism: Capra ibex; assembly: GCA_006410555.1. NCBI lineage: Eukaryota > Metazoa > Chordata > Mammalia > Artiodactyla > Bovidae > Capra > Capra ibex. The sequence continues at coordinate 53,426,158 of SJYO01026388.1, read as the reverse complement.
GAAGACGTTTGACAATCCATCAACCATAGTCTTTATCTCTTGACTTACCAGACTTGCCAGGAACCCTACTGAGTACATGATCGAATTCCTTGAAAGACAATCTAAAAAAATTGGTCGTTTCATTTCACCAACAAACCCTAAAAACCCCCCAAAAAATCACCGTAAACTAGGACATTGATTTACACTATAACTCAACCTTTTCGAAGGAGGGAACCCAAAGTGGAAATACGAGTGTGACGATGGTGTGAGTGTTGTGTAAACTGTGGTCTACACATCCAGGAAAGGGGTGTGGTTCGTTAAGAGACACTGTGGTCAACCTACAGGATGGTAAGTTAAGTCAAGACTGTGACCAGACATAATCGGGTCTGGGGTGTTCAATTCTCGAGTCAGGGTGTTCTGACGGGAGGCGAAGTCTACGGTTAACGTTCATCGTCCAGAGGTACAATGGGGGTTGAAGACAGGTTGAACCGATGTTCAATTCCCAAGAGTACACCCCACACACACACACACACACACACACACACACACACACACACTTCGAAGAAGTCAGTACAGGTTGAGAAACACTGGGATATTTGACATCAGGCGGTCCGAGGAGACAGGCACCCTAAGAGGTCCGTTCTTATGACCTCACCCAACGGTACACGACGAGGTCCCCTAGAAGGGATGGGTCCCTAACTTGGACACGGAGAACAGAGGACGTAATCGTCCGTCCAAGAAATGGTAATCGTGGTGAACCCTTCGGGAGGGTACACAATCCCTTTAATTTTACCTCCTTTGGAACAAGTCCGAAGTCTTCGTCCTCTCACCCGGAGACTGAATGAAGACTGGACGGACCTGTGGCGCCTAGGACGGACGTTCGTGTCGATCACGAACCTATTCTTTTCCTCACCCAGAACCTTAAGAACTCGGAGACTTCTAGACCGGTTAGGGACCCCAGATTGCTTTGGGATACTAAGTGTTTCGCTTTGTTTGACCGTCACATCTGCAATTTTTTCTTGGGGTTTTGGTCTCGACGTCGAAACGTACGTTTGACTACTACTATAGTCAAACTCCGGACCCTAATATTCACCCTCGGGGGATTGGTGTTAAACTTCAGAGTGGGTACCCCACCTGTGTGGTGAGTCCTGGGAAAGAGTAACACTGAGGTCTAACGATAATTGTTCTCTGAACGGTCTAGAGAACAACCACATAACAGATAATCAAGAGAGAGAACAAAGATAAAGAAAGAAAGAAAAAAAAAAATTACTGACGTACAACTTTAATTCAGTTTAGATATTTTTATCTTTAATACATAAACACACATTACTTACCAAAGAAGACAATCGTTTAGGAAACTTGAATATCCATTTTGAAATCCGTTCTGTGTCACTGGGAGGGTGAAGAGGTCGATCCTAAGTCAATGAACGACCTTACCGAAGGTGTTGAGTCCCTTTGTGAACGAATTGTGATAATATTTTCCTACACTATTTCATATATCGACCCGTACATCTACCTTCTCTATGTCTTGCCCTCCATACACCGTCGGGGGTGCAGGGCACGTCCACTCGGCGTAAGGGTCTAGGAGGTACACAAGTGGCTCGGGTCTCCAGGGGTTTAGGGTGTGGAATCCCTAAAAATACGCCTGAATTAGTGTATCCGTTGAATTAGTCAAAGGTCGGGAAGAGACCTCTTACCTCACACCTTGGTTTTCGAGATTCGAAGATTAGTACCGAACCAGAAAGACCACTGATTAGGGGTTCGTCCTTAGTGGTTCTCAATGGGTACTCTACGGTTCCTTGATCCGCGAACCACAGTCCTTGGTCCCAGTTTCTGGTTTATAATCTTGTAATAATGAGGATCCCGAGAATAGTGATTCCTTCAATGTTCCTATCAGTCTCAAGACACGGTTCTTGACCCCCGTCTCTGGTTATTCATATAAAAGATACTTGAGTTTCTATGGTTTTTCTTTCGTAAAGTTCTAGTTGACAACCGAATCAAGATGTCCTCTACGTCTCGAATGTAAAGGAGGTGGTTCCGAAAAACAAAGCAAATATGAGAATTAAGACTAAAACCGGACGATTTCGATTGTTAAGAATAAAACCAACTCCCGTCTGAAGTAACTCCATAGTAACAATATGTTTTTAAATGTGAATAAATTATATACATATAAGTACTCAAACCTTTATACGTGTGGTAGATACTACAGTAGTGACGTTAGTTTTATGATTTGAATAAGTCGTGGAGGTTTTTTAGGGAATCCAAAAGAACACCTGAAAAAAAAAAGAAGAAAAACACCACTCTTGTATTGTACTCAAATTGTCTTTTAAATATAGATTTCTCGATATTAAGGGGTGACGGGGGAAGGGTTTCAGGGACTGTTGGTGGTAAGATTCGAGACGAAAATACTTAAACCGATAACCTGTATGAACTATGTTCGCCTTAGCACGTCACAAACAAGGAGATACTTCCGAATGAAGCAAATCGCAGTAAAGAAGTTCTAAGTAGGTATAACAACGTCTACGGTTCTACTTATAAAAACTCTACTTATTATAAGACACAATATATATATGGTGTAAAAGAAACAGGTAAGTAGACAGCTGCCTGTAAACCCAATAGAGATATAATAGAATCGATAAAGAATCAACAAAGACATAATAGAATCGATCACGGTGTCACTCGTACCCTAACGTTTATAGAGACTCTACGACGAGAGTTAAGAAAACCCATATATGTGTCTTCTCCCTAACAACCTAATATACCATCAAGACAAAAACTACAAAACCCCTAGGAGGTATAACAAAAGGCATCTCCGACGTGGTAAGAGGTAAGGACGGTTGTCACATATTCCCAAGACTAAAGAAGTGGAACAGTGGTTGTGAACAATAGAAGAGACGAAAGTTAATAAAGAGAGATAGGATTGACCACACTCTACTATAGAGTAATACTCAAATTAAACGTAACGGGACTACTAATGACTAGAACTCGTCGAAAAGAATATGGACCACCGGCAAACATACAGAGAAAAAACCTCTTTACAGACAACTTTAGGAAAAGAGTAAAAATGCCGTACAAGAAACGTCACCAAAAAATAATTATCTAATAACTTAACATCCTCTCAGAATGTATAAAACCTATAGTCGATGAATATACCTCTACCAAATGTTTAACGAAAGAGGATAAGACACCTAACGGAAAAGTGAGACAATTAGTAAAAGAAACGACACTTCTAAAAATCCAATCACATTAAGGTAAACAAACTAAACAGAAGAACGAATCCAAAAACCACAGTTTATGTTCTTTAGTAACGGTTCTAGTTACAGTACTGGATATACCCTTTTATTAGATTCATTCTCATCTGTACACATATACATATTGACTAAATGAAAAGACATGTCACTTGATTGTGTTGTAACATTTAGTTGATATGAGGTTATTTTTATTAAAAAATCTTCGGGGGGGCAGGTGGCAAAAGAAGTTTTTCAAAATTCAAAGTCTAAAATACAAATTCAGATCAAACGAAACTCAAATCAAACACTCACGATATTCTATCCCTAGGTCAAAGTAAGGAATCGTACACCTACAGGTCAAAAAGGGTGTAGCAAACAACTTCTCTCATAGAGAAGGGGTAACACACAAGAACCGTGGGAGTACCTTCTACCTAACTGGTACAAACAAATCCAAATAAAGACTCGAGAGACAAGACAAGGTAAATAGGTATACAGACAGAAATCCGGTCATAACATGACAAAATTAATGATGTGGAAACATTAGGTAAAAGTTTTAGTTCTCCACACCATGGAGGTCAAAACGAGAAAAAAGAGTTCTAGTATTTCAATTCACTCACTTAATAAAAGTACAGTCTCTTGATTCAAAATGATGGCAAGGGAAAGGGAAGAACCGGACAAATAAGACTTTATTATTAGAAACTTTAACGAAATGTCTATTTCCAATGTCCTCCTACTAGGAGACTAGATCATCGAGGTAAAAAAGGATATGACAACGATTAAATAGAAAGTTTGAAAAAGAAAAGACAAAAAAAAAAAAAAATTTCCGACTTTTCTTTCCTCGGTCGTTATGTCACTAACCATACTAGAAACCTACAATACGAAACAAACTGAAAGACCGTAGAAACCATAAACCTTTTATACATTCATAATTAAAAAAAATTACCACATTACTCAATAAGATTAATGTTCAGATTTTAAAGGTGACTACGTCTTTATTGGTCGTAGAATACAATACTTGACACGAAGTCAACTGTCAAGGTAAGAATACCAACTAACTAAAAATTGAAGAAGGTACAAACATTCTTACGTACAACAGTAAGGTGATTTCTTAATGCAAAACAATTGACATATATATAAGGGGTTTAGAAGACAAAGGACAATGTCACCTGAACAAATACAGTGATATCTGAACATCGTCAGTAGTTAAATGGTGAAAAGAAACTGTAAATAATATCGAACATGTCTAACCTCGTTTTAAATACAAACATCGTCCTTACAAACAGAGTCCTCGTCAATGTCAAGAGAAACCCATTCAGTACAAGACTATACAAACCCTCGGACTTGTCTAAAGGATTAAATAGAAGTCAAATTTTACAATTACAAAAGAAATTTAGTTAGTAATGGTAACTAATAGTTTACGGACCGTATACTTATTACCACTTCCCGTAACCTACCACACCTCTTACTTTACTTAGTGTAACTAGAATTCTTTTTTTAGGAGATCCCCTAGTGGTAATTCAACCGACGACTTAGACAAGAAATCCTGAAGACACTGAACTCACTGTCTTTGAATTGTGTGAAAAGACTCAGTGTTTAAAAAAACCGAATTCGTTTTTTCACTCAAAGAACAGATTTGTTAGTCGATTTCTTCTAGTCTTACATCTACAATTCTATTACAATAGTCTTTAGAAAGAGTCCAAGGACTAAAACGAAAAAAAAAAAAAAGCGAACCCCTTCTGGATTTAGATTCAGAAAGACGTATCGACGAACAATCTAACTGAGATGTAAAAAATTTCCGCATGATTCATAATAATAAATTCTGTAGTTTATACAGTCATCTTTTCCCGTTACTCCGACAATAATACTGAGTTTAAGGAGGATGATTTTTATATTGTTTCTTTGAGAATTCTTAAGTATAAGATTTCACTGAATAAAATTATTGATACTAACTTCACAATGACAAAAGTCACTCATGTCAATTTATTTTAGTCAAACCGTAAACTCCTAACAGAATAAGAAAAAATCAGAGGACCTGGTTCAAGGTCTTCCTCGTCACAAATAACGATACACAAAAGATGACTCTTATTGACTACGTTATTCAAAGCTCCGTCGTTATTGACGCAGCAGAAGATAAGAACGTTTCCGAAAAGGTTTGTTACACCGATGTCATAACCATTCATAAAATATGTCAAAAGGATAAAAGGAAAATCACATCGATTTTACAAACGAACTGGAAAGTTCGGTTTCGACCCCGGGTAAGAAGATCTGGACGAAAAAAAGATGAGAGACACAAACAATGGAAAATGGGGTCAAAGACAATACGGGTCACAGGCTCAGGGGTTTTGACTCTCTTATTCTGTAGGTGTCGTTACGTTTTCGTATTTCCCCAAATAACGATCGAGCTCGGTCCCGAGGACAGTGTAGGTTGTGTCACCTCATCTTGTTCTCGGGGCTCGGGTCTACATGTCGTCATAAATATTCAAATCTTGTTTCTGTCCCTCAACGGTTCCCAACTAACCGACGTCCCCAAAGGACCATAAATGACTAACCGGTCAATAGTAGGGAGACTAACCGGTCTCAATAGTAGGGCCCTTCGGGGTCTTCGTACTGAGTCCCTAATAAAAACCGGATCACGTGGAGAGACTCGGACAGTACGGAGACCACTTCAACATTGTCAAAGATGAAAGTCGTCGTCCGACAGTTATTTACATGGGAATCAGAATGAATCCACGAAAAGGACCCGAATGTTCGGGGATTTATCCGTTTTGATTTATGAGAAAAAATTGGAGAATTTTTTTTTGGAGGAATTATTACAAACGATAGAGAGACATCGGATCTAACACAGACCCGACGGACTTCGTCTAAATATGATATCAGGACGAAGGTGAAAAGGGTCTCAGTACCTTTCCTAGAATCTCTAACAGAACTTAAGGTATACACGAAGACACGTTACCCAGACTCCTGCCTGAAGTCAAGTCAAGTCAAGTCAAATCAACGAGTCAGGACAGGCTGAGAAACGCTGGGGTACTTAACGTCGTACGGTCCGGAGGGACAGGTAGTGGTTGAGGACCTCAAGTGGGTTTGAGTACACCTAGCTCAGCCACTACGGTAGGTCGGTAGAGTAGGAGACAGCAGGGGAAGAGGAGGACGGGAGTTAGGGAGGGTCGTAGTCCCAGAAAAGGTTACTCAGTTGAGAAGCGTACTCCACCGCTTTCATAACCTCAAAGTCGGAGTCGTAGTCAGGAAGGTTACTTGTGAGTCCTGACTAGAGGAAATACTACCTGACCAACCTAGATGAACGTCAGGTTTCCTGAGAGTTCTCAGAAGAGGTTGAATGAAATGGTATTTTTAGGTCTCGGACCATCGTAGTATAACTGTATATAAGAGTATATAACGGGTCTACGGAACTGTACCTCATAATCACTGTATCGTCTAAGAACAGGGTCGAAAATCGCCGACGTAAGAGAGGAGACCTGAGTCCGTAAGGACTTCCTGAGGACCAAACATATACTCTTATCCGTGGTGGGAGTCGAAGGGACCACCGAGTCTCCAATTTCGCAGAAGGAGGTTACGTCCTCTGGACCCAAGCTAGGGACCCAACCCTTCTAGGGGACCTCTTCCTTTACCATTGGGTGAGGTCATAAGAACGGACCTCTTAGGGTACCTGCCTCTTCGGACCATTCGATGTCAGGTACTACAGCGTTTCTCAGCCTGTACTGACTCACTGAAGTGAAAGAAAAGAAAGAAAGAAAGTGAAAGAAAAGAAAGAAAGAAAGTGAAAGAAAAGAAAGAAAGAAAGAAAGTGAAAGAAAAGAAAGAAAGAAAGTGAAAGTCTCTGGAGTCTAGATTAGTCGAGTCATGGTACAAGGGAGTAAATGGGTATAATTATGATGTCAAACTTTCAAAACTGGTAGTCCATTTGATAAACGACATATTTATATTTATAGGTGTGAAAATAATTCATATATGGGTATATATAAAATGTCAATTACATTCATGTATATAGACATATACATAACATATAGACCTATTTAAGTGAAATCCAAGATTCGTTAAACAGTACGGTACGACCGGTGACATTGTCTATATGATAAAGGTAAAGGTTTTTCATATAAAAAGTCTTCCCCAAGTCTTTCTACGATCAATCAACTGTACGAGACATTTTGTTCCAAAACACCGACTTGTACAAATCTCATCCCGAAACGACAGGACGTTCAATCTCGACCAGTCAAGTGCAATCACACTCGACAAAAGTAAAATACACACTTGTCTGATATTGTAAACGGGTAAAAGGGTGTCATGACGACTAAACAGAGCAAGTAATTATCAACGACAGTACCATGAAAACCCTTTAATCAGAAAACAGTCATGAAAAAGGGGTAAGAAGCAAACAGAAAAAAAAAAAACGACAGGTATCAAAAAGTATAAAAGTACATTGGTCTCAATAGTCAGAAGAAAACACAGAAGACTCCAAAATACGGTATTAATCTTTTAAACGAAGTGACATTCCTAATCCTTTTTTGAGATATAAAAGAAAAAGATTATGAAAATAGTAAAGTTACACGTACAAATTCAAAAACCAGACAGAACCTACACACACCCACCACACACATATTTAACATTTCACCTATCTTAAAAAAAGTCTTGAAAGGTAATTTCGAAACAAGTAAAAAGTTTACTTTGTATAATTGAGTTAAAAGAAAACAAAAGGGTAAAAATCCCTTCAGAACTCTGAAAGAGACCTGACCCTGATCACGACCCCGGAGGAAACCCACCGAAAAACATAGTCAGGAAACCGATACTCCACGGAAAGTAAAAAGACCCTACGTATCAAGACGACTACCAAGGGGAGTTGTACATATAAAATGGGTTAATACCATTCTGGAGTAAATAACGAGTAAAATTCTTAGAATTTAAATTCATAAAAATACGGAAACATCCTCTGGTTTAAATTGTATATGTGAGAAAGTAAAATATATTGGTGATTATCTAAACATCACATACACTTTCTTAATTAAGAGAATAGTCTTTACAATGCTATCCGTTAATCAAATATATTTAACAGTATTTAAGAAAGATTGGATATCTTGATCGTTTATAATTTAAAGAATAGTATTTTGTATGCGTCACGGGTGGTCTACAGAAGGACTTAAGATTTAATTTCTAAGAAATGTAGAAAATTACATTTCTTACAAAGGTAATGTTCCGTGACACTGTCCTCCTGTTTCAATCTGGAAGGAAGGCGTCCAAAGAACATCGACACACACGTCGTGTCGAGTTCACACTCCTGAGACCCGGTGTAGTCCGTCATTACCCTTAGTAGAACCGAGGCTTCGAAGAGCGGGGCATCCTCAGTTGGATAGCGTATTGTTACGACATCCGTGTCGACGGTCCCAGAGGTGATCCGTGTAAGACCCATGTTCTCAGGAGTTCGAGTCCCTCCGTGTTTTGTAACTCATAATTACCAATCAAATATCAAGGAAGCATGTCTACTTTAAATGGTCAACCTAATAAAAGTAATATTCGGTCTAACGACTCATTACCTCAACCGTAAAATGGTAATAGTCTAAGGACGACGCTGTGTTGGTGGTTCAATCGACCTCTCGACCTCCTCTCGGAGAGCAGAAAGACACGTATAACTACCAACAAAGACATCAGGCCGTAGGGCCTGACCGGAAGACAACCCAAGTGTCCACTTGTGAACCGATAATTGATTCTCTGACTGTGGTCCAGTCTAAGAGAACGTCATCCCCTTTCCCAAGACAAATGAGAAATAGTTATTGTAGTATATCCCCTTTTTCTACCGAATGATCAATTAACATCCTACACCGTAAATCTTGAAGACACTAATTCGTGACCTGACCGGGGTCGTAGTCATGAAGAAACTCAGGACCGGACGAGAGGAGTAGAGACGGGGAGTGAGGGTGTTGTACCATAGAAAACTTCGGGGAGCTTAGTGACAGTCGGATCAATGAACCATGAATGAAGAGAAACAAGGACAATAAGGAGTTAATTTGAAAAGGACGTAGAAATTGAATTTCGAGGTCAACAACAAGTAAACGAGTCAGTATAGACTGAAAAACGTTAGGGTACCTGACGTCATACAGTCCGATAGAGGACCTCGAACGAGTTTGAGTACAGATAACTCAGTCGTTACGGTAGGTTAGTAGAGTAGGAGACAGCAGGGGAAGAGGAGGACGGAAGTCAGAAAGGGTCGTATTCTCAGAAAAGTTTACTCAGTCGAGAAGTTTATTCCATCGGTTTCTTAACCTCGAAGTCGAAGTTGTTGTCAGGAAACTTACTTATAAATCCTATCCAAAGGAAATTCTAACTGACCAAACTAGAGGAACGTCAGGTCCCCTGAGAGTTCTCAGAAGAGGTTGTGATGTCGAGCTTTCGTAGTTAAAAAATAACAAGTCGGAAGAAATACCAGATCGAGAGTGTAGGTATGTATTGATGACCTTTTTGGTATCGAAACTGATATACCTGGAAACAGTCATTTTATTACGTAGACGAAAAATTATGTGATAGATCCAACCAGTATCGAAAAGAAGGTTCCTCGTTCGTAGAAAATTAAAGTACCGACGTCAGTGGTAGACGTCACTAAAACCTCGGATTTTTTTATTTTAGACAGTGACAAAGGTAACAAACGGGTAGGTAAACGGTACTTCACTACCCTGTTCTACGGTACTAGAAGCAAAAAACTTACAATTTAAAATTCGGTCGAAAGAGTTGAGAGGAGAAAGTGAAAGTAGTTCTCCGAGAAATAAAAGAGAAATCAAAGACGGTAATCCCACCACAGTAGACACATAGACTCCAATAACTATAAAGAGTACGTTGGAACTAAGATCGAACACGAAGTAGGTCGGACCGTAAAGTGTATTACATGAGACGTATATTCAATTTATTCGTCCCACTGTCATATGTTGGAACTACATGAAGAAAGGGTTAAACCTTGGTCAGTCAAAAAGGTACAGACCAAGATTGACAACGAAGAACTGGACGCATGTCTAAAGAGTCCTCCGTTCATTCCACCAGACCATAAGGGAAGAGAAATTCTTAAAAGGTGTCAAACAACACTAGATGTGTCAATTTACGAAATTACAACAGTCACTTCGTCTTCGTCTACAAAAAAAGACCTTAAGAGAACGAAAAAGATACTAGGTTGTCTACAACTGGTAAACTAGAGACCAAGGAGACGGAAAAGATTCAAGTGGAACTTGTAGACCTTAAAGAGCCAAGTACATGATAACTTCGGACCGAACCTCTTAAAACTCGTTATGAAACGATCACAAACTCTACTCACTTTAACACGTCGTCAAACTTGTAAGAAACCGTAACGGAAAGAAACCCTAACCTTACTTTTGACTGGAAAAGGTCAGGACACCGGTGACGACTCAAAAGGTATAGACGACCGTATAACTCACGTCGTAAAAGTGTTGTAGTAGTAAATACCAAATTTTATCGAGTCCACCTTAACGTAGTGGAGGTGATCGAAAACAAACCGGGTGATACGAAACAAAACGAAGGATTCCGGGTGATACAAAAATACTTGTTTTACCAAACCGTTCGAAAGACAAATAGATTCACTCCTAGAACATAAATCTACCTTACCCCTTTTGACTATATATATAAAAATTTAGAGTGTTAAATATTACAATTTCGATCTTAATGTCTAAATCCACAAGGCTAATTCCTCATGGAAATTTTTAATGACAAAATCCTTTCGAATATCCATTTCGACTTTTCAATTTAAAGGAAAATAAAAATACTATAACCGTCTTAAAACATAAGACATTCAAGATGAGGTGAGCAAATGAAGGAAAATTTGGGTATTTGTGACACCTAAACCCAATGATTCTCAGCTAAAGTCAGGGAGTGATAGAGAATAGGAAATATAGACGAACGGTTCAGAGGAGAAGACATAACACGATTTCTTTTTAGGACACGGTGGGGGACTGGGGCGGGGCCGGTACGATAAACCGCACACCCTAGAATCAAGGGACTGGTCCCCTGGTCCCTACTTGGGTACGGGGGAAGACACGTTACGTCTTAGAATTGGTAACCTGACGGTCCCTTCAGCGATTTCTTTATAAAAATTTTGTGTCAGTACATGTACTGTTAGGAGAAAAAAATTAAATTAAAAAATTTTAAATACAAAAATTGACCTCCTATTAACGAAATCATACAACACACCTAAAGACGGTATGTTTTTACACTTAATCAGTAATCATACGTGCATAGACGAAGGAGAGCTCACAGGGAGGGGGGTGGTGAGGGAGGAGGGTGGGGAGATCCCTACGGACACACACCGCGAGTCAGGGAAATCAGGACAGAGTGAGAAACTCTGGGACACCTATCATCGGACGGTCCGACGGGACAGGTACCCTATGAGGTCCGTCGTTATGACCTCACCCAACAGTACGAGAGGAGGTCCCCTAGACGGGGTGGGTCCCTAGTTTGGGTGTAGAGGACGTGGAGGACACAACGGTCACCTAAAAAAAAAAAAATTGGTGACTTGGTAACTCCTTCGGGGGACATCCCTACTGTCAGGAGAATTCTTTTTACGGACTTAGGTATTTAACACTCGAAATGGAACTTTCGGTGATCTTCGACAACAATCTCCAAAGAGTCCGGTAAGTATACTCGACCTGACAGAGGGTGAAGGTAAGATAGACTGAGGTTGAGTAGGAAGTTTTGAATTAACATACTGGAGAAGACCTTTCAAAGGGACTCGGGAGACTCAGTAACTAGATTTACGACTCCGTGAGGACGGCGTCACGAGGCGTAGGAAGGACAGGGAGGTGTGGACTTCCGGAGAGGCGAAGGAATGGAGAGTCTCGTCGAAGGACACCGTCCGTACCAGTTGGTACCTCAGTACAGGAGATTCTTCTTACATAGTCTTAACCTCCTTCGTCTCTCTAACGAATTCCTCCAACCTTTTCGAGGGACCCACTAAGACGACACTCAGAGATCTTTGTCCATAGTGGGATTCAAAAGTAATGAACCCGAAGAAGTTGTCGAATCGATTTGAGTACTACACAAGTAAAAGTGCCTGTAAGGACATACAAGAATACCACTATTAGGGGAAAGGGTGAAACGTACGTCTCTTTCCCTGACAAATAAAGTATTATGAAACAGAATACGGTATCTGGGTATTATGAAGATATATGTGTTATTTACATTAACTAATTTCAACTAGGAAATAGTAACAATAAAATTTGTAACCATTATGTGTTAGGTTTTAGGTATTGGTCAGTTCAGAGGGACGACCGGACGGAGTGACTCGGTGTACCACCCGAATCGGGAAAAGATTCAGTTTAGTCATCGCTTTGTCCAACCCAAGTGCAAACCAAGTAGCAACTGATAAACCGATTATTAATTCTTTAATCGGGAGAATAGGGAGAATAGGACTGTTTATATCGACCTGGTGTGAACTACGAAGAAAACAAGAAACGAAGGATGGCTTAGTAATAAATGGTTCTTAAATAATGCATTACTCAAGACAACTTTACTCCTATCGAGTCACGACGAGACCGGGAGTCTCGAAGCACCGGATCGAGTGACGTGTCAGAAGATTGAGCGGAGGACAGAGATAAAGGGTCCTCTGGTGTCCACATCGAGAAACTTGACGTTCAGACTAAGAACAAACTTTGGAGATCACTAAAGGACCCGAAGAATCGGATGAAATGTTTCGGAACGTAGTAGAATAGTGATGTAGGAAGACGCCATACTAGAGAGGAGGGCTGTGAGGTCACAGGTGTGAGGCAGAAATAAAAACGAGGAAGTAAAGGAGTTTGTCTTATGAAAGGGGAGCGAAAGCTCAGAGTGTTACTCGGTAAGGACCTATTATACGGACCCAATAAGAAAGGAGGAAGAAACGAACGAGTAGAGTTCGAGTAGGAAATCTGTCATTAAATCTATAATGATGAAAGTGTTTAAGAGAGGAATTGTCGAAAAGGATAAAAAAATCCGTCGGGAGAGTATACGAGGTTAACGATGGGAGGATCGAGGTAGGACCGAGAGTGGTGTGGAAAACCATTGAAGAGACACTCCAGTCCTAGACTCAAACAGAAGAAACGGAAACACACGGGTCACTAAACCGTACTATAGACTGAGTCGTTTCTAAAACAACTCGTGTAATCAACCTTCTATCCTTTCAGTGGGTTGTTATTTGGTACATTCTACTTTACGTCAAATCCAACGAGTCAATGTACCATTAGCTCCATTTTAAACGTCCTACGAATCCTGGTCTTACTCCGAAATGTTTCACCGATCTCTAACTTTTTAACGGTCCCCTTTTTCTTCCCTCAATATCCTATACTAACCTCCGAACCCTTGTTGGTACGAACTACGAACCCTGTTACATCTTCAACACAACGACGACCTCTTTACCGTCGTGGACTCCAACCACGAAGGGATATCGAGTTTCCTGAAAGGACATCGAGTTTGCCATTTCTTAGATGAACGTTACGTCTTCTGGTCCCAAGCTAGGAACCGAACTCTTCTAGGAGACCACTTCCCTTACCGTTCGGTGAGGTCATAAAAACAGACCTCTTAGGGTACCTGTGTTCTCGGACCGCCCGATGTCAGACACCCCAACGTTTCTCAGTCTGTGCTGACTCGTTGACTGTGCTCCAACCGAGAGTCGACTGGAACTACGGTTTAACTTACATGAGCACTAAGTGATTGTAGGGAAAGTTAGGTCACAAAAAGACATTCGTCTTTTTTTATCAGAACACAAGAAACTAACTGAGTCTAAGGAGGAGTCGTGTGTGTGTAACAACGGACTATTTCGCAGACCAAAAAGGATGGTGGTTCCCGTTGAAGTACACAAGAGAGAGGGTAGACCCCTTTCGGAAGATCTACTACTGGATATTGGTTCTGGTGAAGACGAGTATGAGACTAAGGTCAACTAAAAAAAAAAATTAGACTCTTTAATAAAGAATTGATGGACCTTTACCGAAGATCCAAACTTATTGAATATACGTTTACAACTATTACACGTTAAAATCCGTTTGAGTCTCTGTACCAACAAAACTAATAACCTATTTCTACCGCAATGGTTAAAATGAAAACTTTTATCTGACTTTCTAATTCAAGTAGTCACAATTAATGAGATTAAAGAAAAATTTAAAAATGGGGTTTCTCAGACTATTTCCCTTTGTGAGTAAGACCTTTGAGTAGTGAAATGGGTTCCAACGGAAAAATAGGAAACAGTAGTGAAGTAAGTCGAGGACAAAACCGAAGGAACTCGGATGTGACAGGGAGAAACAAAACCTCTTCCACTCATCGGACCACTACTTTTGAGGGGTAACACCATCCACGTGTATTAACGAACAAGAGTGCGGGACGAACGATCTTTCAAGACCCACACCGACGTTCCTCCTCCGTCTTACTTTAGATATGTAGTTCTCTCGGACATGGAAGGGAGACACTACAGGGATATTAATCCCCAGACTAAACACATTTACTTTCTACGGAAAGTAGACCAGAGAAAGAGGATCCGGAGCGAGATCAGTAGTATCTAGACGGAATCCGTCGTAGGACTGATGAATTGTTCCTATGAAAGGAGACAAAATTAAGGTAACTCCGTAAACTCCAAGACTCACCGAGTAAATTACACTCCACAGGAAGAAAAGATTGTCTAGGGGAGACCCAGGTAAATGAAAATCAGATAACGTATATACACTTTCTGATACTTGACATGACTAGACTTTACCCTCTTCCTTGGTCCTCAGAGACAAAAAAATTACGACTTTTACTGACTTAAAACTTCAAACTACAGTATCGTTAAACAAGAAATATAAAAACTTTTTTCTAATAATTCTTTATTACGTTATCTCATATAATGACTCAGACTATCAATTAATACGATCTCTCAATTAGACACAAATATTTCTGTCTTTAGATAATCGACGTCGGGTATAAGTGAAACTCCGGGGTCTTACTTCTTTCGTGGTAATAGTCTTTGTGTTGGGGAAGTTCAGTGAGCTGTCAAACCCCATAAGATGTCCACTTGAACCCCTGACATTAAAATGACAGTCCGGGTTCAAAACCTTTTATTATATTATAGTGTTAATTCGTCACTCGTAGATACTCCATTACGTATTCTTTTTATAGAACACAAAAGTTACTGTGCAAGGTAAGTGTAATAGTTGTTGCTCAGACGAAATCAGTAAAAAGAAGGAAAATTCTGGAGACAGGTTTATAACTTTTTTTAACATTGTTAGAAAGTATTTGGGTCCAACGAGTACAGATTGAATATTTTTAGAAATCTTTACATGAAGGGACAAAAAGATAGTGTGAAAAAAAAGGACAACGGGAAAAAGACGGCATAGACAACAAACTTAACTGAAAAATGACAGGACAGTAACCAGCTGGTCAGAAAATCCCTTCTTTCCCCAGGTGGGGTAAAATTTTAGTCTTCTCCTATAAAGACTGAAAATATAGAACGATGACAGAAATTTCCCGATTAAAAATCAAACTTAATACAGTATTTTTAACAATTTTGTATATGACTGGATTCATCTAGGGTACACGAATTAATTTCTGATCAATGATACCTGCCTCCAAGTACTGTAACATGTCCTCTGTCCCTAGTTCTGGTAGGGGTGCCTTTTCTTTACGTTTTTTAGTTTTACCGACAGACCCCTCCGGAATGTTTATCGACACTTTTCTTCTCTTCACCTTTCGTTTTCTTTTCCTTTCTATATTCGTAGACTTTCGTCTCAAGGTTTCTTCTCGTTCTTCTCTATTCTTTCGGAAGGAGTCGTTAGTCACGTTTCTTTATCTCCTTTTCTTGTCTTACCCTTTCTGATCTCTATAGAAGTTCTTTTAATCTCTATGGTTCCCTTGTAAAGTACGTTTCTACCCGAGTTATTTCTTGTCTTTACCATCCCTGGATTGTCTTCGTCTTCTATAATTCTTCTCCACCGTTCTTATGTGCCTTCTTGACATGTTTTTTGTAGAAGTGTTGGTTCTATTAGTGCTACCACACTAGTGAGTGGATCTCGGTCTGTAGGACCTTACACTTCAGTTCACCCGGAATCCTTCGTAGTGATACTTGTTTCGATCACCTCCACTACCTTAAGGTCAACTCGACAAAGTTTAGGACTTTCTACTACGACACTTTCACGACGTGAGTTATACGGTCGTTTAAACCTTTTGAGTCGTCACCGGTGTCCTGACCTTTTTCAGTCCAAAGTAAGGTTAGGGTTTCTTTCCGTTACGGTTTCTTAAGAGTTCGATGGTGTGTTAGCGTGAGTAGAGTGTACGATCATTTCATTACGAGTTTTAAGAGGTTCGGTCCGAAGTCGTTATACACTTGGCACTTGAAGGACTACAAGTTCGACCAAAATCTTTTCCGTCTCCTTGGTCTCTAGTTCAACGGTTGTAGACGACCTAGTACCTTTTTCGTTCTCTCAAGGTCTTTTTGTAGATAAAGACGAAATAACTGATTCGGTTTCGGAAACTGACACACCTAGTGTTATTTGACACCTTTTAAGACTTTCTCTACCTTCATGGTCTGGTGGACTGGACGGAGAACTCTTTGGATAAACGTCCAGTCCTTCGTTGTCAATCTTGACCTGTACCTTGTTGTCTGACCAAGGTTTATCCTTTTCCTCATGCAGTTCCGACATATGACAGTGGGGCGAATAAATTGAATATACTTCTCATGTAGTACTCTTTGCGACCCGACCTTCTTCGTGTTCGACCTCAGTTCTAACGACCCTTTTTATAGTTATTGGAGTCTATACGTCCACTGTGGTGAGAATACCGTCTTTCACTTCTCCTCGATTTTTCGGAGAACTACTTTCACTTTCTCCTCTCACTTTTTCAACCGAATTTCGAGTTGTAAGTCTTTTGCTTCTAGTACCGTAGACCAGGGTACCCTTTAGGGTAGATAAAGTACCCTTTATCTACCCCTTTGTCACCTTTGTCACAGTCTGATAAAACCCCCCGAGGTTTTAGTGACGTGTACCACTAACGTCGGTACTTTAATTTTCTACGAATGAGGAACCTTCCTTTCAATACTGGTTGGATCTATCGTATAAGTTTTCGTCTCTGTAGTGAAACGGTTGTTTCCAGGTAGATCAGTTCCGATACCTAAAAGGTCACCAGTATATATCTACACTCTCAACCTGACACTTCTTTCGACGACGACGACGACGACGACGACGACGATTCAGCGAAGTCAACACAGGCTGAGACACACTGGGGTCTCTGCCGTCGGGTGGTCCGAGGGGGCAGGGACCCTAAGAGGTCCGTTCTTGTGACCTCACCCAACGGTAAAGGACTCGTGGCTTCTTAACTACGAAAACTTGACACCACAACTTCTTCTGAGAACTCTCAGGGAACCTGACGTTCCTCTAGGTTGGTCAGGTGAGATTTCCTCTAATCGGGACCCACAAGAAACCTTCCTTACTATAATTTCGACTTTGAGGTCATGAAACCGGTGGAGTACCCTTTACAACTGAGTAACCTTTTCTGAGACTACGACGCTCCCTAACCCCCGTCCTCCTCTTCCCCTGTTGTCTCCTACTCTACCGACCTACCGTAGTGACTTAACTGCCTGCACTCAAACTCACTTGAGGCCCTCAATCATTACCTGTCCCTCCGGACCGTACGACGTTAAGGACCGCAGCGTTTCTCGACCTGTGCTAACTCGCTGACTTGACTTGACTTGACTTGACTTCCTTTAATTCCTTTTACTCTTACTGAGTCTATTGGTTATTTCCGTAAGTATAGTACAACCATTGTCATTGTCTCAATACTCCATCGAATGATAATATTTTCGGTTTGACAGTATGGTAGATTAATAAATCAATCTATAATTATAGGGAAACTCTACCTATCTCATCTATAATAGCAGTCACAAAAAATGTCGTTACGTGAAATCAGACACCTGTCTGTCGTATGGACCCTAACAACAAACTGTACGTCTAAGAGTACGGAGAAGGGTCTGAAAAACTTAATCTTTAAGAACCCGACCCCAAGTGTTTGGAGAATATTGTTAAAGAGGTCCATTAAAAAACACATATGATTACAAACGTTTCGTGTCCAACTGTACATTTTTACGACACCAAGTATCTTCCCATTAATATGTCATGAATGATAGTTTACGATTGTTTCGTCTTTGTAGGACATAAAGACTGGAGACCAATCCAAAGAAGAGGGTATTACTTTTTTGTTAGGCAAATGTTCGCATTCTGTTTTTAGTGCTTCCTACGATTTACAATCGGTATCGGAGTACCGTCCACTATTCTCGACTTCTCTACGTCTTCCTTTTCTATCTATAAATAAAAAAAAATTACTGAATTGGTACATTGAAATTGTGCCCTAAAGAAAATGTCAAATTAAATGGTCGACCTATACACCCTGACCATAAGGACGCAAACCGTAATAGGATACGGTAAAGAAGTGGTGACCACCCGGATGAGTCACTATTTTACGGTCATACATGTGAAGTAACTATAAATTCTTACTGAAAACATACAGACCACCAACAGGTTGACATGAAGACCTCAAGACGTCCCGATGACTAATCTTACTTGTATAAGTTTAAAAAATTTTACAATAGAAATAACTTCATATCAACTGTTTATTTTGAAATTCTATAAACTTCATATGTAGTACCACTAAACCATAGAGATGTGAAACACTTTCCTAAGTGAGGTAGATCAATCAATTATATAGGTAGGCGTGTCAATAGAAACATCCCCTCCCCCTCGTCACTCTTGTAAATTTAAGAATTTATAAGTAAAAAAAAAAACTCGACTACCTCTCCAAAGTCACACTCCAGGTCATACAAGGTTGAACAGTAGTGGGACTCGTCTAAGTGAAAAATTAACGAAGTCGACCCTTTTCACCTTCGAATACGGTTTTGACAACTTTTTGAGGATTTAATCTAAAAGATTTCCCTTTTTAAGGGAACTACTTTTTTTTTTACCTAACTGGAATTATTAGTCCTGTCTCGAGTTTCCATGAATACTGAATTGGTTGAACTTTCCTATTTTACATCAAAAAGATGCTTTCACTTTCCTGACCAGTACTGTTATACGTAATAATAGGGTCTCGGTAGGACTTTCTTTTAAAGAAGATAAGAGGAAATTGATCCAAATTTACTAAGTCAGATCTACTGATCATGTCTCTCGAATCATGATAAGTGGTTCAGAGTTCGAAGACACTATGATCACGAATAAAAGTACAAAGGGGAGAAACAACGTGCACCCATATATAAATACTTCTGACTAATACACCTCTAATGAACCATTAGGTCCACTGTTTTTCGTTCACAGAATTTCACAAACCTCGAATCAAAATTCTACATCGGCATATATATTGACTTGCCTATAGTATGGGAACATTACAAATCAGACGAAAAGTCATCAAATATTCTTTTGTAAAATAAACTATGAAAAATTTTACATTTAAAAAGATCTATTACTTAGATGAACCGACAAAGAACACCACTGACGAAGAAATTTTAACAATATAAACTTTGTCAAGTAGTAAACGTTTTAGGTGTTATATGAGGGAAAGGCTCCTAGAACAGGAAACGAGTGTGGGACAGAACTCCATATGACTAATGTGAACGAAAACACAAATGGTAGATGGGACAAAAGAGAATGTACATTTTAAAACAAAAGAAGTTACATAACTAAAAAATTTTTATAGTACTGAACATAAGGAACTACTAAAGAAATATAAGAACCTAATACCCTCCAAAAATGGAGATTCAAAGAAACCTGAAAGAAAGAGTCGTGGATTCCTTTACCGAAGACCAAAAACCTTTGAATTGGAATCGTCCAACGATGTACGAGAATCCTGGACGGGGTAAGAACGTGTAATTCTCCATTAAAAAAAAGAAGAAAGTTTAAAAGTCGGTTTATAATAATTCTTAATAAAAATTTTTAAAACCACATTGTGACTATGTGAATCATAGAAACTTAGAATAATAAATTTATTAATAGTCTGAATCCTAATATAACTTTATAAACAAAATGACTGTCATAAATGACATACGATCGTTACCAGATTCCCTTGTAGTTACGTATTTTAGATATAGTTTACTCTTTTTGCGAATAAAAAGGAAACACAAAGTTAACGTTAAACATGAAATAAAATTTTTATCGTAAACAATATATTGAAATCGACTAACAAGAATCTTACGGGGGGGAAAAAAAAAAGTGATGAAGAACGAGGAATTCCATCCTTGATGTAAAAAAAACAAAGACACAGTAGGAATCATACACCATCGACGAATGATTTCGAACAAATAATATTAAAGAAACGATTTTATTTCACTCGATGAATCTCGAAAAATCCATGGAGACCCTGTTTTGTACTGTACCTTTTTTCGTTCCTAAAGTCTCAGGAAGTACAAACCCAAACATAAACCTGAAAGACGGAAGAAACGACACACTTGAACCTATTGAGTAAATTGAAGGTTCTCGGATCCAAAAGAATAGGTGTGTGTGTGTGTTTTGTCCACTATTATCATGGTGACCTTATTGAAAGATCCGAGTCCTACCTCAGTGAGGTCGGGTCCCACGGTATAGTCGTTCGGTTTCGAATCTTTTGAAAGTACAGGGACATTTACGAGGAGGACTGGTCTTTCGTCATACAGGTCAGTCGGTCAGTGGGGGCTTAGCGGTTGGGACGAGACCGAAAGAGTGGGGTCTGTTCTATTCGACACACCGGGACCCGTTAGTCTATAAAAGACTAAAAGAGAAGGAACAAGAAATGAGAAATGTGACATTTTCGAAGGACGGAAGGTAGGGTAAAACGTCAGGAGACTTTCCTCTGGTATGTGGAGTACTTCACAATTCATTTCAAGCGAAGATAGTGGATCTAACAGAAGAAACTAACAAAATTGTCTGAGTGTACCGTCCCAACGACGTTCCTAAGTTTTCTCGTCACCTATACTTCATTGACTGTATCCCGGACCGTACCTTCCTTATCGTCCAAGGACAGTGAAGGAAATGGTGTAGGGAAGACACGGGAAAAAGTCAGCTACCTCAAAATCTTGATTCACGAACTTCCTCACTGCAATTGTAACTGTAAAATTAGTTGAAACTTTCCTAAAAAATACCACTATTCCGTTCAACTGAGGTCCGTACACTGTACACACCGGTTTCTGGAACCCTGTCGTCTTACTTACCTAAAAAAAAGGTAGTTTTACATTTCTAGTCTACCCTTATGCTTAGTCTGATCAGAACATTAGACACTTTCCTTGAAGACGGTTCTAGGACGGACGGGAAAAACCGTACTTCGAAACAACCGAGAAAGTTACAATTAAAAAAAAAAGAGATTTTGAAAAAACGTCAGTTGAGACCAACAACCACGACTATAATCAGTATTTACCATAGAGACGACCTTGACCGAACTAAGGTTGAAAGGGTCTCTAAGAGTCAACGCGTGTCATTCAATGGAGGAAACGAACTTGACAACATTAATTGTCATTTGTAGTGTTCGAAAGAACTTAAAGAGTTAAAACATCCTACAACCTATAACAAAATGTGATGATTTAGAAGTACTAAAGTATAGTGTGTTATAACAATATTATAATATTCGTTGATATGTTATTATATTTACTACTATATCTCATTACAATTATGTCACTATCCATTTTACCCAACACCTATCCTCGAACCGAGCCAAATGTGGAACCATGTCTATATGAAAATTTTTCAGTTTCGTATATATATACATATACGTATTGACTTCGGGAAACGACATGTTATCCTTAATTATGTTGTAACATTTAGTTAGTATGAAGTTATTTAAAATTTTATTTCGGTTTCATGTCACCTTTCTGGAGTCGTAGTAAAGGGAGAGTGTCACCTCCAGGTATGTTCCTGTGTCTCACTGGTCCATTTTACTAAAATCGTGGTTAAGGTCGCACACACAAAGGAAGGGAGTGTGGGGGTTCGTGAAGAGACTTTGGTCCACCCACAGGACGTTAAGTCAATTAAGACTTTGGTAAATCGACCTCTATCGTCGTCTAGGGTGTCCAATTCCCGAGAGAGACGAAGTTTTCGATTAAAGTTCACGTTCAACAATGGACACGAAGACTGGGTGACCGACATTTAGTCGTCAAGGGTACTGAACCTAAACTAATTAAATGATCTCGTCGAATATCTAGAATCCTTTGGTCAAGTGAGCAGTTGTCAGTCTACTGTTCTATGTTTCCCGTCACTCCAGGGTACGTTACCTCGGAGATAGACCCGGGTCGTGACACCGTGCACCTTCGTAAAACCGAAGGGTTCGACCCTCGTAAGACTTGAGTCAGGGAAACCTATAAATACTTTCGAAGTAATGTATTCGTACCGACTAATTTAGTAACTGGTTAACCGTTAACTAAATTAGAGGTCGGGGTAAGGGTAGGGATACCCCTTCCCTAAACACCCCGACTTTCAAGGTTGGGAGATTAGGTATAACTAAGAGGTACGTTACACCCACGACCAGGGTTTTAGTAGAGTAATTATGTTGTTTTCTGTGAAAAATTTTTTATCGAAAGTAGAAAATCCTTTAAGGTGTTTAAAATCGAGACACGGTCCTTACCCCTTCTTCTGGTTTATATAGAAAAATAATACTTCATGACATGGTGTGGTCCGTAAACAGTGAACCGGCAGTCAGAAATCATCTACACTACCACTTCTTGTGTTTCACTTGAACTCGTCCTTTTATTGACAACCAAGACTACACGGTTAAGTTGTTACGAGTATCCTAATTCCTCGACGAAGACATGAAAGACTTTCAACGGGTAACAAGAGAAATGTGCAAGCAAAGTAAAATTCTAAAGAATTAACATATGAAATTATTTGTACATTACATTCACCCAGTACTAAGAATTATAATATAGGATATATATGTCATCTTCGTAAAGATCTTTTGGGACGTCATTGGTATTGATCCTCTTATAGAAGTTTAATCCAATTGAAAAATAAAATCTTTACCTCACAAGAACGACAACTCAAACAGGTCTAATAGGGACCAAACCAAATCAAGTAGATGGTATGCGATAAGGAAACAAAGTACATTCAAAGGGAAAATTGGTACTTATATGAGAACAAAGGAAAACGTCACTTTTACCTAAACTTCTTCCTAATTCATGGGACCCTGAACACAGTCCAGAGAAACCACGTTACACCAGTCAACCCACTCATCGAAACCTTAAATTAAGTGAACATTCAACCTCTGATGATAAGGGTAAAATGGCTACCTCTTTAAGTCTGTGAGTCTCTAGTCTACTTGACGTTCTTCGACGTATTAAGAGAATCCCGTTACGACGTCAAAACTGGGCACGATAGACTGAAGTTCTAGTCACCAATATGGTTGTCAAAATTGTTCCACTGGTGTTACTAGAATATATGCAACAGAATACATTCACTATAAAATTTCAAGAAAATTGTCCTCGTACAGAGTCCAAATTTCTACATAAGTAAATAAGTAAGTAAAAACATAGATTAAAAATGAGACATGATCCAACAACAAGTCAACGATTCAGCACAGACTGAGAAACGTTGGGGTACCTGACATCGGACAGTCCGAGGAGACAGGTACCCTAAAGGGTCCGTTCTCATGACCTCACCCAACGATACGGGAGGAGGTCCCCTAGAAGGGCTGGGTCCCTAGTTTGAGTGTAGAGGACGCAGAAGACGTAACCGTCCGTCTAAGAAAAGGAAACTCAGTGGTCCCTTCGGGTGAGACATGATATGGTCTCTCTCTTAATATACGATCGACACATCGATAGTAGTCAGTCATACATGACTCAATAAAATTTATGTTTATGGACCTCTCTTGTATTATTTCTGAGAAAACTTACGTACGGTAGAAAAATTTTAAGAGTATATTCCGTGGTTGAAAAGTCTTCGTCAGTATTAAAATCCTAACAAATTTGTAAAGTTTGGTAGGAAAAGTCCATCTTAATAAAAGAATGAAAGGAACACCGAGTCGACCATTTCTTAGGCGGCCGTTACACCCTCTGGATCCAAGTCAGGGACCCAACCCTTTTATGGGACCTCTTCCCTTTCCGATGGGTGAGGTCATAAGACCGGATCTCTTAAGGTACTTGATATGTCAGGTACCCCAACTTTTCTCAGTCTGTGCAGACTCGCTGAAACTGAAAGATAAAAGAATGTGGATTACGGTACAAGTCCTAAAAGGTCCTCTGTGACCATCATTTCCTAGACGGATGTTTCGTCCGTTCTGTTCCCAAACCAGGGACCCAGCCCTTCTGGGGGACCTCCTCCCGTACCACTGGGTGAGGTCATAAGAACGGACCTCTCAGGGTACCTGTCTCCTCGGACTGTCCGATGTCAGGTACCCCAGTGTTTCTCAGCCCGTCCTGACTCGTTGAATCGTACGTGTGTGCGCATCAAAGTTATGTTACTTAACTTCTCCAGTACATCGGGTATTCTTCATTGAAAAAAAGCGAGATAAATTAGGAGAAAGAAGAAAGGCAACAATCACGAAAACATCCTGGTTGCGACCCCCCTAAAGAGATACTCTTTTAACCAAAGCTCACCCGTCGACGAGATGTCCCAGAGACCCGAGACTGTTCGCACTCATAATCAGAAAAGGAAAGTAGAAAGAATACAAATACCTTTTTGTACTGAACTTATTAACTACAATTGGTATAGAAAGTAACACAATTTCCCTGATCACTACCCGAACAAAATGGACAACCTCGTGAGCTCCTCTTCCTCCTCCATACCAGTCGAGACCTCGAGAAAAGGAGGGAAATTTTAAACTGAACACCCTCACCTTTTGTTTGTCGTAAAATGTGGGTAAGAAGGTCAGACTTCTAGAGACCCGTGAGACACGGAGTAGTGAACTATCTGTGTATATACCTTTATCAACCCATCTCTACATCCATGACTCAACAAAAAAAAAAAAAAATTCCACTCTTTATAACTCCAACCGAAGAAAAAAGGAAGTTATATCTAGACTTGAAGTTTTATAGGAACCGTGTCTCCTCCTTGCCTGACGAGAGAACAGACTACTTTCCATCGGAATCCTAAAGTTGGTCATGTCCTGACCTTCTACCTACGAGGACCGGAACTTGTAGTCACAACCTGAAAGAATTAAAAATACGTGTTTTGAGGCACCTGAAGTGTGGTCGTAGGACCTTTACAATTGCATCAAAACCCATTAGGACACAACCCGATGTGTAGGACAGCAGGACTTCTTGACCGGATGACTTGGTCAGTATAAACTTTAGAATTTATACTCTCCTCAGCAACTTTTACTTGTCTTCAACCACCAAAACTCACCGATCTGAACCGGAACTTCTACAACAACTGAGATCCATAGGACAAAGTAGACAAATGAAAAATAACTCACGTGACTAAGACACTTACATGGAAAAAATAATTGTCCTTTTCTTTACTTAAATAAACTGTACGGATATTCATTACATTTCTATTGAGTTTTATACATCTTATTAATGACACTTTAGTCAAAAATTTTATCAACTAAAGAGACACAGGACTCAAAAACAAACAAACAAACAAAAACAAGTTTTTCGTTAAAGGTCGGATACCATATTTTTGAGATAACATATAGTACCGGTAGTCGAGAAGATTTTTAAAACAAACACACTTTCTATGTTCTTATTATAGTGAATCGTGAAGGTTAAAACATTGTATGACACTTAATCCTAGAACTAAATATTTATTACGAACCAAATTACAATAAGTAAAGAGAATTACAGAGACAAAATCAAGATTGTAATTTTTTTAATTTATAAAGGTTATCTACATAGGGTAAAGGTCTCGTCCACTCAGGTGTCCTTATGAACAAGACACAATCCCTTCCCCAAGGAGACTGAAGTACATTTTAGGTACAGCAACAAAACTCACTTAGAGACGACACGTTGTGAGTGTGGAGGACTAGGTAAAAGTATCACATCATCGGTGTAAATGGTGGTAGGGGTTAAAAAATCATCTGATTTACCAAAAAGTAGATAAATCATTAAGTTTGTATAACTTACGGAAGAGATTCGTCTGTAACACGAACCATAATGTTTCAATCGACACTAGTTCTATTTGTCAGATCGGAAATACCTTGATTATAAAGTCACTTTCCCTATTTGTTATTTATGGTCTTAGAGATAGATACTGTCTTTTTTGGACCACTATACTTTCTCATTAACCGACCTCAACTAATCCACACTCCTAGGAGGAAATCTATTCCGGAGAGACACCTCCCCGAAAACTTGACTCTGGACTTCCTACTGTCACTCCGGCGGTAACTGTCCCTTTTCGGGAGGAGTCAAACATGTTTGTCCGAACTGTACCAATTTCTCTTCCACCGCCACCAGGTGTTCCGACCTCTGGTCATTTGTCTCCTTAAACCTCTCCACCCCTCCCCCACCGAAAACTTACCTCCTACGGTCTTAAACTAAGTATAAAGTCCTTCGAGCAACACAAACGTATGATCCCCGTCTCCCTCTAGAAACCTTCGAAACTCTTTCAGTAATTACTTCACCTCTCTTTTCCTGCACAAACCTTCACCTTCGTTGTCCCGAACAACTATGCCTCTCTCCTCTCCCTTTAAGTCCTGCTGAGGATCCTAGGCCGAACTCCCATACCTACCCGTCGCTACGGAGAATCATTTTACCCCTTCTTACCCTCGTTTCGTCCAGGACTTCTTCGTTTAATTTTGAACGGGAAAGTGTGGTGATCTTCCCCTTTTTTTTTCTAGTGTTGTGGCTCTGACTTATTATGCCTGTCTTTGACCTGGATTCCTGGTAAAGCCTTCCGACGAACCGTAATTAAGGGGTTTGACTTCTAAGGGTTCGGGTTACTTGAGAAGTAAGGGGAGGAAGGAGGTTCGGGGCATTGGGACTCTTGAGGTGTCCCACCAGGTCCCGCGCGGTTCGGTTCGTGTTTACCGAATAGTGAGGAGGGGGCGAACGACCTCGCCGTGATCCTGACACTGGGGCCCGGCGACGTGCGCACACGTCACGCCTTTCCCGGTCCGGGCCTCGTAGGACCGAGGTAAGGTCACGAAAAGAAGGAACCCGCTTCCGATCTCCTTTTATGCCCCGACGGCGAGGAGGCGCGTCCCCAGGTCCTACGGCGGCTCACGGACGTCAAGGGTTAAGACGGTGCATCCTGGCGATAATTTCGTGGCGGCCCTAGGCAGTCGCCGAGTTTCGTCCCGTCACCGCGCGTCGAACGTGACGGGGCTGGACCGCAGGTCTGCAGTGAGTCCTGACAGCCGGATAATGGCAATCGCGCGACGACTGACAACCTCTCTTCAAATTTCAGTCGCGTTTCTAAGGTCCGACAGGCCGCTCTCTTCAAAAACAAGGGAAAGGGTTTTGTGGCGACAGGTATGCACGACACCCATAACCTCATAAATTTCGGTGAAACATGGTTTGGTTGAATCGCGAAAGGAGTACAATACTAAAACTTTATAATTTTATTTACTGTCTTTCCAATCTGCAAACTCTTTACTATCGTCTTGAAAATTGTTACTTTGGTTCTTCATCCAGTTTTGATAGTTCCCCTTAGAAACACAAATACCAACCAACCAAATCGCCAATTTAGTACAGGTCGAGAACGCTGGGGTATTCGACATCAGGCGGGCCGAGGAGACAGGTCCCTTAAGAGGTCCGTTCTTATGACCTCACTCAACGGTAAAGGAAGAGGTTCCCTAGAAGGGGTAGGTCCTTAGCTTGGTCCAGAGGACGTAACTCCGTCTACTAAATAGCTGACTCAACACCAGAAGATTTACATTGTTGTACATTGTTTTCATGGGTCAAATTTTATTGAGGAAAAAAATTTTTTACTCCGACTTACATCTTATATTCATTTTTTATAGAAAATACAATTCTAGTGTAACGTGGGATATGTTTATACTGTATCTGATTAGGTTTCTTTTTGCTGTTTATTTATTTTTGTGTCTAAAAATCTTTAATTTGAATTTTTTTAAACACTATTAACAACTAAGTGTACATCAATATTTATTATGGGTCCCTAGTAGAATAAGAAATACGTCCAAGGGTGTTACCATTGTCGAACATTGTATCATGTTATAATATTGGTCCAATATAACCATCTCAGTTCTATTTCTTTCTAAGGGTCAGAAGTCTAACGGGTCCGACGGTGAAAAGAAAGTGTGGATGAGGAAGGAATTAGAGACCGTTAGTGATTAGACAAGAGGTAAAGACATTAAAACAGTAAAGTTCTTACGACGTATTTATTTTAGTACATCATACAATAGAAGACCCTAGCGGAATAAAGGAAGTCGTATTCTAAGAACTTTGGGTAGGCGTAACACCGTGTACAGTCATCCAGTAAGGAGTGACTCATCATAGTGCACTATACCCGTATGTGGACCCAACAAATAGGTAACTTCCCGTAAACCCAACAAAAGTCAAAAGTCCATTTTGTTTCGACGATAATTGTAAGTACATGTTCAAAAACACACTTTTACAGAAGAGACCCTATTTACGGGTCCTTATGTTGACAACTCAACATTACATTAACGTACTAATCAAAGGGGGGGCATATTGGGTATATAAAATATATCCTTTAATCTAAACCTGTTATTTATAATTTACAATATGTAGTTGCTTTATAAAGATAAACGAACGAATAATTCAATAGGTCTAAATTTATACAATTTGTATGGAAGAGTATAGATCGACCGTTCTCTCCACCCATTGTTTATGACTTGACGGTTGACTAAAAGTAATTTATGTTAATTATTCACTCTTCATTTCTCGACCATAGAAAATAAATATATGTTAGTAACGTTTTCCCTTACTAGATTTCTGATCAATACTACCAAAAAAAGGGAAACTATAGTCATAGTATACAGAAGTTAAATACTTTATTTGCGTCCTCTCATTCTGAGACTTTGTCGTATGAATCTTTTTCATTTTACAATAGATTTCATAATTGTTTACTTTATTTTGAAGTGTATAAGTCAAAAGGTAATACTTGTTGAACGTTGAGACTTTTATAAACGTGACAAAAGACAGTTGCTGTTTAACCGCAAACGGTACCCGTGAATGGGAGATAGAGATACTTCTAATTTAATAAACGACGGTGGAGATAACTCAAAGTTGTGGGAGACTTTCCTCAAGTCACACCTCTCGTTTTCACTCCGTGAGACACGAGTCCCCCTTTTTTTGACCGTCCTATCCAGAAGTGTAGCAATCTGTAAAAGTCCTCGGATAAAATACTCCGGTTGAGAACATAGAGGAGTATAGATCTTTTCGTGATTTTAGGAAGTACCACCTTTGACAAGGAGGACTGGTCGTCTTTTGAAGACCTTTTTGTACACGAACTAACGTACATAAAGGGGGAAGTGGTTTTAGTACATATATGACTGGAAGGAGGTAGACAGAGAAACTTCGTCAAAGAGTCTCGAGAGACTTCACGTCAGAGGGTCCGACGTCAGGAGTAAAACGGGTTTTATTTTGAATTGACCGTTGAAGGTACAACACGCAAAAGATTCAACTGAAAGAAAGTCTTTTAGCTGTCTAGGTGAAACTTAGGGTCAAATAAATATCCACTGTTAGATTCTTTGTACTACAAGTCATTATCGAACACCAAATATCAAATCACGTTAACGTAGTCGTCATGGTTTTATTAGACCTTACATAAAGAATGACTAGTACCAGTTGTCATCGTGTTGTTTACGTTTTTCGTCATGTAATAATAGTAAAAATTCAAAGGTAGTAAGTTCCATTCAAACTTATGGTTTAGTCAATTCAGTGCAACAATATACAAAGTTTTTAATGTCGGTACTTTGGTCAACAACCGACTAAAGTCAAAGAACAACCGTATTTTAGTCAAAGTTTAGTCTTAAACTTTTCTCGAAAAAAAAAAAGAGAAAATTCTCTTAATTTCGGTCACATCCATTCATAAAACAAACTTGTGTAACTGGACTTTGTTTATCTACCGGTCTATAAAGAAGGTTTTTGTACCCAAATAAACCTTAGCTGTCTCTTGACGTTAACCCCAAGCATCTATACCACTCGGTACGTGTTCACGGGTGTGTCGTTCCCTTCCTCTTGTGAAAATATTTTCCTTTTTCCTTCAACCTTCCCGAGACCATTTGTTTGTGCGGAACCCTAAAGTAACTGTCTCAGGAACGGTCCTTTCTACTTAAAAAGAAAAGGGGTAACCCGAGACGATAGGAACGTCCCATACTCTCGAAGGGGGAGACTTGAAGGTTGAGATAAATTAACTCTAAAGACGAATGATTTAAAAACGTTTGTAGTATAATTATGAAAAGTAAGTTTGAAAATTCTTAAATTCACTTTACTTACCAATATAAGTAAAGGAGACAACAAAAGATAACGATAACGACCAAACGACAACGGAGAAAATAAGTACATAGACTACTGGTAGTCTCAATGGACCAACAGTCACCCAGGTAAGGATTCTCGACCCAGGTTGGACGTCTAGACCTTGTGTTTGTCATACTCCTGTTCCTACACGTAATGCATGGTGGCGGTAGGCCATCATTCCTTCAACGTTTTGAATTAATGTACGTACGGTGACGTTTGAGAGACTTTCTTTTTTATATGAAATCCAGTTTGTGTAACAATTAACCTTTTTTTTTATTGACGTGTTCTTTCTTTCTAGAGGAGTGTGAAAAAGTAAGGCCATGGACCACGTAAATAGAACTAAACAAGAGTCCTGAGTCTCCTCGTTCTTGAGGGTTTGTCTAAGTTGCATAATTAACTAGAAGGTATATTCGTTTAAAGTGAATCGTTTCGGATTCTAAACCTAAGACTCACCCAGTTTCGTCTGTTTGTGTCTGAAGTCGAAAAGAAGAGACAGAAACTTAAATCAGTGAAACCACTTACCGGGTCGGATGTTCTTTACCTTCTACGACCAGTATTCCTTCAAAGAGGGAGTGACTCTGGAGATTTAGGAGGCGTTTGTAAACGGACTGGAGAAGATCGTGTCCCTTGTTCTCCGACACCCTCCATGACACTGGAGCGGGAGGAAGGTTCGTACTGACAGTGAGTCCTCCCCACCTCGACACTAATCAAAAATTTCGTTGGGGGTTCGCCAAAAGGTCTCGTCAACATGGTAAAGTGTTAGAAGGGTTGTCACTACATACTGATTGGGTCAAAGAGTCATTCAAAAAAAAACACACATACAAATTTCTTTATCCAAATTTATTCTATTTCATTTTATTATCTCACTACGTACTATATCCTTCAATAACTAGTCTCTCGTTTAGACACCCTGACGATCCCCTTTTTGGTAGGTCTACTCGAATATCTTTACCTGACATTCAATTATTAAGGTTCTCTTCGGTAAGTCCAGTCCGACTGCAATCTTCTGTCCTTTGTACTTACTAAAACACCTTTACTCTTTTATGTCTTCACTTGATTAACTGTAAGAAAATCGTTTAATCACCGGTTCTTGTCCATCCGTAGAGTGGACCCTCTAAATTTCTGGACACAGTTTCGACATCACCCGTAATGGGAGTGGTTTCCCGGAGGTGGAAAACTCACACTCTATTATTATTGTCGTTTTCGACCTAAATCTTTCCGTCTCCTAGGTCTCTAGTTTAACAGTTGTAGGCAACCTAGTATCTTTTTCGTTCCCTTAAGGTCCTTTTTTTAGATGAAGACGAAGTAACTGATACGATTTCGGAAACTAACACACACACACAAGTAAACGAAATCAACACACGCTGACAAACGCTGGGATACTTGACATCGGGTGGTCAGAGGAGACAGACACCCTAAGAGGTCCGTTCTTAGGACCTCACCCAACGGTACTGACACACCTAGTGTTTAACACCTTTTAAGAAGTTCTCTACCCTTATGGTCTGGTGGCACGACTAGAGGACTTTTTGGACATACGTGAGATTCTGTGTTGTCAATTTTGGTCTGTACCTTGTCACCTGATCAGTTTTGACCCTTTCCTTATGTTTTCCGACATATAACAGTCGGACGAATAAATTGAATGTACGTCTCATGTAGTACGCTGTACGACCCGACCTACTTAGTGTTCGACTTCACTGCTAACGGTCCTCTTTATAGTTGTTGGAGTCTATACATCTACTATGGTGAGATTACCGTCTTTCACTTCTCCTTGATCTGTCGGAGAACTACTCCCATTTTCACCTCGTACTTTTCGACGAATTTTGAGTTGTAAGTCTTTTGATTCTAATATCGTAGGCCAGGGTAGTGAAGTACTGTTTATCTTCCTATTTTTCACCTTTGTCACTGTCTAAAATAAAAGGACCCGAGGTTTTAGTAACGTCTACCACTAACGTCGACACTTTAATTTTCTACGAACGAGGACCCTTCTTTTCGATCTGTCCTGTTTTGATCTATCGTATAATTTTTCGTCTGTGTAGTGGAACGACTGGCTTTAGACATATCAGTTTCGATACCAAAAACGTCATCAATACCAATAAGTACATGTATACACTCTCAAACTGGTATTTTTTACCTACTTGACTACGAAAACTTGACATCACGACTTCTGAGAAATCGCAGGTAACCTGTTGTTCCTCTAGTTTGGTCAGTTAGGATTTCCTTGAGTTAGGATTTATAAGTAACCTTCCTGACTACGACTTCGACTTCGAGGTTATGGGATCGGTGGGTTACGTTTCTTGGTTGAATAACCTTTTCTGGGACCACGACCCTTCTAACTCCCGTTGTCTTCTCCCACTGTCTCTTAATCCACCAACCTACCGTAGTGGTTGAGTGACCTGACTCAAACTCGATCCGTATGACGTCAGGTACCCCAACGTTTCTCAGTCTGTATTGAATCGTTGATTTGTTGTTGTGAAAGTTTACGTCCGAAGATGTAGACGGATGGGTTTATTTTTTCACTGAAACTAAATCCAAGATACCTAAGTACAGTAGACACCGTCAGTAGGACTGGAATGACTTTCGTAACTTAGGTTGACAGAATCAAATCCGACGATGTTCTTTTATGGTAGTTGACCCGTCAAATTTTGTTGTCTTTAAAGAAAGAGTGTCAAGACTTCCGATTGAAGTTCTTGTTCCACGACGGACTAAGGCCAGACCATCCTGGGTGAAGGGCCAAGTATCTACCACTAGAAGAGTGACACAGGAGTACACCATCTTCTCTGGTTCACGAGAGACCCCAAAGGTAATATTTCCGTCCCTAGTGTAAGTATTCTCGAAGTGGGAGTACCAGATTAGTGGAGAGTTCCCAAAGTGGAGGATTATGTTAGTGTGGCTCCAAATCTAAAGTTGTATGTTTAAACACTTAGACAAACACCCCCCTTGTGTTTATAAATCAGATATGGTGGTTGATTCTCTGTAAAGTCTTCAAGGACAACCACTTCAGTTACTTGAAGACCGTCTCAACCTAATCTTGTTTTATTTCCTAAACGTTCGCTTTAGTAATTCTTATCTCGAACAATGAGAAAAAGAAAACTCCTGTCGCACCCTCGTATGACTATCTTCGGTCTAGTTTCTCTGAAGATATCGAATAGTATAGTACCAGGATTTGAAAACTCTCTCTCTTTTGTCTTCCCATTAAACTTGGTAGACTTTAGTGACAATGGTCTCCACTTTTTGTCCTCCCTTAATCGTTGAAGGATACGCGTTGGGAAGGTAGGTAAGATCCTCTTGGTCCGACCTTAGGAATGAGAGATTCTAAGACAGAACCAAACTCAACGAACTTGACAGACTTCTCAACTTGTGGGAAAGTTCATGTCTCGACCTCCTCGTGGAGTAAACCCACCCTGTACTGAGGTTTTGTACCAATTTTAAGTCCGACCAAGACAAATTCAAGTCCGACTAAACCGAGTTCGTCGTAAAAGAAAGAGTCTCTGACTCAGTCTCTCCGTACGACTTCTGGTTTCGCGTTGGGGTTACTCCTGTTTTGTAACAGGAAATGGTGATTCATGAAAAAACCCCCATGTCATAATAGAAAAAGAAAAACCACATATCATAGTTTTCTTTCGTTAAACTTTTCTTTCCAGACCAAAAAGACAAAACAAATGAATAAAAACTACGATAAGAACGATGTATACTCCTTTACGGTAGCTACTGACATGTACGATAAAGGTTTAGAAACAATTACGACAAAGTCAGAACCTTTGGTCCTTCACGACTCCGAACTCAGTCTCGGTCCTCGATGAGGAACGGAAAGACCCGGAACCATAAGAATAACACGAGAGTGACGGGGTACCTACACGCAGACGGTCCACGTCGACACGTACAAGGTCCTCAACCACGGGTCCACGACACAAGGATTAAAGTAGGAGTCGTGTCACGGAGTTTACCTGATCTAGAAGTTGACTTTTTATCACCAAGACCCAGGGATTGTATTTAACAGAGGGGAAAAACAATTAATGACAGTAAGGTAGTATCAGAATGTCTCCTGAAAGTACGTAGAAACTGAGAGTCCTGTTGAAACACTTTTACTATTTAGTACATACTAATGGACTTGAAAATCCACTCTTTGTCTCCAAGTCTCTTCACCTTATGTTTCGTCTTTGATGTACAGATCCCTTAAGGGACCACCAGTTCACCAATTCTTAACCACCAAAGTGACGTCACTCGGACCAAAGTTAGAGACCAACCCCTTGATTCTAGAGTATTCGACACAGCATGACAGTTTTTACTCTTTTTCCTTTTTTCTTTTCTTTTCTTCGATGTAAAGATGAGAAGAATGAATAATCTCGGTCTTTTGGTTCGAGTTAACTCATGATAAAACTCTACTAGTCTAGGGTTAATCTTTGTTTACAAACTCGAGACAGATCAAAAATATCACTGAGAAGTAAGTTTTGAAACTTAACTAACCTTGAAAAGTGAGAACATTACTTAAGGTAATTAGTGTTTGACCATTTAATCCCTTATCTAGAATAGTCGTTATTTAATATTAATTAGTTACAAGGGGCACCGGTCCATTGTAATAAAATATCGACTCAATTTGATTTCTTCAATTAAGTCGGAATGAATTCGTTAGTGTAAATACTTCTACTTTTACATTTGAGAATTTCAAGAGACAGGACTTAAACCACTTCTAAATTTTCACATAGTCGATGAGATACCGTTTACAAACATTTTGAGTAAGAGAAAAAGAATATATAATATCTAGAAAGGTATAAATTTAACGAAAAAGTAAACGATCAAAGACTGAGAAGGTTATAAAACAATAAGTTTAACAGTTAAAAATACTCCGTTAAAACTTTACGATGTCTCTTTATTCCCTTGAAGTAGTGGAACTGAAACGTAGTCTCTGGTAAAGGGGAAAGCGGGAGGTCGTGGAGACTATTTGTTTTGTGAGATAGAGAACACATATTACTGTTTCTCTCTTTTTGTAGGTCCTTTAGACTTCTGTGACTCTAAGCTTTCTGTCTATTCTGACAAAGACAAGGATGGGAGGTTTTCATTTCTAACAAACACATAAAAGTGGTCGAATGGATTTATGATGATTCGCTTTTTCTATGACAATGGTTAACCACTCTAATTTACTGTTCCTTCATCTAGTACTGGTTTTAATATGACCATCTTTACGTTCTCGAATTTCCGGAGTTGATGTAAAAAAAAAAAAAACATATATCATAGTTCTCTTTTGTTAAAATTTTCTTCCCGGACCAAAAAGACAAAACGAAGGAATAAAAAGTATGCAGTAGGAACGATGGATACTCCTTTATGGTAGTTAATGACATGTACGATAAAGGTTGTCGATGTAGTTTATAAACAAGTTATAAATCTAAATGGACACTAGAAGGATTCTACCAGTAAAACTTATCGTGAGGAATTTTCTACGTTGACTTACAAGTCTGTGGACCTATGTCTGCAATTTGATCTTATGCCTACGTACGTATTACAGAATGCATAGTCCTTTTCTAAGACCTTATTTCTCACTCTTCAAGATGTGGGACAAAATTTAGTGACAGAGAGATACGGAGGTTAAGGACAGGATATCACAACAAACACAATGTGTGAGAGATCTGAGATTTCCGTGAGTACTAAATGACATACTTTTATCTACTATTTTTTAGAGAAGTGTAATAGGTGATTTTCTGAACTTGTAAAAAGATTTTTTTAATAAATGTCAAAAGATAAGATATATCCATTATTCGGTCGTAGGAGACCCAGTACCTTTTTCGTTCTCACAAGGTCTTTTTGTAGATAAAGACGAAATAACTGATACGGTTTCGGAAACTGACACACCTAGTGTTATTTACCACCTTTTAAGACTTTCTCTACCCTTATGGTCTGGTGGACTGGACGGAGAACTCTTTAGATACGTTCAGTCCTTCGTTGCCAATCTTGACCTGTGCCTTGTTGTCTGACCAAGGTTTATCCTTTTCCTCATGCAGTTCCGACATATAACAGTGGGACGAATAAATTGAGGAGACGTCTCATGTAGTACTCTTTGCGACCTGACCTTCTTTGTGTTCGACCTTAGTTCTAACGGTCCTCTTTATAGTTAGTGGAGTCTATACGTCTACTGTGGTGGGAATACCGTCTTTCACTTCTCCTCGATTTTTCGGAGAACTACTTTCACTTTCTCCTCTCACTTTTTCAACCGAATTTCGAGTTGTAAGTCTTTTGCTTCTAGTACCGTAGGCCAGGGTAGTGAAGTACCCTTTGTCTACCCCTTTGTCACCTTTGTCACAGTCTGAAATAAAAAAACCCGAAGTTTTAGTGACATCTACCACTGACGTCGGTACTTTAATTTTCTGTGAATGAGGAACCTTCTTTTCAATACTCGTTGGATCTGTCGTATAACTTTTCGTCTCTGTAATGAAACGACTGATTCCAGGCAGATCAGTTCCGATACCAAAAAGGTCATCAGTACATACCTACACTCTCAACCTGACACTTCTTCCGACTCGCGGCTCCTTAACTACGTAAACTTGACACCACAACCTCTTCTGAGAACTCTCAGGGAACCTGACGTTCCTCTAGGTTGGTCAGGTAAGACTTCCTCTAGTCGGGACCCNGAGGTCATGAAACCGGTGGAGTACGCTTCTCAACTGAGTAACCTTTTCTGAGACTACGACCCTCCCTAACCCCCGTCCTGCTCTTCCCCTGCTGGCTCCTACTCTACCGACCTACCGTAGTGCCTGAACTACCTGCACTCAGATTCACTTGAGGTCCTCAATTACTACCTGTCCCTCCGGGCCGTACGACCCTAAGTACCCCAGTGTTTCTCAGCGTGTGCTGATTCCCTGACTTGACTTGACTTATGTAATAAAGAAATGATTTGTAAAGATAAGTTACGTCTTGTAAACCCGTCTGGACCAAATATTGGAAATCTGGAGTGGATATAATTCTTAAAATAAATAAACAAAAATGAGAAAACACGACAAATTTTCATAAACTTTCTTTCTGAGTCTAATTTTTTGTTTAGTTTGTCTGTTTATTTGTTTTACGTGATTTAGGAACACACTATCTTAGCCTGACCTCTTCCCTCCTATACCTACAGGATCCTTCCTGGTCTGAGGGACCACCGAGTCTACCGTTTCTGAGGTGGACGTTACGTCCTCTGGACCTAAGTTAGAGACCCAGTCCTTCTGGGGATCTCTTCCTTTACCCTTGGGTGCGGTCATGACAACGGACCTCTTAGAGTACCTGTCTCCTCGGACCACCCGATGTCAGGCACCCCAGTGTTTCTCAGCCTGTACTGACTCGCTGATTGTGAAGGTGAAGAAAGTCCTCCAAAAGTCACCAGTGTATTACATACGCATACACACAAAATTTCGAGTAAAAACACCAGTAAACGGGGATTTTTTTTTACTTTTAAAGTAGAATAGACTCAAATGTCGTCTCTACGAGAAACATTAGTGATCGGGTTCACTCTATGAAGGGGAAACGAACGTAGATAAAGGTTTCTCTCTTTCCTTCGTTCCTTTACTCACGCCCTCCTTCCTCCGAATCGAGGGATTCCTGTCTCCGAGGGATTCCTCTCCAAGAACTAAAGAGAAGACCGGTTTGTGGTCCCTGATCGAGGACCTCCTAGTCACTAAACCCGTGATTCCAACGTTGTTACTCGTTTGGTCTGTGTTTTAGAACAAAAATATCTCACGTGTAAGTCTCAGAAATTATTCATTCAGTCTCACAACTAGACCCACTTAAAACGGGGGTCATAGTGGGACATGACGTAAGAGGATCATCATTTATAAAATTTTCAAAAAAAGTAGAAGACTTTTATTTGTGTCACATCTAGGAAGTCGTTTTGTCTTTTTTTAATAATAAACCAAAACATTAAAAAATTTGACTTTAAATAACATAGTAACAAAAGTGTACTCTCAATTAAAGCAATTGATTAAAGAAAGATAATTATTTTCCCATGTTAACACAATATAAACTTAAGAAGAAAACTTTAAACAGTAATGTGAAATAGTTATCATGTACAACATGTCAGGAACATTATGAAAAACTAACACAAGTACCTTGAGTTTAAAAAAAAAGGAGGTTTTACTACTCTGTATTATAAGTACTCTAATATTTTATTCTCGACCGTCAGTGTACAATGTATTTACAAGGAAGGAGATATTTATGATGTACTTACAATGGAAGTGAACGTCTTGAGTCCTATGGAACCAGTACTAGTGAAGGAGAAATGTTTGGAGACACCGTCAAAAACGGCATTATTAAGATGTACAGTCACGAGACCTATGGAAATTTCGACGTCACATACTTGTACGACAGTATGACGGTTTGCTGTGTTCTTGTGGACAAAGAGGCCTACTCCGAAACAAGGAGTACTTGTTCTTGTATCTATAGGACCTCTTCCGTTAATTCGTCCGTCGACTCGTCCATAAGAAAATAAA
Source organism: Capra ibex (assembly GCA_006410555.1). NCBI lineage: Eukaryota > Metazoa > Chordata > Mammalia > Artiodactyla > Bovidae > Capra > Capra ibex. Next base: position 53,387,174 of record SJYO01026388.1, on the reverse strand, counting down.
GACGATTAGTATTAAGTAATCTGTCCATACTCTCGACTACTTCTGACCTCACAACTTAACAGATGTATGTATCGCTTTATTAAAACTAAATTGAACAAAACTTGTCCCACGAGTCTAGTAACACTGGGGTCTTCTACGTGAAATACCTACCTTTAAATGGTCCCTTTGATAAAAGGGAATAGACCTCCTATAGGGTCTAGGAGTCCACTTGACCTAAGGTACAGTTCTGGGGGTGTCCATAAACTTCATAGATTAAATTTTTTTTTTAAACATATAAATAAATCCGAGACGACCCAGAAACAACGCCATACGTCTGAAGAGGTCAACACTACGGACCCGAAGTAATGGGGTGTCGTACACCTCAGAATCAAGGAATCTAGGGGTTGGTCACTATCTTGGACGTAGGGGATGCGACCTTCCACTTAAGAATTAGTGACCCGGTGCTCCCTTCAGGGTCAGTATCAACAAACACGTTTCATGACACTAAGAGATTTTACATATACGAATGATGTCTTTTACTATTTAGGATTGACAAGTACATACACCATATTCAAAATATATATATATCTGTAAGTAAACTAAAAATTTTTAACATGAGTCTGTGGTAAATTGTTAATAAATATTAGATTATACGAATAATTTAAACCTCTTTATATATTTATAAATAGTAACCCTAATCTTTGATTCCCCTTCCGTTAGAGTACTTATATTTGTCATTTAATTAAAGACTTCACCTGTCACCCAACACAAGCCTTTTATAAGGTTCCAGAGAACAACCCCAAGAAATTGTCTGGCCTTGGACCACCAGATCTCAACTACTATTCTTTCACTTTCTCTCTTTCTCCGACTATAGGGGACCAAATGCGTCTCTTGGTTCTTTCGGGAACTGTGTCCCAAACGTAACGAGTGTTTCCGTGACCCGTGTGAGAACTCCCCCACTTCCGTGTCCCACGGAAGAGCTCTCCCAGAATCTTCGGACCCGTCCTCTCACTCGTACTGCTCAAAGATGTGAGGTCTCTTAATCGGCCCCTCTCTCTCTCTTTCTCTCCCTCTCTTTGTTTTTGTTGTCCTCCTGGATTCGAGACTACCTCGTTTCCACGAAATTATTAAAAAGACACTCATATATATCCGGCCCCATGTTCTTCAAAGAGAGCTGATACTATTTCTAGTCTTTTGGTTTACATGTCATTGGTAATGGTTCCCTTTTTCCCCAATTATTACCGGTGTTCCAGTCCTCTGTTAGGTGTAGAGTTCTTTCCCCTAACTCTGATTCGTTAAAACAGCATTTCTCTCACAAATGATTTCCTCGAAGTTCGGACAGAGTGTGTTACTGGAGTCAAGGACCCTCGTCGGACGACAAGACGAATTTTTCTTCGTTTCCCGAACACTCTTTGTCGTACATCCTTAGGAGAATAATTTGTGAGGGACTGTTAAGGGGGAATAAATAAATATTATAAACATTTTTCTCAAGACTGGTAATCTCAAACAAATCAAAATTGTTAGAAACGTACTTCCGTTATCATCTACTGTTTATATTAACAGTTCTGTTAGTGGTTTTAATGTCAAGGTCTGGACTGCGACACTCATTACGAAACTTTGGTAGACGCACCCAGTACATACAAAACATTTACTTTAAACTAAACAAGGGTCAACATCCGTGATAATAACTTCACTTGTCCTCATTGTGTTTTAACTCATCTTACGGTTAGTGTAAAATCGTAATGTACAAAGACATGTAGACAATTAACTAGAGGTTGGTTAAACTACCGACAAAAATCAAGGACATAAAGGAGAACTTATAGGAGTAGATAGACTCGGACTCACCGGGTGTATCATACCCTAAAATCAGGTTAAAACTTATTTTAATACACAAACTTAACTCCAAACATTTCGTTGTAGTCACTGTCGTCGTCACCACGTTTATCGATAATTAGGGTTTTACGGTTTTTAGTCGGTAGGTCACTTAGTAAATCGAACGACCTCGTTAAATCATTCATTGACCCTTCGTTCAGGTCGGTACCCTGGAAGAAGGGTCCCGACGACCTCTAAATAACCATTGGTGTCTAATTCAACTCTAGTTTCTTAAGTTTTCCCTTAGTAAAGAGTTCCTTTATCTCCTCAATTCTGTTCATATATTAAATGTTAAATACGTTCAATGTTTTGTATTTCAGAATGACTTAACATTTAAAAGGATATTATTTTCCTTCACTTTGTGTCCAAACATATTTTATGTTAACTAATATCACTTTCTTTATTAAGGATACCAATACTGACCAGGGACACTTTACAGGTCAGGTTCAGGGTCCAAGGAGTCACGAACGTCGTTCAAAGGTCTACAGGGTAACAAGTCCGGGTTAGACAAATAGCCTACTAAACTCCAACTCCCCCTCGGTAAGGTGGTAGTTCGGTAGGTTCTTCAGGAGGCAGTACCATTACGAAGTAACATCATAATCATTGGAAGATACGATGAACTCATTGTATTAGTGTGTGTCCGACAATTATAGTAGACTCGTCAATCTATTGGTGTATGGTACTCCAGGGGTTATCTGCTAACATACTAATCGGTATTTGTAATTAAAAGGATTAAACCGGACTGTAAACAGGGTTAGTTGTCCTTATATAAATTTCAAGAATAATCATTTGCGAAACATAATCACAAGAAACAAGAAAGAAATTAAGAAAGGGATTTCAAAGTCATCATATTTTATCAAGTACCTGTTTCTTTCCCGTCATTTATTAGGTTCGTTACACACCTTCAAGAAAAAACTTCCGTCCTGCTTTCGGGTTCAAACAGCTAATTGTAATCATGTATTAAAACAACCCGGGTACGTATTTCCTTCCTATAGTATCGGATCTCTTTACAATTAATCAGAAGGAAGAAAGAGTCCTACTCTCCCGGGGAGGTTCGAGGTTCCTCCCCCGTATACACAACTCAGTGATCACCTATGCTAACCAGGATGTAGACAGGTAAGTTATTTTTTCCCCCCAATCCATACATTCAGGTTATTCACATTAGTTAGTTCAGTCGGACTCGTCCGCTTCGTTTTCGTTCGTTTCGTTCGTGTCGCTTTTTTTATATATATATAAAAGTCCTAAGGTTCCGTAAGGGACAACTCTTTGGTCTAAAAGTCGAACTAATCATTCCCAAAAATAGACAGGGGTTCATCCCTCTAGTATTCGAGTTGCGCAGCTCACGCCACAAATAACCTTTAAAAATTTCGACGGTACCGAACATGACCTTAAAGAAGAAGGACCCCAAAAACAACAAAGTAGAGATCAAACTTACAACCCTTGGGGGCATCCAACTTAGAAGGCTTCTCCTTCGGTAGACTCAAGCAACCTAGGTAGACCTCTTTATCTTCGTATGGGAAAAGGGACCTTCTAGTCAAAGAATCTAAAGGTAGCTGATCAATTGGGCAGAACTATGGTTTATCCGTTTCCTTCCCTCCACAGGAAGTTACAGAGCTTTACAAAAAGGCGAAAACAGTTTTATAAAGGAGCACCATTCAAATTTTTTAAATTTTGTTTATTTCGATATAATTGTTATCAATATCTTTCTTTCCTTTCACTATTATTACTTTTGTAAGGATCCTTTATAAAGTCAGGTTTTTTTTTTTTAGTAGATCCTTAGACAAACCCCTGACCATAAACCGACACCAAAACTTAATTACCCAACTAAGGGAGTAGGTCATATATATTAATTATTATATGACATTGATGTTTTTCCTATTTACTATAAAAACTGTAACTTACCGGTACTATAAGAAATCTGAGGTCTCTTTTGACTAATTTTATTTTAGACAGAACTTTAACGTTTTGGTGAAGAATGTGTACGTCAATCCTTTTCCAATTGAACAATTTTATGAAAAAACCTCAAGGTTAAGACGGACTCTTTGTTTTTGTCCGGATTCTTTTGTGGATTTCAATTGAGAATAGTACAGGAACCCTATGTGTCGGGTGAGATAGATCCTGAGGTTTACGATAGTGTGACCTACATTTCGGAACCGAGATTTTAAAACTCTTTATCATCCTGACAATTCGTATGGAACTCCATTGTATTAGATGACTTTAGAAAATACTCCGGGTTATACTAATCCTATTCCCTCTTCCACTTAGAGAGGGTCAGATTTCCCACATTTCCATATAAATTTTTCGTTAGAACATTTAGTCATTATTATTGCACGGATAATGATAAAACTCCTTATCATTATCCACTACCCTAGGGACCAACATTTCGTGGGTATCCAAAGTTTCTACGTAATTGAAAAGATTCCAGACAATTCTCTACGGTAAACAATCTAAAGAAAAAATATTATTCTTATCTCAAGATTCCTCTCATTCTAAGGAGTTATACAAAATTAAGATTAACACACAGATATTCAAGAAACTTTCATTTTCACTTCAGTAAGTCAGGGCAGGCTGAGAAACGTTCGGGTATCTGACATCGGATGGTCCGAGGAGACCGACACCCTAAAAGGTCCGTTATCATGACCTCACCTAACGGTAAAGAAGAGGTCCCCTAGAAGGGTTGGGTCCCCAGCTTGGGTCCAGAGGACGCAATATCTGTCTGTGAAATGGCAGACTCGGTGGTCCCTTCAGGAATCATCGGACATTAAAAAGAAAGTATTTCCCGGTAAAGAGACAGGTTTATCCGAGTAGTACCACCGAGCCTTCCATCTCGTAAACGGACGTTTCGCCCTCTGACCCCAAGCTAGGGACCCAACCCTTCTAGGGGACCTCTTCCGTCACCGTTAGGTGACGTCATGAAAACGGACCTTTTAGGGTACCTGCCTCCTCGGACTATCCGATGTCAGGTACCCTACCGTCTCAGCCTGTGCTGACTCGCTGAAGTGAAAACAAACAATTTACTCGTCGCCGGAAATCCTTTTTACACCCTACATATAGACTCAAACGGTATCGTATTCATTCAGGGAAGGACAATCTAATTCCCCACGTAGACAGTGTATTCCAGAATTACAACGTCCGACCGGAAAACCAGCAAGTATACCCATCTAAACTTGTAAAACTATTTGAAGAACACGAAACCAAACTCTTTAAAGACGTCAAACCGTTCTCTGAAAAACATATCCGCGGGAGAACTCCCCAACTTCGGTGTCCCACGGAAGAACTCTCCCAGAATCTTCGGACCCGTCCTCCCACTCGTACTGTCCAAAGATGCGAGGTCTCTTAATCGACCCCTCTCTCTCTCTCCCTTTGTTTTTGTTGTGCCCCTGGATTCGAGACTACCTCGTTTATTAAAAAGACACTCATATATATCCGACCTCATGTTCTTCAAAGAAAGGTGATACTATTTCTAGTCTTTTGTTTGTCGTTGACAATGGTTCCCTTGTTCCAGTCCTCTGTTAGGTATAGAGTTCTTTCCCCTAGCTCTGATTCGTCAAAACAGTATTTCTCTTACAAATGATTTCCTCTAAGTTCGGACAGAGTGTGTTACTGGAGTCAAGGACCCTCGTCGCACGACAAGACGAATTTTTCTTTGTTTCCCGAACACTCTTTGTCGTGCATCCTTAGGAGGACAATTTGTGAGGGAATGTCAGAGATAACTACCATGGTCTGAAGTCAAAGTATCAGAGAGACGAGATCTTAGACAAAGGGTACGTCTTTCTGGACTTAGTATTCTGAAATACGAAACTGTAAAACGTCAAAGGATCCGAGTATTTCGATTTAAAGGACCCTTTTTAATTAAATCTGTGAAAGGTTATATTTTATAAATTATATATACATATAATTATATATTGAAGACGATAGATGATTCCGAACTTAATAACTCCATGTCCAACGTGTGAAGATATGAAGTATGAGTAAGAAAGAGTTGAGAGTCTAGGAGAGTGGTAGAGAATGGGAAAATATGAAAAAAAGTGAGACCATGGAGTTTAATTCAAATAATTTGTAAGGAGACGGTACGAAAACGACCCCTAATGCCTCTGGTACGAAAAACTCCGTGATGACTATTCCGACTTCGAATACATTCCCAATAGTCTTTTGCCGAAAAGAGTCGAGATTTCTCGAATTGGTGTGTTGCTCCTCTTATGACCCAAGGTACTGTCAGTCGTCGAGGTGAAAGGACAAGAGGAACAAGACTCGACTACGAAGGGTACCACAAACAACACCTTCTTTTCCCACTGTCGACCTGTCAGAAAGACTGATCTTCAAAACTCTTCCCCTGTTGTGTAAACAAAAAGTAGAGTGTCATCCTAACACTCTACCTAAAGAATCAAATTTTTTTTTTGTGGTATAAAACGGTTAAATACCCGACCAGTTTATAGTGTCATCGATACTTTTGACCACTTCCAACCGTACGGTTCAACGGAGTCAACATCGGTTGAGAAAGACTGGGGTACCTGTGACCGGGTGGAAGAGACAGATCCCTAAGAGGTCCGTTCCTAAGAGGTCCGTTCTTATGACCTCGCCAAACGGTACGGGAGGAGGTCCCCTAGAAGGATTAGCTTGGGTGTAGAGAATACAGAGAATGTAACCGTCCGAATAAGAAATGGTGATCTCGGTGTACCACTGCCGACCTCCTGTCCAGATAAGGTCCACCTTATCTCCACAAATGGAGATAAGGAGAAAGTATCGAGATACGATGTTTTATCTTTAAATCTTTCTTTTACCCAAACGTAACAGTCAGTCGCATCAGTGTAAATTAAGTAAATTACTAATGAAATACTCGTGGACGATACATGGTCTATGATAAAATTCTTATCCTCTATATCGTGAATAATTTCGCTTCAGAAACGGAAGGGGTACCGTATACTTATAAGAACACCCCCTTCTATCTACATTTGTTTGAGTAAATAATACATCTTACAGTAAACCTTTATTATTATCCCCACAACTACCCTTTTTTGGTTCATGTTATATTTTCAACTGTTAATACAAAATAAACCCTGAAATGGTTCCGGAATTCGGACCCTAAGTGAGAGAGTCTATGAAGAAACCTGACAAGGTTTCTCCATTCCCTCCTCGGTTCCATATATCCACAAAAACGTTGTGGGGGGTGGAGGTTCTTTTTTGGTTTGTTTATTTTCATTTGTTTCATCAGGTTGTAGTTTTCTGATGACGATTACCAATCCTGATACTTGAAGATGAAATCCTCCGATCCAAGTTAGGGACCAGTCCCTTGATTCTAGGGTGTACGGAACGGAGTGTTGGTTTTGTTTTAAGAGGTTTGTTTGATTGTTTTCTCACTGAGGGTTTACAAACCGGATTCGTCAACCTCTGTGTTTGAACGGTAAATACCTGTATCCCTCACAATGACTTGGTCAACCAAGGAGAACAGGTCCGCGACCTTTCGGTTAGATGACTATGTTCCAGCACCACTTCCTTTCGAGTTACAGTTCGGTCCTTATGGTCACCGATTACGAGTTTTCTTGGTTTGAGGGCCACCTAAAATCCCTTCCCAAAAATTTCTGTTTCATTCCCTCTCTCAACGTCCCCTACACTAGTCGAGTGCGTATTAAGAGACTAATCGACTACCTCTCCATTATCCCACTACAGTGTCCCCAATTGTAGTAGTTAGGAGTCTAAGGTCGGTCAGACCCGCGATGGACGAGTACCGGAAGTACGTGAATCGAAAAAGGTAGACCACTCCCAAAAACACAGACGTTTTGTTGATCCTTACACACAGTCTGTGACTAAAAATACAGGAGTCCCCTTCTGGATTGTAAGACACGAGGACATACCGACTAGGTAACAAATTTAACAATGGTCAGGAGGACCGGGTTGACGATAAAAAAAACAATGATACAGAAATGTAAGAATGTCAGTAATCAAGAACTCGATTTAAAAACGCTGAGTCCCCTCCGGGTCCTCTGATTTCAAAAAGATTTTTTTTCTCCGTCCATCTCCTATATCGTTCCACCCCCACCCCACTCCCTCAGACAGGACCATTCCAGGGGATCCCAGGACCAGCCAATGTCCTCGTGACTTCCTTATCGTTCAGACCCTACCTTGAAACCTTTAGTTAAAACACGTAGACTTCAAACTCGACATTAAATTATCTGTAGGTTCACCTCTACATTGGGACCACCTATATATAAACTCAGACCGTACTTTATGTTCCAGTCCCAACCTCCATCTTTTAGTCCCTCTTTTTGTAAAAGTTTAGTCCAAACAATTGTACCTATTCTCATGAATAGTCAGGTAAGGAACAGTAAATAAGTAAGTGAGTAAGTGGGTACATTGGTCGTTTACAGATCTCTAGATGTCATTCCTTCATCTTTACGTCAGTACTGTTTCTCAGTAGACCCCAAACTTAAATGTGACGGACGATTTTCGTCCGGGGTCTTGTGAATTAACACGAAATTTTTAGCTTTCACTTAGAATAGTCTAAGAGTAACCACTCCAGTACTTACATGAAACCGTTTCCGTCAAGTTTAGTCCTTGGTAGATATTTGTAGATTCATCTAGACCCAGGGGGTATTAGAGTGAAAAAAAGTTTAGTGTAACGAGAGTTACTTTGTGTACAGTATTACATCAAATATCCTACCTATTTATCCATTAATAAAACTCTCTACGAAAATATCTAAAGGAGAATAAACGAAAGATGTTTATTTCAGGTATAAGTTTGGATAATTCGAAATCCTTTATTTTATAGATAGTAGATATTTTCTTATCATCAACGTCAAAATTAAATACTAATATAACTATTAGTATGAATCAAATTTTTTCTATAGGACTGTACCGTGAATGAGATAAAGAAAATGTAAATCACACTGATAAGAGTTCGTTATAATTATTGAATAGTTATTTCGGTACGACCCGAAGGGTCCACCGCGATCACCATTTCGTAGACGACCGGTTACGTCCTCTGCATTTTCTACACCCAAGCTAGGGACTTGACCCTTCTAGGGACCTCCTCCTTTACTGAGGGGTGAGGTCGTAAGAACGGACTTCTCGGCGTATCTATCTCTTCGGACAGTCCGATATCAGATACCCCACCGATTCCCAGTCTGTGTTGACTGGTAGACTCGTGTGTGTTTCCATACGGTTGAGGTGTGACCAGTCATTACAATTTCTCGTTTTTAGAACCAGGAGTCTCCTCCTTCTTGACAGAGTTTCTTACTAGACAAGTGTCTACATTGGTGTCCAGACGTATGAGAAATAAGACCCATTTTGTTCTCTGGACAGTTCATGTAAAAAATACAGGAATTAGTACATGTTTGAAACTTTTTTTTTTCATAAAGATATCATTCTTGTTTTTGTAATCAAAGTAGTATATTTCAATAAGAAAGTAACATTTCTGTGTCATCAGACTAAAAAGTTATTCGGTACGTTTGTAAGCAAAAATGTGAGTAAAGTTTGGGTTTCTATTCTTAATATCTGATAAAACGTATTGACGATGTATTCCGGTGTCTCAGTGTCGATCTTTCTTTCCGTGTTTACCTTTTTAGTACAGGGAAGAAAAAATAAGACGACAAACAGTGAAGTAACACACCTTAGAGGTCTCAGGTTTCCACTACCGGGAGTCTGGACCGGAACCACGTCGCCGAGTGTGACGATGGTAAAGGTCCCCCAAGGTCACCGTAAGGTGGTGGGTCTATCATTTAAATCGAAACCTAACGTGGTGATTGTTTGATTCTGTGGGAGTGGAGGTGTTGGGTCCTCTCGAGTAAACCGATAAGGGTTTGATGGTTCTTGGTTTGAGGGGTTATGTAGATTTTAAGTTCTGAAATCCTTCACCTAATAACAACCTTTATTATTTTCTTATTCCAAAAGGATCTTTTTCTTCTCTTTGAATAGAGATTATCTCTCTGTTATAAATAGTGGTTCTACCCAAGTGGATACCTTACTTAATCTTCTCTTCTTTAGATTACGAACTCGGTGTCCTTTGAAGTTACAAATCCGAGTCCCGTCTTCTCGTCCTTGGTCTTTTCCTCTACCTCTTTTCGTGGGTCTTATCCCCTTACTCTCTCACCCCAGGTCATTCACCCCACTCCACAAAGGTCCTCCTCTCACATTGAGGCAGTCGACTACGTCTTCATCATGTTCTATTCCACTCCACACCGACAGTAGTGAACGTAATCATCCCCAACAGTCCACCCTACTATCGTTGCTTCGGACTTGACTCGTGAAGGTTTCCCTTGCCCTCTTCTACCCGACTAGGTCCTTCTCCCGGTCGAGAAAGTCCCTCAAAACAACATTCTCCCTGGATTCTTGGACCCCTGGATTCTTTTTTTAGTTAATCTTCCCGTACACCCCCAGTTCTCTCCAAAAATAAAATAAATAAAAGGTGTCTACCCTCCATGATCACATATACACACACAACTACCTCACTAGAGAACTTCTCTACTTTTGACGACGATATCCTCTCACTTAACGACCTCATTGTCTATGTTAAACCTTTTTTTTGAGTAGTTCAAATTAAACACTGAAGATTTATACTAGAGATAGTACAGTGTATTAATCATAAAAAACACGCATACACTCTTTTAAGTCTGAATCAAAGTATCGTTGAAACTTCAAATAGTATGTACGTATGTATACTTATATTCGTGATACAATACGTAAGTCAGAGACTCTAAATAGATAAATAATCATTGTTCAAACATGGGAATTTGATGTACAGGGGTCAAAGGGTGTTAGATTGGAGGCTATAGGTGGTAAGATAAAAGACATAGATGTTCAAACTGAAACTTTTCAAGGTACATATTCAATGTCGTATGTCATAACCGGAAAGAGAGAAACTGTGACTTTACAGAATTAATTTTAAACTAAATCTAAACCAGTATGTGGTCATGTTCGTTCTGAGTCGACGGACCGGTTCTTGTTGAGATAGATACAGCACCGTTTATACCCACTGTTTTTCGGTACACCAAGGGCATTATGGTGCACAGGAAGATTACCGGTAATAGTCATGTTGTGGTTGCACCACATACTACGCTTCCCTTTCGACCACCGCGCAATGGTATTCCATTCTCCCCCACTCACACATTTTACCTCGGAGGAAACTCTTCCCATATAAGATACAAATCCTCTATCTCGAAGTAAAGGAATATTATGTTACAAAATAACAACAACAAGTAAACGATTCAGTACAGACTGAGAAACGTCGAGGTGTCTGACGTCGAACGGTCCGAAGAGACAGGAAGTGAGAGTGAACTTTAAAGGAGTTTAAGTACAGGTGACTCAGCCACCACGATAGATTGGTAGAGTAGTAGACGGTGGGAGAAGAGGAAAACGAAAGTTAGAAAAGGTCGTAGTGCCGGAAAGGGTTACTAAACAGAGAAATGTAGTGTACCGTTTCATAACCTCGAAGTCAAAGTTGTAGTCAGGAAGGTTACTCATCAGTCCCAACTAAAGGACGTCTTAACTCACCAACCTAGAGAAACGTCAGGTTCCTTGAGAGTTTCAGAAGAGGTCGTGGTGTCAAGTTTTGGTAGTTAAGAAACCGAGAGTCGGAAGAAATACCAGGTTGAGAGTGTAGGTATGTACTGATGACCTTTTTGGTGTCGAAACTGGTTTACCCGGAAACAGTCGTTTCATTACAGAGACGAAAAATTATGTGTCAGATCCAAACAGTAGATCCAAACAGTTATACTACAATGGTTATAAAAAAATTTTCTCTCGTTATTTTTTTTACTGTGAAATCTTTACACCTAATTTAACATCTGACTCTAGACATTCTTTCCAAAACGTTCAGGTCTTAGTTCTATTTCAAAAACGTATATATTTTGTTTATTAAAATTATAACTATGTTTCCTATGACTCTACTGACAGTAGACCTATGGTCAGTCAAGTCAAGTCAGGGAGTCAGTACAGGCTGAGAAACACAGGGGTACCTGACGTCGTCGGTCCGGACGGACAGATAGTGGTTGAGAGCCTCAAATGAGTTTGAGTACAGGTAACTCAGCCACTACGGTAGGTTGGTAGAGTAGGAGACAGTAGGGGAAGAGGAGGACGGGAGTTAGAAAGGGTCGTAGTCCCAGAAAAGGTTACTCAGTCAAGAAGAGTTCATAATCTCAAAGTCGAAGTCGTAGTCAGGAAGGTTACTTATCAGTCCTGACTAAAGGAAATCCTACCTGACCAACCTAGAGGAACGTCAGGTTCCCTGAGAACTCTCAGAAGACGTTGTGGTGTTAAGGTTTGGTAGTTGAGAAACCGTGAGTCGAAAGAACTATCAGGTTGAGAGTGTAGGTATGTACTGAAGATCTTCTTGGTATCGGAACTGATCTACCTGTAAACAACCGTTTCATTACAGAGACGAAAAATTATACGACAGATCCAACCAGTATTGAAAGGAAGGTTCCTCATTCGCAGAAAATTAAAGTACCGACGTCAGGGGTAGACGTCACTAAAACCTCGGGGGGTTTTATTTCAGTTGGTGACAAAGGGGCAGATAAACGGTACTTCACTACCCCTGGTCTACGGTTCTAGAATTTAAAGACTTACAACTCGAAATTCGGTTGAAAAAGTGAAAGGAGAAAGTGAAGTTAGTTCTCCGAGAAATCAAGAAGCGAAAGACGGTATTCCCACCCCAGTAGACGTATAGACTTCAATAACTGTAAAGAGGACCGTTAGAACTAAGGTTGAACACGAAGTAGGTCGGGTCGTAAAGAGTACTACATGAGACATCTCTTCAATTTATTCGTCCCACTGTTATATGTCGGAACTGTATGAGGAAAAGGATAAACCTTGGTTAGACAACAAGGTACAGGTCAAGATTGACAACGAAGGACTGGACCTATGGTAAATTGTGATTGTACTATTTTCTACAAAAGTATAACATACTTAATCAAAGTGTCTTCGATTAAAGAAGTGAAAGATAGTTCAATGTTTTTACTAGAAATAAAAAATCTAAGACATGGTCAACTAAATTAGTAGGAAAATAACTAAATTGTAGTTTAATATTTTAAAAATGAAACTTTAGACTCATTTTATTGGATTTCAGTATCAAAACATGGTTTAACCCGTCCCTCTCTCTGACTGGAAAATGTACTTATACTCCATACGTCCAGTCACACTTACCGGGAAAAGGACAGGGTATAAGAAAAAAGATTAGTAGAATATAACCTTGGTGTCTTAGAAGACTCACCTATTTAATAGAGGACCTTCAGGATCCATTTTTTATTTAAAATCAGTTCTTCTTTCTATATCGTAGTCACTAAAAGTTTACAAAAACTAGTGTATGGAGATACCTTTTTTTAAAGTGTGCTCAGGAATTTTTATACAAATATAAATAAATACGTAAATAAACACACAAATATTTATTGTGGGTTTTGAAAGTTTCTCAAAAGATACATTAGAACACCCAGACTGTTGAACAAAAGTTTACATTAATTTGAAAATACAAAAGCGTTTACACAGAGTTTAACCCTTATCCTTACAGTAAAAGCAATAAAACCTCTGACACAAACGTAACAATCATAGTAAAATTTCCGATAAAAACGTCGATGAGAAGATAAGACATTCACAACTGGTTTAATTTGACTATTGTATCAACTAGTTAGGTGAATCGGTCTGGGTCATTTACCGTCCTACCGGGTCACATGTCCTACACCCGTCGATCACTCCTGGACTCAGTAGGATTTCCCTCTTCGAGAGTGAGAGGGTAGTTCCATGGAGTCTTGTCAAGTACTGGGTATAGGAGACTGTATACCTAGACTATTCTCTTGAAAACAGTTAACTAAGGATTTTACGATCATTTAAAGTTAATTTTTAAAAATCTATCTTTTATTTGAAACTCTCCTCAAAATTATCAGAACGAAGGTTGAGATTCAAAAAGGACAAAACGTTTACTAAAATAACTCGATAACTGGGACTAATGGTTTAATTCGATCCAAACAAAGAGTTCGAATGAACCTTCTTTAGTCTTACTTTATTTTGTAAATACAAATTTGTTGTTAAAAGTTTTGACCAATTGTCAGGTACTCTAATGAAACCTTCCCTGTACCATTTCTCCCTGCCCCGGAGGGAGTGGACGAATTGTCTATAAATAACACATAGTTGATATAAAGACGAAGAGACCACTGAGTCACCATTTCTTAGGTGGACGGTTACATCCTCTGATCCCAAGTTAGGGACCCAGTCCTTCTAGGGCACCTCTTCCTTTACTGTTAGTTGAGGTCATAAGAAAAGACCCTTTAGGGTACCTGTCTCCTCGGACCACCCGATATCAGGCGCCCCAACGTTTCTTAACCTGTGTTGAGTCACTGATTCGTTCTTGTTGTTAATATAAAAATCCAAAGTCCCTGAGTTTCTTTTCACTACATATAGAAGTCGAAAGTTCTTCACGTATCCAAACGTTAAGTACCCCTCCATGAACCGGGAATTAACTCTCTCCCTCCCTCCATTCCTCCTTATCATCCCCCCTCTCTCTCTTTCTTTTCCTCTCGTTCTCTCTGTCTCTGTCTCTGTGTCTGTCTGTCTCTCTTTGATATAAAAGGTATAAAAAGAAACTTTTAATCGAAGGTTAGTGTCACCGTAAGTGGAAGATATCTAAAGGGTGACAACTCGTCCATTAATGATTGAACCTCCCAGAAGTACACAGTAGAGAAGTTATTTCTTCCGAAAAGACCAAAATAGGACACACAAATAATGTCATGGTGGAGATGGCACTCGAAGTCAAACTACAGGGGCTTTTCGGTCTCGACCACTGAAAGTTGTGGCGGAAACCTTTCAAACCGTAGAAGTGCACGAAACTATAAGAGAAGGTACTAGGACGACACTGGGACCACTTTCTAAAGGTGCACCTGTGGTATAACAAAGGGTGTCGAACCTACTTGCAAAACGGGAAAAACTGTCGATAACTTAAAGTAAGCCGTACCCGTTACCCTTACTCTCAATTAGAAGAACGTCGTTTGTGTGTATTACAGTCGGATTTTTACTGTCCATTAGGGACTGGTCTACTCAAAACGTCTAATATAAAGATTTACCCCTCTTTGAGTACGAAACCTATACTGGACAACATTAAAAAATCAGGAAACAACCCTGAAGAGTGATTCGAACATAGGTAAGTGTTTTTTTTTTTTTTTCTTTCTTTCTTTTCTTGTCGATGACAACCAATATTATCGATACAGACACAATTCTGAAAACATAATAAAGTAAATAGGACTGTTGAGATGTACACCTGACTCATAATAGTCAGACCAAAACACCGAATCTTATGACTCTGTGTTTTTACGTTCATTGGACGATTTCAGTAGTNATACTGGACAACATTAAAAAAATCAGGAAACAACCCTGAAGAGTGATTCGAACATAGGTAAGTGTTTTTTTTTTTTTTTTTTTTTCCTTTCTTTTCTTGTCGATGACAACCAATATTATCGATACAGACACAATTCTGAAAACATAATAAAGTAAATAGGACTGTTGAGATGTACACCTGACTCATAATAGTCAGACCAAAACACCGAATCTTATGACTCTGTGTTTTTACGTTCATTGGACGATTTCAGTAGTCGATCATCCATCGTTCTCGAAGGGACCATCGAGTCACCACTACACGGACGTTACGTCTCTGGACCCAACCCTTCTAGGGGACCTCCTCCCGTATCGTTGGGCGAGGTCATGAGAACGGACCTCTTAAGGTACCTGTCTCCTCGGACTACCCGGTGTCAGGTACCGTAGAGTGTCTCAGTCTGTACTGACTTCACTGATGTGTCGACGTCGTCGTCATACATCGTTTCATCCTTTGATTTGCTCTACACGAGATTTTGACCACTTCCGTCTCCTCACATAATGACTGTACAACGACATGTTATTTAATGAGTTTCTCATTGTTCACCTTCACCGAATTTTAGTGTCCGTAAACAATAGAGTGTCAAACACAGCCAGTCCTCGAACCCTCATCGAACCCTCCAACACCGAGTCCGGTGGAGAAGTCCAGTGTAGTTCGAAAACGGACCCGATTTTCGGTGCACGTCTGAACTGACCCCGACCGTCCAGACGAGAGTCCTGTCGAGTGTACACACCGAGAACCATCCCAAGGAGAGAAAGAGTCACCGACAACCGTCCTCTGAAAGTAAAGACCGGTGTCCCCGGAGAGGTGTCCCAACACACTACAAAGGAGCACTATACCGTCAACTGAAAGAGGTCTCGATCATTACTCTCTTTCTACCTCTCTCTATCCCCTTTCGACGTGTCGAAAAATACTGAACAGTGTTCGGCAGTAAAGATAGTGCAATATAAGTAATCCTCATACAGTGATTCAGTTCGGGTGTGAGTTCCATTTTGTTTAATCTAGGTGGGTAGCCTCTCTCCTTACTACTTCTTAAAAACCTTTATAGACTTTTGTTGGTGTTACCTCTTTTCCTCCTTGACAAGAAAGAAAAAAAAAAAATTACACTATTTTGTTAACAAAATAAATAAATACATAAAAAATTAAAATTTGAACGAATAAAATTAACCTTCGATTAGTGAACCTTGACAAGAAAATATAAAGGAAGGGATGGAGAGTTTCCCGATCACCATTTCTTGGGCGGACGGTTACGTCCTCTGTATCCTCTACGGTTAAGATAGGGACCCAACCCTTCTAAGGGACCTCCTCCTTTACCGTTGGGTGACGTCATAAGAACGGACCTCTTAGGGTACCTGTCTCCTCGGACCACCGGATATCGGGTATTCTAGTGTCTCCTACTGTGCTGCTGACATCACTGAATCGTGCGTGTAGAGTTTGTGAAGCCACTAAGTCACCAAAATTATAAACCCGAATTAAAAGACAATACCATTATTTAATACACGTTTCAAATAACTTGCTCTGGTGACTAGTAAGTCAAGTTAGAGGAGGTCACCTCTGATCCCCTTCATGAATCCACAAGTCACGGAACACGACTGAGCACTGATTAGAACACTGTACTGGTATGCGAGTCAAGACTACCCCTTTGACCCCTACAACTCAAACAAACCAAAAAACCAAAATTTTCTTGAACAGAAGGTAAGTGTCCGTCACCATAAATACGTGGTGTGAGAGGGTTTCAGATAGTAGTACTATACCTTTGTCTCAGTCCTTTCTAGGAGAAACGTCTCCACCTAAGGGTAGGGGCTTTGAGGAGCTGGAGGGGTGGTCGGCACTTAACCTCACGGATGCGGTGGAGGTAGTGTGGGAAAGGTCCTGGATTTTTAAGGAAGTCCCCTAATTAAAGGGCGCTACTCAAGTTGAAGTGTTTCGAGAGACTTTCACGTCCTTTGGAATGTCAGACAGTTTTTCTCGAGACGACAGTAAATTCGATGTCTTACAATCCTTTCCTCCTCCTACTTCACATACAAGATCCTCGAAAACGTCCTGAAGTACCCTCTTCCTCTTCTCTTATAACCGTCCATTAGAGTTGAGTTCACTTTTGCTCACAAACCCACACTCATTTAAGGTCCCAATTGAAAAGTATAAACAGGGTCCCTTAGTTCACGAGAAAGAACCGAACTGAGGTACGTAACGGTCGCAGTGTGTGTGTGCGAAACCCTAATTAGTATACTATAAACGTCCCCTCGATTCATAGTAGACTAACGAACGAGACTTGTGTAATTTTTTTATACTTGGACTAAAAGATTAACTGATTACTTGATCGAACGTATAAATTCACCGAAGGAATTCATTAAAACGACTGAATAGATTTATATTTCAGAATGAAATTGAAAATTTTGATTGTTATTCATCCCTATATAATTGACGAGAATATTGGTATACAGGATCAGTAAAGGACGGGAAGGTTACTGTTTAAAAAATTCACATTCGAAAAATATATCACAACCGATACGTAAGCATAAAATAATAATATGAGACATGGAGTAACGAAAGAAGATTCCTTTGTCTATACCTTTTTTTTTTTTTTCTTTACCAGTTTTAAGATTAGTAAGAAAACTGAAATCATGAAAACAACGGGTTTCTCAAGGTGAAAGAACCTGGTTTACGGTAGTAAACTGTACGATCTACTTACCAAATATAGACTATGGTTTAAGTTCGAACATGACGAGTGACACCCTGTCTGGTTATTTAACTCTATACTCAACAACACCGTTCCTTGTCACTGGAATAAACCTTTCGGTCGTCTGACTCCACCACCTGATCACAGGGTTTCTTGGTAGAAAGGACTCCGTCTTCAGTACGAAGAAAATATGACTTTCCCTTTTTCCATTTCAGGACCAAGGTCAGTCTGAGACCTTCCCTTTACACTTAAAAAAGAAGAACATCAGCAAGTATTCACCTGGATGAGAGCTATAAGGGATACTTGATTTGTTTCCATAAAATCGAATAATGTACTTTCCGTGCTAAGAGTCTCTGTCAAGTAATACAATTAAATTCGAATATCTGTTGGAGGTAAATTCGAAGGTCCACTGTGCCACCATTTCATAGGTGGACGGTTACATCCTCTACAGTCTCTGAACCCTTCTAGGGGACCTCCTCCTTAACCGTTGGGTGAGGTCATTAGAACGGACCTTTTAAGGTACCTGTCTCTTCGGACCGTCCGATGTCAGGTTCCTCAACGTTTCTCAACCTGTGCTGGTTCGTTGACTCGAATGGTTAGAGGTAAATCACTAATTGAACATCGTTTCTGTTCTCTTATGTTTCCAATTTCACTTTCTTGGTCTAGGTTATACCTCAGCCTAAACAAGAAAGGATAATACTTGTGACCGAAGAAAGAAAGTTAGGTGACCAACGGGTCCTACACACCCAACCGAGAATTAGTAAACGGTTAAGGTTATTTAGTTCATTAACATACTAGGTTTAGGGAAATCGTTTACCTCTTTTATAAAAGAAACGATATTTGACTCAGTTGTCAAGATCATGTTCATTGAATCTACGTTCCACAACCTAAAATAGACGTAGAGAGGACGTGTCCACACGTGTTACGACTTTACGTCTAGATGATTAAACTGTTGAACACCTGTCAGTCATCTTTGACGAGACTGCTCTAAACTTTACAAGAGAGATTCGCCGTGTAAACCTTGTCTCATACAAAAAGGACTTCACGATGAATGATTTTAGTTCGACCGTGGACTTTTTAAACTCCATTCTCGTAAAATTCTCAAACAAGTAAAATAGACAAAAGACTTCAGTTTGTTTTGTCCGGTTCTTTTGTCAAAGACAATTGAAAACGACACATTGTTTAAACAAGTTTTAAAGTACCGAAATGTGTTATTGGTAAAGAAGTCGGACTATAACACCAACCACGACACTCGACCCACATTCATTGATTCGACAAGAAGACCTGATCTTCCCCGAGTCAACTAGAACAGACCCGAGTAAGTACGTAGACGACGATCGTTCACTCAACCGACCCTAACCAACCAAACACGACCGGTACAGAACTTGTCGACCTTACTGACCTCCGTGCAAATTAACTAATCTCAAAAATATACAAACAACTTCTGCAGCTCAATTCCAGAAAAATAAACGACCCAATCAAAAAATGGGCCAAAGAACTAAATAGNACATACGGATGGCTAACAAACACATGAAAAGATGCTCAACATCACTCATTATTAGAGAAATGCAAATCAAAACCACAATGAGGTACCACTTCACACCAGTCAGAATGGCTGCGATCCAAAAATCTGCAAGCAATAAATGCTGGAGAGGGTGTGGAGAAAAGGGAACCCTCCTACACTGTTGGTGGGAATGCAAACTAGTACAGCCACAATGGAGAACAGTGTGGAGATTCCTTTAAAAATTGCAAATAGAACTACCCTGGCCCTTCTAGGACACGATCTACCATTACTCCTTATTTTGTTTTCGATGAAAAGGTTCTTAGTTAGCTCTTCTCCTCTGTCTGTAGTAAAAATAGTGAGTAGTATTATTAGTTTATAACTCGTTTACCTTATACGGAGTGTGGAGTGTGACACAGTACGTAAGTTCGTAGAATAAATTGTGTATACTACTTTCCACGTCTTACATTACTACCTAATTAAAACGGAACCCTCTGTTCTCTCAACAGTCGATGGTCGAGCCATTCAGTTAGTACTGTAACATCCGTCTCAATCGGTACGGTCGTCTCTGCTCCTTCTTACCGTACGACGTTCGTCTCTGGTTATACAACTCCGTCCCCTCCCATTTTCCTCCTTCTTATTCCTCTGTATTACTTTTGTATACTCCGGTCTTTCCATCCGTTCCTAGTCTAGTAACTTCTTGTTTACTTCAGACCTGAAATAGGACTTCGATTTTCTGGGTAGTTTCCTAAAATCTCATAGCACTACTTGATTTATCAAAATTTTTAATGAAACGTGAAAATATATATCTTACCTATTCGTTGTTTCAGGATGACATTTCGTGTCTCTTGATATAAGTCATAGGATATTATTTCGGATTACCTTTTCTTACATATATACATACATTGACTTAGTGAAACGTCATGTCGTCATTAATTGTGTTGTAACATTTAGTTGATATGAAGTTATTTTTTAATGAAACTATCACCAAACCTCCTACCTTTTCTTCCCTTTTGCTCTAACACCCCCTTCTTTCACAAGATTCTTGCTCCATCGGTTGTACCGTTACTTCGACCCTTACTCTTGACTGGTTGACTAAATCATTCAGTTCAGTCAGTTCAGTGAAGTCAGTACAAGCTGAGACACTCTGGGGTATCTGCCGTCGGGTGGTCCGAGGGGACAGGGACCCTAAGAGGTCCGTTCTTGTGACCTCACCCAACGGTAAAGGAAGTGGTCACGTACTCTCACTTTTCACTTTCACTTCAGCGAGTCAGCACAGGCTGAGAATCGCTGGGGTGCCTGACGTCGGATGGTCTGAGGAGGTAGGTACCATAAAAGGTCCGTTCTCATGACCTCACCCAACGGTAACGGAAGAGGTCTAAATCATTTCCTCTCCAGTTACCACTGGAACTGTTCCACTAATTCAGTCTCCGTTTTAGGACTACACTTCCTTCCTTAATTCTCTCTCTTATGTTAGTACACCTTTTAAAAGAGCATGTTACCTCGGTTTTTTCCTCCGTCCTTGACCTTCCACTACAGTCTAGTTCTCTCCCAAAACGAAAAAAAAAAATCCCATCCCCTATGTTGTTCTATTAATTGGGTTATCTGTTTCTTTTTAACTACTACCTCTGCTTCTCTCTTAAAGGTTTCGTGACAGAAACCCTAGATCACCTGTTTCTATCCCTTGCCTGAATCTCTTCTCGTACTCGTCAGTAACTATCACTCTCCTATCCTCTACCTTAACTATCCATACCTACGACCGTTCACCTGACTACGAAACATCCTCTAACACCTTCAGATAAATCGACCTATTTGTTAGGACCTCAAGTCCTTTCTTCAAACTCGATTTCTATCTCCGTCATCAATTGTCAAGTACCTCCCTTCAATTTCCATACTGCATCTTTTCCTAGACGACATCCCCGATTTACTATCTTATTCCTTACCTTCGATTGTGACACCGATAACTGGTAGTCACGTAAGTCTCAAGTCTCTTCACTTGTTGCTGTTTCCGTTCTCCATTCTTTAAACTCAACCTCCCCGTGTTCAATCACTCCTTAGTTAGGTCCTAGTCTCACCATCATATACATAATTTTACATTTTTCTTCTCACCAGAACCGATTCTGGTCCTTTCTATTTCATCCTGTCTCACCCTCTTCCGAGACTGACGGACGGAACTAAACTATATGTGTACCCTTCTTAAAATGAATTAATTCTCGTCCAAAACATCACCTATAACCTTGATTTCTGGACCCCTCTGGGTCACTTGAGAGTCTCTGTAATAAGGTCCCCAGGAAGAGATGAAATTTTAAAACACTGAATGTATAAATAATTATTTTCGTATTAATATAAATAAAATTATGTCTTGAAATCTACGATTTATGGATTACGGTATTATTAAAACTTGACAGTAAGTTCAATCCATGAACTTATAAATTCAAGTTTGGAACAAATTTGTTGAACATAGGTATTAGTGAAGGATGAGGAGTATATATATACTCCGTTCTGTAATAATTAGTATGAACCATTGTTTGATAGACTTTGTACTAAGATAACTAAAGTTTTATTATTTTTCAACCATGTGAAGGACCTTAATCCCTCACACTTCCCTTTAAAGAAACAAAGAAAAACTAAGATAAGTCTTTCAGTCCAGTTCACTTCGTTGTCCATGTTAAAGTTGAACTGTACTTTTATTCAAGGAAGAGTAATATTTCGTTAAGTAGATAGAATACATTAAGATTATGACAGGAGCTAATAAAAAAAGTTTTACTTAAACGTGGACTAACTATAATAATAAAGTCCTGTATTTCAGTGTACCTTTGAGTCATCCCCTGGACCCTTTTACTTCCGTATAAGACTATTACTTTTTTCCTAAAAGGTTAAATTCCCAAATGTTAACATCTTGACCTCGTTAGTTTCTTTGTTTTTTCCGTGTTTATAGATTTTGAACGGTCAAAGGGATGCGGTCTACTTCGTATTCCCTTTTTGGAGAACTTCTAATCTAAAACTCAGTACATATTCATGTGTCCCTTCTCCCGGAGGAACTTTTCACTCGTTTAGGATATTTCTACTTATTTAACATACGGGGGTTTCGGATCGAGAAACCAAAGACGTGTATTTGAAATGTCGTAACCGACCCAAGGTCTCTCCGGGTCTCTGAGTCGGTCGACCCGTGAGTAGTAGTGACTGGTATAACAGTAGATAGATACAAAATGTGTCACAAGTCCATTTCAAGGTTATAAAGTCTGATAATCCGTCCGAAAGGTTCTCTTTGACCGTTGACACCAAAGACGGCTATCGAAGAATATCACGTTTGTAAATCCCGGTGACCAGTATTTGTAACTGAAGTCAGTAATCATACATACGTTTACAAGAGAGGACAATCGAACCCTCGAGATAATTTTGACTCCGAACGGAATCTGAGACAAAACACAGACAGTGTCGATTGATACCGTGGGGTGAGGTCATGAGAACGGACCTTTTAGAGTACTTACCTCCTTGGACCATCCGACGTCAGGTACCCCAACGATTCTCAGATTGTGCTGACTCGCTGAAGTGAAAGTGAAAAGTGAAAGTACGTAACCTCCTCCTTTACCGTTGGGTGAGGTCACAAGAATGGACCTCTTAGGATCCCTGTCCTCTCGGACCCCCCCGACGGTAGATGACCCAGTGTGTCTCAGCCTGTGCTGACTTCACTGAATCGTCGTCGTCGTCGTCGCTTGATACATTCAAAAGTGCTTAGCAACGATACTATCAAGGATGATTTTACTAAGGTGTAACCAGGATAATTGCCTTTATAACTCGGTAAATTATTTTATAAAACTAACTTTTATAACTTTATCAAATTATTTTATAAAATAAGTTTCTTTTCTCAAGTAGGGGTTTACACAAAACCTTCCCCCACCTGAGTAGACGAACCGAGTAATGAAGGTTAAAATCTAAACCCACCTAGAGAATTGTCACGGTTGTCATCGTAGTACACGATCTCAGTTAGGTTAATACATGAAGAACGTGTTATAGGAAAGAGTTATGGCATAACATATTAGATAAGGACTCTATCATATTTATCACCATCGTCTATCCGTCCAGAAATTGTATTTTCGAGAAGGTCACTATGTTTCATGTTGTTAGACTCAAATTGTTTCACGTGATTTAAAATAGATACTAATATAGTATAAAAAATTTTATACACCGGTAAAACCACGAACCAACCACGTGACCTATGAAAAGAACGACGTCACAAACTCGTACGACAATATAATGGGTTTGTCTTGTCTTTGTGGACACGATTTTCTTCTTCGAAACGAGGACTACTTGTTCTTATATCTACAAAATCTCTTTCGTGAATTTGACCGTCGGTCCGTCCATAACGGGGACTATGTGACCGACCCAATAACCTTTCTTTTAGACTTTGAAGTGTTCTTACACTCACAAAGCTTAAGTCATCTTTAAAAAAACGAGGATGAACAAAACTCGTCCCGCGTGTATAGTAACGCTGGGGTCTTCTACCTTAAATGCCGATCCAGAAGTTTTCCCTCTGGAAAACAGGGATAGACCTCCTATAGGGTCTAGGACTTTATTTGACCCAAGGTACATCTCTGGGGTCTCCATTTCAGTAATGGAAAACTAGAAATTTGGTATTCAACACTATAACATTGCATCGTTTAAATCATTCGAACTGATCATAACAACGACTGTCAGACACCGTAACCTGAAACTGAAGAGATTAAGAAGCATAACACGTGGTAGACCGTACAGAGGACAAACCATTTACTAAACACTACTACAGACCGACCAATAAATACCTACTTATTATACACATGTGTGTTCAAAATATTATCTACGCTAATTCACCAAAGTTGTTTCACTCTTTCAACACTTTAGATCCTGAATCCAAGAGTGGACATTCATTCCCAAGTGGGTACGTATGGACGGAGGAAACGTCCTTACCATTTTTCTACTTACATAAATACAAGGTTTCCCGAAACTATAGCCGCACGTTACCGTAGCCATACCACTCACCTTTAACGTGTCCTGAACTTTTACTCCACAAAAAAGACTCTGATATAGGATGGTGGAGAACCGACTCACTACACCCTGTCTTTTGGATTTGAGGACTTCATTTTATCTCTATTATATTAAAAGAAAGGATGAAGTGAAATGTCTCATCAACATACACATTCCTTATAGGACCACCAGGTTACTAATCCTGAGACTCGAAAGTGATGACTCCCGGACTAACCGGGAGACCCCGGGAGGGGAGTGACTGACCCCTTGATTCTAAGGTATTCGGTACGTCGTACCGGTTTAGGGTGGGGACTGGAGTGGGGTGGGGGTGTTTTACTTACGTTTCACTTTATTATCTTAGATATGTCATACCACGGGAGAACTCACAATTAATAATGAAAAAATTTTTTTTAACGAAAAAAAATTTTTCCTCGACCTAGACTTTAAAACGAAAGAACAGGAAGTTCTTTCACATCGTTAACAAATATCGACATCAAATTCGTATTGAAAGACTTTCTTTTAGACGTATTTTATATTCTTTCTAATACTTTAGTAAAATCAACATGAATAAGAAATTNACGAAAAAAATTTTTTCCTCGACCTAGACTTTAAAACGAAAGAACAGGAAGTTCTTTCACATCGTTAACAAATATCGACATCAAATTCGTATTGAAAGACTTTCTTTTAGACGTATTTTATATTCTTTCTAATACTTTAGTAAAATCAACATGAATGAGAAATTTTATCTAGTATGTACTACCGTTTTAGTTACGTAATTTTTCAATAAATTACACGAAAAAATTTTTAAATGTCCGTAGACGAATTTCGATAATAGTTCACGTGTTTGTCTTTTTGGAAAAATTATTAAGACTGGTAAACTTTAATTAACTTTTCAGTTCAGGTTACAACGTTGTATTCTCAAGAATGTACACTCAGTTCAGAGTGGGACCCTAACAGTGGAAACCTTTTTATAAGAGTTTTACAACGTGTCAGACACAAATGTCATTGGTGTATTAATACTGAGTTACAAACGAACGAATACCCCTAAAAGGGTCTCGTTCTTCTTAAGTAATAAACGTTATTGAGTTCTCCGAATCTGACTTTATGTGAGACAAAAGGACCCGACTGTTTTGACTGAAAGGATCCCCTTTCTACAGGATTTCGGACTAATTAAATCAGAGACTACTTCATAAAATTTACCCCTTTCATCCACTGTCTACTTTGAAATTATAATAACTCAGAAAGTCTGTACGTTTACCGTTCGAAAGTCGAGACACAACATCTTTCCTTTTTAGATCATAAATTCTTTTACGATTATAACCATTTCTTTCGGTGGTAAAGAAAGGATCAGTGTGAGTGGAGATTTTCCCTATTAACTTCAGGTATATCAGTAGGAACACATAAATTTATGATAGTAAATCTTATGACTGTGTAGAGTACGAAGGACCTCGAAAGGGGTACCCCTTGATTATCCTTTATAATTTGACGGGATTAATAGATTGGTTTTTTTCTTTTGGTTTTATTTTATATATTATCAAAATAATTCCGGAAGGAATTACTTATACGTGTAACTGTCATAATGAGACAAAAAGGACTTCCGTTCTCTTTTCTTTACCAGACTTTATTATCAGTATTTAGACAGGAAAGATAAGTCTAATCAAGTTATAGTTAACATCCCCCTGACTCTTTGGTACCTCTCAGACTTACCGGAGATGTTCGTTAGTTCAGTAGTCACAGACACCCGTCAGAAGAACAACAATGTTTCAGGTATTACCGGTAATAAATAAATAACTCGTGGATGAACCAAGGACTTAGACGTGAACCATGTGATTCGTGTAACAGAGTAAGTCAAATTCATCGTCCATATTGATAAAGGGAAAATAAATAAATAAGTAAAAAATTTTTTTATATGTAAATAAAAATAATAAAAATAAATAAACCGACACGGTCCAGAATGAGCGTCGTGTGTACTAGACGTTAGAAGTAACGTCGTACGCCCTAGAAGTCAACCCTATACACCCTAGATCAGGGGACGGGTCCCTAACTTGGGGACCCGCGGACGTAGTCATCGTGTTTTAGAATCGGTGATGTAGTGGTCCCTTCATAGAGGGTGAAATTTATACTTCTTTTCTTCCCCCGAATTCCAGAGTGTTAACCATTAATCGGAGTGACCTTAAGTCTGTGTCAGTAAAGGTGACTCAGTACGATTGTCTTACCTGAAACTCGCAGGCCTTCGTAGCAGAAGATGAACTTTAGAGGTATTGATCATTTAGGTGAAGAATCGCGTAAGATCAACGTCTTTAAACCTAGAATAAAAGGTGACTTTAGAGAGTATTGAAGGAAACCACAGGTATGACGGAGATATCGTACAAGTTTATACACTGAGTAGAAGTCTAATCTCAGAAAATTAATAGACTTCGGTCGACATCAGAATGGATAAATGAGTGGAGTTGGGGAAAAATGAAGATCCTATTTGTAGGGGTTAGACCTTCCAGACCCGTAATGAAACTTTTCGTTAAAGTATCACACGTAAATAGGGTCCCAAAGTGTGTTCCCGGGAGATTCCATCTTCCCTTCGATAATACGATGGAACTGTACATTCCTGTGTCTGTTTTCCACTTTAGAAAAAAAGGAAAAGAAAAGGAAAGGAAATTTTTTATAAAGATCATGGATTTCGACGTAAAGACCTCCTACTAGTCGGACCCTGGATGATAAATGACGGAGGATCATGCTTATCCGAACGTAATACCTTTTCTAAGAGAGGTAATCTTTTCGGGAAGTAAACAGAGGGACCCTCTTGGAGTATTCTTTTATACAACGAAGAGAAGAAAGAGGAGAAGGACAAGATGGGTAAGACACGAAACCAGAACGTGACGAACAACACTTAGACCGTTGATCTTATCCAATCAAAAGTATTTCTTCTTCTAACATAACGTACACACACGAGTCAACTAGTCAGGAAAGACTGAGAAACGTTGGGGTGCCTGACATCGGACGGTCGGAGGAGTCAGGTACCCTAAGAGGTCCGTTCTTATGACCTCACCTAACGGTAAAGGATGAGGTCCCCTGACCAAGGTTTATCCTTTTCCTCATACAGTTCCGACATATAACAGTGGGACGAATAAATTGAAGAGACGTCTCATGTAGTACTCTTTGCGACCCGACCTTCTTCGTGTCCGACCTTAGTTCTAACGGTCCTCTNACCCTAAGAGGTCCGTTCTTATGACCTCACCTAACGGTAAAGGATGAGGTCCCGTGACCAAGGTTTATCCTTTTCCTCATACAGTTCCGACATATAACAGTGGGACGAATAAATTGAAGAGACGTCTCATGTAGTACTCTTTGCGACCCGACCTTCTTCGTGTCCGACCTTAGTTCTAACGGTCCTCTTTATAGTTAGTGGAGTCGATACGTCTACCGTGGTGGGAATACCGTCTTTCACTTCTCCTTGATTTTTCGGAGAACTACTTTCACTTTCTCCTCTCACTTTTGCAACCGAATTTCGAATTGTAAGTCTTTTGCTTCTAGTACCGTAGACCAGGGTAGTGAAGTACCCTTTATCTACCCCTTTGTCACCTTTGTGACAGTCTGAAATAAAACCCCCGAGGTTTTAGTGACGTCTACCACTGACGTCGGTACTTTAATTTTCTGCGAATGAGGAACCTTCCTTTCAATACTCGTTGGATCTATCGTATAACTTTTGGTCTCTGTAATGAAACGGATGATTCCAGGCAGATCGTTCCGATACCAAAAAGGTCACCAGTGCATACCTACACTCTCAACCTGACACTTCTTCCGACTCGTGGCTTCTTAACTACGAAAACTTGACACCACAAACTCTTCTGAGAACTCTCAGGGAACCTGACGTTCCTCTAGGTTGGTCAGGTAAGATTGCCTCTAGTCAGGACCGACAAGTAACCTTTCTGACTACGATTTCGACGTTGAGGACATGAAACCGGTGGAGTACGCTTCTCAATTGAATAACCTTTTCTGAGACTACGACCCGCCCTGACCCCCGTCCTCCTCTTCCCCTGCTGTCTCCTACTCTACCGACCTACCGTAGTGGCTGAGCTACCTGTGTTCAAACTCAATTGAGACCCTCAACCACTACCTGTCCCTCCAGACCGCACCACGTTAAGTACCTCAACGTTTCTCGGTCTGTTCTGACTCGTTGACCTTACTTGACTTGACTTGAGGTCCCCTATAAGACCTAGGTCCCTAGGTTCGACACAGAGGAGGTAACGTCCGTCTACGAAATAGTGACTCGGTAGACGCTTCGGTAACATAACGTATATTCGAAAATTTAGAAACGACAACTAAGAATTGGATCTTAGCAACACACAATATTACTGTCCGTTTATTTCATAGTCAAACCTACAAGTTTTTAGCGATTGTGTCACATTCAAATTCCGTTATAGATACCTTAATCCGAACCGGCATGGAGACACGTTTTTTCTGAGTCGACAGACCGGTTCCTGTTAAAGTAGATGTAACACCGTTTATAGCCCCTGTTCTTAGACACATTACGGTCACTGGGAGTCACAGGGGGACTACCAGTAATGGTTCTGTTGTGACTACACCACAAATTAAGACTCCCGTCCGAATACCGGGTGATAGTATTCCACTCTTAATGAACACGGAATGGACTAGAACTGAATAAAAACAAACACTATAGATACATCTGAACAAACAACTTACAACCACTCCCCTGACAATATTTGTGTAAGGAATTAATAATGTAAATCAACTTTTCCCCTGAATTGATGAAACTGAAAATAAATTCCCAAGACTTAAACTTAATCAGTATTTTTTCTTAGACCGTCTTATAATTTCGTCTACACGATTATCGGAGTATCCTAAAATTATAAGAGACTCTTTCTTCCTCTTTAAGACAAAGTAGTGTACTAAATTATGATCTCATTCAAAAAACTGGGTTAAACAATCACAAACCATAATTCGAAATCAGTAAGTAAGGTAATTCTAGAAAAAAAACTAACTTCACTATCTTTTTGGGGGTTCACTTTAACTAAACTTTGTCATTGTTGTTTTCGTTACCTTACGGGAACGAGTCCATGGACTCTTTTATATTTAGTATCTTTCCTATCCAGATCAAAGACTGTACCGGACAAAGAATTGTGGACCTTCTACAGTCGGTAGGGGTGTCGAGAGAGAGAGAGAAAAAATACCACACAAAAAAATAGGAGACTCCGGTACGGTACGACGGACGTCCTAGAATGAAGAGACTGATCCCTATCTTTGATACAGGGAACGTAACCCTCACACCTGGTGACCTGGTGGTCCCTTTCAGTGGGAGATCGAGAGTCAAGGAACATTTTTTCAAGGTTTAAAAAGAGTCGACTGATAGGAAAGTCTTCGGTGTACCGACGACCAATGTTTCGCGTATAGGATTATCACTGTTTTAGGTCTCCTTCTGACTTAAAGAGAAAGGATCTTTGGGGTGTTTTTGGAATAATAAGGAAGTCAGGCGGATCCCCGGTGTACGGAGTGAACTCAGCTAGAGGACCCTTACTTCCTACCCGACGGTGGACTCGTCTCCTGTCTTCTCAAACCCTTGGAGTCACCACCCCCACCCTACCCCACACACGTATAGACTCGTGTATACGTGTGTAGTCCGGTTTATTTTTGGACTCGTCTCGTATTCCGACGTGAGAACTCGGGTCCCATCTGCCTCAAACCCTCGTTATTAGTTCGACCTCTTTTAAAAGATTACCGAATGATTAATTGTTTCAAATCGATAATGTAACAGACTCAAGGTCAAATGAAGTGGAGTGAATATATTTGGATCGGTATGGTACCTCTCTGTACTGTTTCAAGTCAAATAATTGTGTACAATTTGAAGTGTACCCGCCACTATAATCATGAATTTCTTAACTCACCTTTTGGTAGTCTTTAAACACTCCAAGCTTTAAAGTTCACTGAAATTCTGTTTATAAGTAGAAAATTTATAGTAAACATCTATACTAGAGTAACCAACTAAGTAACCAACACTCTTTTTACTTCACAAAGCGCCCAAAAAACTACCAGCCTGGTCACTCACCACCCCATTCTGTCCCCGCCCTAACTACCTCCGCCCCAGCTCTCCCCCACTCTAGAGGGTCCCCGCCCCGACACCCTCCTCGCTCTGGAAGTGATCGTTCCTTCTAACCCCAACACCGGAATCTCCAGTACCCGCCGAGAGTCTTACTACGGACTGTCACAACAGATACCTGGGCCCTATAGCTAGCTCAGGTCCCCTGTTCGACTTCCCGGACATTCTTTTGAGTGTTCTGTCACCTTGTGACCCATATTAAATGTGATTAAATACACATTACCAAAATTTATACGTGTGATTTTATGTACGTTCTTTTCTAAAACGTTTATAATTAGTGAAAATAAACGGTCAAAAGAATGTTTAGAAGGGGAAGAAACGAAAAGTAATTGTCACGTTAGAAAAACGTGAACTTCAAGTGAAACTAAAAGGGCTCCTAAGTCTTGTACACTGAGAGTTGTGAGGGAAACCCTGCAACCCGTAAAAGTGAACAAAACTGTAAAAGAGAGTACTGGGCCGACGCCACCACCTTCTCAAAGTCGAACTGTCGTAGGAAATGGGTTCCGGACATGTGACGGGGAGGAGAGTCACACCCGGGAAGGTAAGAGGGAAGGTAAGTCGTACCAGGGTTCGGGACTCTCAGTTGGACGAACGACGGTCGTGGGTGTTGTAGTCCACGTGTACTGGTCATGGAGGGGAGGTCAGGACGGGGTCTCCCGTTGGTGACAGAACCCTGTCGAAGTAAAAGTTCGGTACGTAAAGAAATTACTAAGAAAAAAGGGGGGATTTAATTAATTAATTAATAAATAAATAAAAACTAACGGGACCCAGAAGGAACGACACTCCTCCGAAAGAGATCAACGGCGTTCTTCCCCAATGAGAAGGAACCCCACACGTTCGAAGAGTGACGTCACCGAAGAGAACAACACCCGGCACACCCGAAGTCATCAACACCCCGTACACGAATCAACGAGACTCCGTACACCTTGGAAGGGTCTGGTCCCTAGTTTGGGCACAGGGGACGAGACCGTCCACCTAAGAATGGGTGACATGGTGGTCTTTTCAAGAAATTACTAAGAAAATAATTGAAATTACAGTGTCTTAATTATTCTGATACCCAAAGATATGGTTGTAATAAATTTCTTGCAATCAGGACCCTTATTTCTTTCCTCGTTTCTCATATAACAGTCAAAGTGTGCTCCCCTTTAACCTCAATCTGTCTTAAGTTCAGTGTATCTTTTTCGTTTCCGTCTCCATTTCTTTCGACGTCGGTGGTAGGTAATCATTACAACTTTATTTAGAACGACAACCCCACTATTTTAGTGAAATCTGAATCAGTCCAAAAATCTCAAATAGGAAATTTTTAGGTACAAATTCCCTTCCGAGGAGAGAGATAAAACAACAAACAACTAAGTCCACTTCTTAGAGTTTATGTTTATTTAATCTATCCAATCACCCATGAATTTTAACGAGAAGTACAGACTCTTTGAAAAACCAAACAACAGTTCAACCGATTTCTTTCCCTTCGAATTCGATTTTTTAAAATTTTTCAGTAGGTTCGGTTTACTGTCAAAGTCACGTCCGTCTGAGAATACCTCCTGTGTCTAAGTTTGACTTGAGACGACGACGACGACGACGACGACGATTCAGCGAAGTCAGCACAGGTTGAGACACACTGGGGTATCTGCCTTCGGGTGGTCCGAGGGGGTAGGGACCCTAAGAGGTCCGTTCTTGTGACCTCACCCAATGGTAAATAAAGAGGTTACGTACTTTCACTTTTCACTTTCACTCCAGCGAGTCGGCCCAGGTTGAGAAACGTTGGGGTGTCTGACGTCGGGTGGTCCGAGGAGGTAGGTACCCTAAAAGGTCCGTTCTCATGACCTCACCCCACGGTATCGGTTTAACTTGAGTCCAGTCACATTATCCATAAAGGAAGGAATAGAACTTTTACGAATACGAAAGTATTGAAGGATAAAGTAAAGAATACTTTACTAAGATAATCAAACACTGGTACGTTTTAAACTTTGGTCATAAGCACAAAGAAGTACATTAAGTATCCGTCACTTTAGATGGGTGACCTCCGACAGTTCCACATAGTGATCTCGTACCTTTGTCTCTGTCTCTCACCGGTCGACTACGAGTCTTAACCTCAGAGCTGGAGCTGCCCTTGCTCAATGGGACATCGACGCCTGACCTCACGAATAACGATCCCCACATTTCGGTAGGAGTAAACTCGTCAACTTAAAAGGTCCCTACTAAATAAAACTACTCAAGTGGAATTGGTTCGAATTCTCTTTGTGTCCTTTAATGTGTTAAACAGTCTTTCTGGACACGACAGTGAATTGAATGCTCTACAGACTCTTTGCTTGACTACTTCATATACGTAAGCGACGGAAACTGCCTGTCGTACGTTATCTTCCGGTTATAACGAATGTCCATCTTTGTGAGTTCATACATTCTTACCGAAACAATGATCAAACAGAAGATCCATTAGTAACGAAAAGAAATTCTTAACAAGACCTAAGTCAATTAACCTTATCACGATGTAAACAGTAACTTGAAAAGAGAGATCTTATGAAACAAATCAGAACCGTTCTTGTCTTAATCTCGACGTTCCATTTTTGGATTTTGTCTAACTAATCAAGAGTCGTCTGTCTCAATGTCAAATTTTTCGATGTTAGGGGTATTTAAAAGAAAAAGACAATCCAATGAAATCCCGACACAAAACGTTTGACAAAAGTTGATCTCAGGTCTCGTTGTTCAGGTAACGTGTAGTATTGGGTCACGGTAGTTCTACATAGAGTTTCTCTATGAATCACTTTGTTTACAAAATATTTTATTAAGTTTGGTTTTAATCTGTCCGATACTAATATATGTTGTGTCAGATTAAAAATTTTAAGATCAGATGAAGCAACCTCTTCCTTTACCGTTGGGTGAGGTCATGAGAACGGACCTTTTAGGGTACCTGTCTCCTCGGACCACCCGACGTCAGGTACCCCAGCACTTCAATCTGTGCTGACTCGCTGAAGTGAAAGTGAAAAGTGAAAGTACGTACCCTCTTCCTTTACCGTTGGGTGAGGTCATAAGAACGAACCTCTTAGGGTCCCTGTCTCCTCGGACCACCGGACGGCAGATACCTCAGTGTGGCTCAACCTGCACTGACTTCACTGAATCGACGTCAGATAAGGTAAAACGACGTAACTTTCTTTTCCCGATTAGAACTGAGTGATTTAATTACAATTCCAACCGATTATCTAATACTCGACGTTGATTCCTTCTTTCGTGAATTCTCCGTTCGTTTTTCATAAGAAGATAAGAAACTTTAACATCAAAATCGACACTTTTGTAAAGGTACTAAAGGTTGGTGAAGAGAAAAGAAAAGGATGGATCCATACGTGCAATGACTTTACAGTTTGGGGAATGGACTTTTGAACACCACTCGGATACCCCAGTCGAAAATGGTTCAAACTTCTAAGGGAGTTACCGTGTAAACCTTGTTCAATGCAAAAGGGTGTCTAACAAGAGTCACCCTCAGTCGAACGGGGACTTTCTGTGACACTCCATCTCCTAAAAGTCCTCCTATTTAAGGAAACTTGTCTACCAAGTGGATTATAGTTGTTGAATATGTTTCTGTGATACTATACTTCTGTTCAACATCAAGATCTGACAGAAATCCAACACTACCTCTTAAACCCCAAAATAAAAGAATGTATTTACACTAAAAACTCTTAGTTTCCTTGTCTAATACCTCCTTAATTTTAATTTTATAACTAACGGTTACTATCGGTCGTCGATTACAAAAGAAATAAACGTATCTAGAGGTCCCGTCATCTAAATAAATGACGTACAAGTAGGTTTCAGGAAGACTATAATGATGTATGCATCTAGACTTTGTCCCTCGAAGACTAAGGCTTCAGACACCCGAAAACTGATGAAGTACGACGAAAATCTCACTGTAACAGTCTCTTCCGGACACCCGACCTTTGGTTTAGACGTGACTTCAATTAGGAAACGAAAGAAACTAATCCAAAGTTCTCTGCCTACAGACGTCTCGGTTCCGCCTCGGGGAAACGGATAGAACCAAGATCGGGAAATACCTTTTCACAAATTCTCCCCAGGAGGTACGAATCCCGTCCCGGGGTCCATTGATGTCACTAGGGGTAAGTGACGGTAGGAAAATCCTAATCGGACCGTTTCCACCCCCCTCCTACCATTTCTCTCTCGGGTCGAACATCATAGACAAATCTTATGATTTGTCACGTAGAAGAATTCAACGTGAATGCACCCCCCCCTCCCAACTATCTTCAAAAATTAGTGTTTCAGTGTCCTGAAAAAAGAAAACATTGACTCGATTTTTCCCGACGAAAGACCACCCCCGTCTACTTCCGAGTGTCCTCGGGAAAGAGAGTCTCCCCTGTTCATGGGATGGGACTAAAGGAAGCAAACTCTTCGCATACTTCGTTGTCAACGCCAGCTGACTTTACGATGACCTTAAACTTTTGAACTGAAAAAGAAGAAAGGAAGGAAAAAAAAAAAAAAATTTTTTTTTGATGAACGGGGAGAAACCCTTCGACACACGGTTTCTTGGTCACAGTATTGCGGGGAGGAGGGAGGACGACTCGACTGCAACGTAGCAACGTATAGGGTCGATGAGACACCCAAAGCACTTCGACACACACTTCAGAGATGGAGTAACATCATATACGTCCGTTCTGACGTGAGAGGATGTCCACACACCTCATTCGACACCACATCAACAAACTGTGTATTATTTGTGCAACGTCGTCTTTTTTTTTTTTTCTACGTGACAAATCTTCTACACGGTACTGACGACTTTGTCGGTTGAATTCGACTAAATTTTTCTTTACCTACGCTCGTGTGTGAAATGTAGGAGTGAGACCCTCGACGTCCGTAGAAGACACACCCACGTGATTACCCAGTGACACAGGTACATACGACGTTGTCATAGATACCCTCCTCTCGGTGCTCCTCAGGGACACACCAGTGACGAGATTGCACACGTTCGTGACATAGAGAGTAAACATTTACGTGTCCCAATCACACCTCTTACACCTCCCACAAACCAGGATCAGTCAATTCTGTGTCTTTAAATTTTTGTTGCCATAGAAAATTTCTTGAAAAATTGTTTAACTTTAACAAGGTAATAGAGGAATAAGATGAAAATACCTTATAAACATACCTTCAATCTATGAATACTTACCTTTAAAATTTTCTCTATTTACTTATTTACTAGATGAAGTCTTGTACGTGACAAAGGAAGACTTTAATAAGAGAATCTTACATGGGTTAGGACCAATTTGGGAGAGTAGGAGACCTTAAACAACGTCGGACACGATCTGTCCTAGAAGGGATCTTTTCCGGTGGGACAGTGGAAAAGGGGTCAATGAAAACCAGGGAACTGGGACCGTAGGACTCAGGAAAAGGAACAACCAATGAATAATTGAGACCCTTCTCTGTGTGCATACACTCTCTTCTCCTCGAGAGATCCTACTCACCCTCTCCGACTCCTAGTGAGGTTCAAACCCCTGTGTAAAGGGGAGGGGATCTTCTATACTGTTGGTGAAAAGATCTAAAAAGGGTTCACAAATAAAAGTGAACTAAATTAAGTTAGGTCAAGGTCCTTCGACCTCTGTAAGATCCGTCGTCTTTTACGGAAACCGGAGAGACAAAGGTAGTATGGACCTCAGAGAGAGGTCCCCGATCCTACCTTGAACATGAGACCTGAGGAGACAGACACGTCCTACACCCGAAGAAAGGGGACTACCGGAACACAACCAAGAAAGGTCCAAGAGAGAGAAGATCTGTCAACAAACCTCGAACGTAATCATAGATCACCGGGGTCGAAGGAGTGGTGGGGAGTGGGGAACGTAGAATATAGCGGTTGGAGACGGGGAAAAGATCAGGGTCCTTGACGTCTCAGTGACGTAGGGTACCCACAAGAGTCGAGAATACCACTGATTTGTTGGATCACAGGGAGAAAAATATAAGGTACAACAAACCCGGAAATCGAAAATTGTGGGGGTACAGAAAATAAAGAAGTTCGAGATAAAAACAGAGATGGGGAAGAGGAGGGATTAAGAGTAAAATAAATGGTATTGAGTAATTACTCCTGGAACAATCTGAGTCGGAAGTGACGACACAGAAGGAATAACTTTAAGAATGAAACCTTTCACTTCGGTGAGAAGACCGAAGTCGATCACAAAGACTCCGTCGTTTCATATATTAAGTAACCTTTTTTTTTAAAAAAGGACTCTCAGTCAAGTTCAGTATATTATTACTAATCTCTGATAAAAAAAATTTCGAATAATTCAAGATACCATTTGTATATATCAGAATGTTATATTTGTTGAAATAGTTAATCTAATTACAGTTATCCTCTAACTGTCACAAGATCGGTAATTTATAATTATACATCCACGTATACGATTCTCCTGAAGGGTCCACTCCGATCACCATTTCTTAGACAAACGGTTATGTTCTCTGTGTTCTCTACACCCAAGTTAGGGACCCGGTCCTCCTAGCGGACCTCTTCCCTTACTGTTGAATGAGGTTATAAGAACGAACATGTTAGGGCACCTGTCTCCTCGGATCGTCCGATGTCAGGTATCCGAGTGTCTCAGGGGCGTTGACTTACTAACTCTGGGTATCATCTGAATCTTTGACATCCCTTTGTCTCTAGATTAGAAAATAGTGTGTGTGATCTAAAGACTGAGATTATGATGAAGACTAATGGTCGATACTAAGACTGTGGACTAAAACTACACACTTAAAGGGGGGGTTGTGGTAGTTCTCTAAAAGGTTGTAGTCGACCCTCAGGTTGTCAAGTTACGTTAAGACTACAGTAGATTGACGTCTACCGTAACCTACGGTGTTCTGACGGAAGAGGGGTACAGTCTGAGAAAAACACCTGGATCAGCAGAGGACAGGAAGACTGGTCGACCGATATCTAATCTTCAAAGTACCTGGAAGAGGAATCCAAACTACTCAAAGGGTCTCACGAGTGTCTTGAGTCTCCTTGTCAAATGAATGAACTAATGGTCAAATGCTGTTTTTCTACAATGAGTTCTTGTCGGTCTATTTCTCCACGTTTCCCACTCCACACCCTCTCCTCGAGACTCGGAGAGACAGGTGACCTCGCACGCTCAGAAGGGTGCAGAAGGGTAAATGTTTGGTCTTTCGAGAGACTTGGAGTAGTACTGTATCCATACTGACTAATTTGATAACTGGTATCCACTGACTTGTGTCAAGAATCGAGGAGAAGGGAGAGACCTCCAGTCCCTCTTACCCTGACTTTCAAGGTTCGAAAATTTGTGAACCAACCAAGAGGATAGTTGGTCGAGAGTCGGAATCCATAAAAGGTTTTCAGTGAAACAATTGTTTTGTTTTCTGTAGAAATAAAAAAAATTAGTGTTTTTTAAGATTCCTAAAGTTTTCGAAACACCTCCTTTTTCACAGTTCACAATCAGAGAGTCAGTGAATCAGTGAAACGTTAGGGTACTGGATATCAGACGTTGCGAGGAGACAAATGCTCCTATTTCTAGTTTATATATAAATAATAATATTCGGTACTATAACGTGTACTTTGTGCACACGTATCCATATGTGGGTCCACAAGAGTCTACGAGCAGAATAGAGTAGGAATTCCAGCGGGACACTCTAGTCGTAAAACAACTGGAGGGAATTTAATCGGTTAGCCTAGTGTACCTCATATCGGAACAGATTGAGTTACTTTGATACGGTATGGGCGCCCCATTGGGTTCTACCCTCCCCAGTATCACCTCTCCAGACTGTCTTACACCAGGTGACCTCTTCCCTTACCGTTTGGTGAAGTCATAAGAACGGAACTCTTGCGGTACTTGTCATACTTCTCTGTTTTACTATCCTATGACTTTCCCCTTGAGGGGCCTAGTCATCCACGGGTTATACGATGACCTCTAGTCACCTCTTTATTGAGGTCTTTCTTGCTTCCCTACCTCGGTTTCGTTTTTGTTATGGGTCGACACCTACACTGACCACTATCTTCTTTTCAGGCTACGATATTTCTCGTTATAACGTATCCTTGGACCTTACAGTCCAGGTATTTAGTTCCGTTTAACCTTCACCAGTTTGCTCTACCGTTCTCACTTGCAGCTGTAAGATCCTTAGTCGCTTGATTTTACCTGACCTTACCCACTTAAATTGAGTCTACTGGTAATATAGATGATGACACCCGTCCTTATGGAATCTTCTTTACCTCATCGGTAGTACCAGTTGTTTTCTTACGTCATGAACCTACGTTAGAATTTTTACTGTCTTACTAGAGACAAGCAAAGGTTCCGTTTGGTAAGTTATAGTGTCATTAGGTTCGGATACGGGGTTGGTCAGTGTGACTTCTTCGACTTCGGCTTACCAAGATACTTCGGGATGTTCTGGAAAATCTTGATTGTGGGTTTTTTATACAGGAAAGGTAATATCCCCTGACCTTACGTTTTTATCCTTCAGTTCTTTGTGGACCTCATTGTCCGTTTAAACCGGAACCTTATGACTTACTTCGTCCCTTTTCTGATTATCTCAAAACGGTTCTCTTGTGTGACCTGTATCGTTTGTGGGAGAAGGTTGTTGTGTTCTCTTCTGAGATGTGTACCTGTAGTGGTCTACTAGTTGTGGTTTTAGTCTAACCAATATAAGAAACGTCGGTTTCTACCTCTTCGAGATATGTTAGTCGTTTTTGTTCTGGTCCTCGACTGACCGAGTCTAGTACTTGAGAAATAACGGTTTAAGTCTGAATTTAACTTCTTTCGTCCCTTTCGGTGATCTGGTAAGTCCATACTGGATTTAGTTTAGGAAATACTAATATGTCACCTTCACTCTTTATCTAAATTCCCTGATCTAGACTATGTCACGGACTACTTGATACCTACCTCCAAGTACTGTAACATGTCCTCTGTCCCTAGTTCTGGTAGGGGTACCTTTTCTTTACGCTTTTCCGTTTTACCGACAGACCCCTCCGGAATTTTTATCGACACTTTTCTTCTCTTCGCTTTTCGTTTCCTCTTTTCCTTTCTATAGACTTTCCTTTTGTAGACTTACGTCTCAAGGTTTCTTATCGTTCCTCTCTATTCTTTCGGAAGGAGTCACTAGTCACTTTCTTTATCTCCTTTTGTTTTCTGACCCTTTCTGATCTCTAGAGAAGTTGTTTTAATCTCTATGGTTCCCTTATAAAGTACGTTTCTACCCGAGTTATTTCCTGTCTTTAACATGCTTGGATTGTCTTCGTCTTCTATAATTCTTCTCCACCGTTCTTATGTGTCTTCTTGATATGTTTTTTCTCGAAGTACTGGGTCTATTAGTGCTACCACACTATTGAGTGGATCTCGGTCTGTAGGACCTTACCCTTCAGTTCACCCGGAATCTTTCGTAGTGATACTTGTTTCGATCACCTCCACTATCTTAAGGTCACCTCGATAAAGTTTAGGACTTTCTACTGAGACACTTTCACGACGTGAGTTATACGGTCGTTTAAACCTTTTGAGTCGTCACCGGTGTCCTGACCTTTCCAGTCAAAAGTAAGGTTAGAGTTTCTTTCTGTTACGGTTTCTTACGAGTTTGATGACGTGTTAACATGAGTAGAGTGGGCGATCATTTCATTACGAGTTTTAAGAGGTTCGGTCCGAAGTCGTTATACACCTGGCACTTGAAGGTCTACAAGTTCGACCAAAATCTTTTCCGTCTCCTTGGTCTCTAGTTCACCGGTTGTAGACGACCTAGTAGTTTTTTCGTTCTCTCAAGGTTTTTAGTAGATAAAGACGAAATAACTGATACGGTTTCGGAAACTGACACACCTAGTGTTATTTATACCTTTTAAGACTTTCTCCACCCTTATGGTCTGGTGGACTGAACGGAGAACTCTTTGGACATACGTCCAGTCCTTCGTTGTCAATCTTGACCCGTACCTTGTTTGACCAAGGTTTATCCTTTTCCTCATACAGTTCCGACATATAACAGTGGGAAGAATAAATTGAAGACACGTCTCATGTAGTACTCTTTGCGACCCGACCTTCTTCGTGTCCGACCTTAGTTCTAACGGTCCTCTTTATAGTTAGTGGAGTCGATACGTCTACTGTGGTGGGAATACCGTCTGTCACTTCTCCTTGATTTTTCGGAAAACTACTTTCACTTTCTCTCACTTTTTTAACCGAATTTCGAGTTGTAAGTCTTTTGCTTCTAGTACCGTAGGCCAGGGTAGTGAAGTACCCTTTATCTACCCCTTTGTCACCTTTGTCACAGTCTGAAACAGAACCCCCCGAGGTTTTAGTGACGTTTACCACTAACATCGGTACTTTAATTTTCTGCGAATGAGGAACCTTCCTTGCAATACTGGATGGATCTGTCGTATAATTTTTCGTCTCTATAATGAAACGATTGTTTCCAGGTAGATCCGTTCCGATACCAAAAAGGTCACCAGTACATACCTACACTCTCAACCTGACACTACTTTCGACTCGCGGCTTCTTAATTACGAAAACTTGACACCACAAACTCTTCTGAGAACTCTCAGGGAACCTGACGTTCCTTCAGGTTGGTCAGGTAGGATTTCTTCTGGTCAGGACCCACAAGTAACCTTCCTGACTACGATTTCGACGTTGAGGACATGAAAGCGGTGGAGTACGCTTGACAACTGAGTAATCTTTTCTGGGACTACGACCCTCCCTAACCCCCGTCCTCCTCTTCCCTTGTTGTCTCCTACTCTACCGACCTACCGTAGTGGTTGAGTTACCCGTACTCAAGCTCACTTGAGGCCCTCAACCACTACCTGTCTCTCCGGACCGTACGACGTCAAGTACCCCAACGTTTCTCAGCGCGTACTGACTCCCTGACTTGACTTGACCTCACTTGGATTTAATCGACCTAGTCGATCTAGTTGATCTAATCGACATAGTTAACTCCTCTACCGACTATTCCCTTTACTTGAGAGGTTCCAGGGTGTCGTTCGACCACCGTCACGACCCCGTTCTTAATCAGATTAGGGAATTTAACGGTGTAAGTAACAAAGGAAACACATGGACATCTGTGTATCCTATCCCCCCGGAGGGTCTCCTTTTCTTTTTTTAATTTTTCGTCTATCGATATATCTCCGGTCTTTATACTGAACTGATATAACCTCTGTCATATACTCAACATTTCTGAGGGTCCAGTTAAGACTTCCATCTAGTCAGACTTCGTGTAAGAACTCGACAAAACATCCTAGGTTTGTGGACGACTCCTGAGTGAGTGAGTTGGTGGTCCGACTGACCTTAGATTCTTCTCTACTACTGGGAGGACCACGATCACCATCTCTTGGATGGACGGTTACGTCCTCTGTTTCTCTATGCCCAAACTAGGGACCAAACCCTTCTAGGGGACCTCTTCCTTTACCGTTGGGTGAGGTCATAAGAACGGACCTCTTAGGGTACCTATCTCCTCGGACCGTCCGACGCCAGGTTCCCCAGCGTTTCTCAG
The DNA here is from genome assembly GCA_006410555.1 of Capra ibex. NCBI lineage: Eukaryota > Metazoa > Chordata > Mammalia > Artiodactyla > Bovidae > Capra > Capra ibex. Next base: position 53,345,242 of record SJYO01026388.1, on the reverse strand, counting down.
CCTGTACTGACTTCACTGAATCGTGATCGTGAGGATTGAGGTCGGTTGCTCTCGGACCTCACGGTTGAAACCGGGATTCAGATACGACTTAAGAAGAAACGAGTTCCGGGAAGTACTTATGGTTACATGGGAATCACATTTTGAAGGGGGTAAAACGTTATAGGAGTCACAAGAATGATCAACGTTCATTTTTTTTTAGGAAGGAAGACGGGAAATCCAACTAATATAGAAGACCGAGTTGTGTGTGGTTCTCCGTTTGGGTCAAAAATCCATTGTAATCCCTAGTCTTCTAAAATGACTCAGTAGGATTCTCTCCGATAACCACAGTGGTCAGTGTCAAATTCGACTACCTACCTTAAGACAAGGTTCTTGTTGTTAGTAGGTGCATTTCTGAAGGGGGTTTACCATACACGGTCCGTCCGACCTTAACGGTCGAACCACATCATCATTTACACCCCTTCCCCTCCTCAATAAATCGGGAGACAGATAATTTAGATAAATAAAAAACAACAAGAACGTTATCTTAAGGTAGGTAGTCGAATTTATCCCGATAAATTGTCGGGATAATTTAGAGACAGAACATCATCCTAACACAGGGACCCGTGTGAAGTGTTCACAAAGAGTCGACAAAAGAAAGGAGGAAATCAACCCTGTCCATCCAATTTCTCCTAATCTCTACCCCAAAATGACAGGGGGTCTTTCCAAATCAAGTCAAGTCAAATCAGCGAGTCAGCACAGAAACACTGGGGTACCTGACATCGGATGGTGCGAGGAGGCAGGTACCCTAAAAGGTCCGTTCTCATGACCCCACCCAACGGTAAAGGAAGAGATTTCCTAGAAGGGCTGGGTCCCTAACTTGGGCCTAGAGGGAGTGACATTCGTGTGCGAAATGGCAGACTCGGTGGTCCCTTCAGGAAGGTAACTTCTGTTCAAACCAGTTCTCTTGTCTTACGAGACATAAAGTTTCACCCACGTAAAAAGGGGAAGGATATTCTTCGTCGTGTCCTACAAAATGAAAGAGTAATAAGAGAGTCTCTTGGACTAACCCGAAGACCTCATTTTCAATATTTTTACACTCCCGGGAGGATTGTGGCTTTGGAGGAGGTGTGGGACGGGGGGTGGGACACAAATAGAATGTTCGGACAGGTCATTAAACCGTTTGTGGCGACCTCACTAGTATGGTCCTGACCGACGGAGTCACCTGAGGATGAGGTCCGTTCGGACAGAGAGATTGAAACCCCCAATACACGACTGAAGTCAAGAGCTACATAGATTTTTGCAACGACGAAAAGTCAACAGGTCGACACCCAAACAAAAAAAAAAAAAAAAACCAACTCTTTTACTCTCTCTCCTGAAACTTCAAGATCAATATAGTCTGACCTTTGTGTCACCCTCTGAGAATAAATTTAAAATTAAACTTATTCTAGTTTCTTCATATAAAAAAATTTAGAGATGCACTGAATAAGGTGAAAATTGAAAAGAAGGTCTCGAAGGCAATATTTAAGAATACCTTACTAATGTTAGAGGAACATTCCTTTTTTGCCCACTTACCTTTGGAGATAATTTCTCTCGACCCTCTGGTCTTGCCCTTCAAGAATACGGGGCACTGTTGTCGTCTTGGCATATGTCCTTCTTCTGGTGAGAGAGGTAAGGACCGTTCCTGAGAAACACCGTTCTTGAGTCGGTTCCTTTTTGGTCCCTGAGAAACAATTGCGATCAGGAGAGTTGAAGGAAAAAGAGAGATATTTTCGTAAGAGAAAGAGAACGGGACGCGTGGTACCACCGTCTAGGGCTTAACTCTAAGAGACGACTAGGACTTATTTGGGTAGAAACGACCTCTTTATAGGGTATCAGACAAAGCCCAGTTGTGGGAACACTTCATGACTTCATGCACACAAAGATGGGTGGACCCTTCCCTTTCGGGTCTCCTCTAGTCGTTCGTCTCCCTCGACTATAAACGATGTCTGAATTCTCCTGGACCAGTTGTGTTGGAGAACCGACGAATTCGTCAGTGTCTTATTTCAATGCTATCAGGACTTCAAATTTTTTTATTATTATATACGAGAAGACGTTGGACTTGTTCTTTTTGTGGTAGGTTTCATTTTGGATTTTGATTTTGTTAGTATTCGTGATTAAGACATTTGTATTTTTTTCAAAAGGAGTTAAGTGTTGATTTTAAACGGAAGATTAAGGTATAGTTTTAAAGATTCGAAAAAAAGATAAAATATAGTAAAAGGGAAGAGAGAGGGAGATAGTGGAAGAATAAGAGGGAGAGTAAGAAATATGAGTGAGATGCTGAACACACCAAACGTCAGAAATTCTACCAGGTGTCATTAGACACGGAGTATATACGGGAACCCATTCCTTCGGCGAGGGTTGTTCGCATGACTGACCCACCAAAAAAAAAAAAAAAATGTAAAGAAAAATTAATCTCCTATTAACGAAACGTTATGACACTACCAAAAACGGTATATAGTTGTACTTAACTGGTATCCATATATACACAGGGGAGGGAGAATTTAGGGGAAGGGTAGAGGATGAGGTAGGGTGGGGGGATCGAACAGTGTCTCGTGGTCGAAACCCAAGGGACGTAGCATGAAAATTACTTATATTACATTGTTTTACCTACCCGACAGTGAAAGATCTACTGTAATGATTTCTGACGCCGAAGAGGGAACCTACCACCCAAAAGAACAATGGACCCAAACTCCCTTCGACCTACGGTCGTACACTCAAAGGAAAATCACACTGGTCCCCGGAAGTGTCGTTCCTTGTATAACCCGGTATCGGTTACACCTGGACTCCGGACGGACCTTGGTACAATCGGATCTTGAATCTTGACTGAGAAAAGGGTCAGTTCGAAACCATTGACACCCTGTCTCCGTGGATCGGTTCGACGGGATCCAAAGGACTGGGTGTTTTTTACACTCTAGTATGTTCGAACGAGAATCTTCGGTAATAAAAACCCCCCACTAAACAGTATATCTGTTACTTATAAGGAGAAACAGGACTCAGAAGTGGTAAAACTCCTTTACCTTCACTTGTTTTATACTTTAAGTTTATAAGTGTTCCACTATCATTATTATTGAGTGTTAACTTTTCGACAAATAAGAAGTTTAATAAATGTATTTGATGATCCACAACTTCAAGATTCTACATACTTAAGGTCTTTAAGTATACAAATTCAAGATTGGGAGACGTGGAGTCGTACACTCAAATAAACCTTTATACTAGTAAAGTCTACATTAGTCAATTCTACTACAGTATGACCTCATCCTACCCGTGATTTCAGTAACTGACCACCGGAACGTTTTTTCATTTTCAAACCCCCTGAGTCTGTATAGGTGTCTCTCTTATAACCCACTTCTATATCCCTCCTCTGTCGATTTATGTTCCTTTCTCCGTACTTGTTTAGACAGGAAGTATCGGGAGTCCTCCTCGGTTAAAACGATTGGGGAAGGAGACTTTGAAGATAGGGGGTCTTGGTGTTCTGTTGTGTAAAGACAACAAATTTGGTGGATCACATACCATGAAACAATACTGTTGGGATCGTCTACCTTTCATGTACGTAAAAGAATAAGCTAGGAGTGTGTCGGGACATTCTTCCCCAGTAAACAGTACATTCTAGACAAGTGTAGATACAGACACTACATTTTTAGTGTTCCGAAAGGACTTCGATCGAAAACGGTAAATAAAAATTTCATTATTCAAGACCCTCGGTGCACTAAGTGACACAAGAGAGAGAGATATTTATTGTCGCGAATGAGACGAAAAGTCGTCAGCGACCTGAAGTCGTACTAAGACAGAGTCAACGACTTGATACACCGGCAAAACAAAAAGACACAGAGGTCTCGGTCGAGGGACCTATGGAAATAACGTCGACAAATACTCGTGCGTCAGTATAACGGATTACGGTGGGAACACGGTCACAGAGGACTTCTCCGGAACCGTCATTACTTGGCCTTAAACCTAGAAGACCTCCCTCGTCACTGCAGTCGTAGCTTCGTCCATGGTAAAGAGTTCACACGAAGACCGAGGATACATCTCTTTCCCACCGTAGGATCATCTATCTTAGCGACAGTCCCAGTTAATGTGAAAACTTACTGTATACAGAGTCCCATCGGTTCTGGAACAAAACGTTAGTTTCAGGAGGGACGAGGATCAAAAATCCCGTTTCTGTGATAATGTACGAAGGGATTGTCACTCTCGTTGTAAACCTTTTGTGTTGAACCAATAATAAGTCAAGTCAAGTCAAGTCAGCGAGTCAGCATTCACTGTTGTTTAGAATCTCCTTGAACGATTTTAAGTTGATAAAACAACTCAAACAACGAGAAAAGACAATGTCCACCTCCCAACCTCCTATTTACCCAGTCCTTAGTTATCGATAAGAATCTCATGACCACATGAAACCACGAGAATTCTCAGACATCCAATCAAACATTGTGGTTTTGTTTGAATTCAACATTTAATGAATGGTCACACATAATATGTGAAGTATGATTAATGTTTTCATGTATACAATCACGAATCATTCAAGAACTTAACTTACTTCCCAATTCCAACGTACACACCAAACTTACTTACACCAACTTTATTCGATACACCTCTCGTCCATTTCTGTTCTCTATATATTTCAGACTACTCTCAGCACTTACATATGTATATCGTACATAAATAGTCGTATGTACGAACATGTATGTTTCTAAAATTTCCAATAATTCTTAAGACTCCCAAAAAAAAAGTGGAAATCAAGTTGACGAAGGAATTTCCGGTGTGTGTGTCGTCGAAGGTCCCACTGAGAAGGTGGTCTCAACGGGTCCACTCGAGTCCAACATGGAGATCCGGACCGTGGGAAGTCTATTGGTACAGTCTCGAGGAAAGACTCTTTACCCCTAACGTAAGCATTCCATACTCCACCCCTTCCGACCTCGTCTTCTCACTCACTATTCATAGGACTGTATGAGTCCGTTCTATTGATCGGTTTCCAGTCCCTTCCCCAAATAAGTCCCTTCTCAATCCAAATATCAATTGTTGACGTCGTACACCGTTCGGACACTCATCGGACCTTTTTATAATTGTCGAGACTTTACTACTTTTTCACTGTATCTTTACTATTGACACCCTAATCCTTTACTTTCACCAACCCGTTTCTTTTATTTATTATTTATATGTTTTTTGTCTTCTTATTCTAATTTTTTTTTTCGTTTAAAACAAAGAGTCGGTGAGTCCAGGAGAACATCCGGTGGAGAAAGTAACAAGCGAATAAACTTGTTATATGACTAAGACGAAGTAAACATTGTCCCACGTGTATAGTAACACTGGGGTCTTCTACCGTAAATACCAAAATTGAAGTGGTCCCTTAGATAGATGGGTATGAACCTCCTATAGGGTCTGGGAGTTCACTTGACCTAGGGAACATTATTAGGACTGTCCATTTCTTTACATAATACCTCTTAAATTGGTACTTGTACTTGAATTAGACTCTTTTGAAACATCTAGTAACATATTCGAAGTGATAGTCGACATTCAAAGTCCTATGAAAATATTAAAAAGTAGAGGATGTTTATACACAGAATCCTTTCACTTATACTTCAGTCACGATATTCTACTGTAGTCTTAGATTAAGGTTACACTTAAAGGTGACGCCCTTACTTAGACCTCTCTACTATCGTATTGAATGAATTCCAGTGTCCCACAAACCAATCTTTTTCTTGGTATAGGTTTGAGATGAGAAGACTGAGGGATGGTCACTCGTCTTTTAACGAAAGGACACATCCAGACATGAAAGTTTTGTCCCACTATTTTATCACTTTGTCTCAGTGTACAGTCGAATTATAACTTTAAAAGGGAAAGAGTAGTTATTCTATCAACCTACTGTACTTACATATACTTTAAGAATTTCGAATTCTACTCCTGGATCCTCCACCTATCTCGTCTTAACTCAGTCTCCAATAAATAAAAACTTTAAATATACCGACACGACCTCGAATCAACGACATACGTCCTAGTTCAAGGGACTGGTCCCTAACTTGGACCCGGGGAACGTAACCCTTCGGTCTCAGAATTGGTGACCTGGTGGCCCCTTCAGGGTATATTCACCAAATTTAGTTTAGATCTTATTCTTTATACTTCAGACTATTTTCATGTGATAATGAATATTTCTTTTATATACTTGATATGTAAATTCTCTTAGTACAGTCAACTGAGTGTAAAGGTTTACGTGATAACGATTTTAACATCCTTAAGGACAAAACCTTTTCGAGAGTTTTGGTGTGCTTGATTGTTGACACAGACGTATATCCCTGTGGAACCAAAAACTGTTTCAAGTTGTAATAAATGGAATTATAATTGTTTGATAAAATTAACGTAAAGTAACGTAGTGTTAATAAAGAATAAATTGGTACAGGATACGAGTTCCAAGTCAAGATAGTGATATATATATATATAAAAAAAAAAATAAAATTTTAGAAAATTAAGAATGTACGCAAGGGTTTGTACTTGGTGGGGAGGGTGGAGGGAGGGGTATTGTAGAGAGACCCAGTAGGGGTACGTGGTCGGGGTTCGTACGACATAGGACGCAGTCTGTATCTGACCGCTAAGTTAAGAATGTACTATCATATGTACAATTTTACGGTAGGAGGGTGTAGTAGGGTGGGAGAGGGAGAGGGAGACTCAGGTTTTCAGGCAATATGTGAAGACACAGAAAAAAGGACAGAACGTATGTCCCAGCAGTAACGCTAGAAGGATTTAAGGTATATATACACAATCATATGACATAATCACAAAAAGAAAGACCGAATGAAGTGAGACATATTAGCCGAGGTCAAAGTAGGTAGAGTAGTCTTGACTAAGTTTACTTAAGAAAAATTGCCGACTCATTATGAGGTAACACATATACATGGTGTCGAAAGAATAGGTAAGTAGACGACTACCTGTAGATCCAACAAAGGTACAGGACCGATAATATTTGTCACGACGCTACTTGTAACCCCATGTACACTTCCAAGTCAAGATTTACTGTTCGGAAGACAAGAGTGAAGGCAATCCTTAACGGAAAGAAAGAAAGACTTACTGGAAAGGGATCTTGGTTTAAAGGATCCCGGAAGACTCTTAAGGGTGGTCTCACAACGAAAACAAGGTGAAGTTCTTCAAACCATCAGAAGGAAAAAAGGGTAGTTGTTTACTTTAGAGACAGGAACGAAAATAAATTGTCAAAACCTTATGGATAATACAGGTTCGTGTCAAGACCTGTCACCTCACTTGTTTTTCTTGATTTTTAGAAACAGGAAACCTCGAATATAAGTTCACACCTTTGTCAGTTAACTTTAATTTTTTTTTCTATAAACAAATCAATAGATAGTGGACTGTTGGATAGATGTCATACCCCATCTCTATTTATAATGTCCTTTTTTATTTTGTCCTTTCTACTTATATCATCTTTCTTACTCGAAAGTTAAAAATACAGTGGTTTCCCGAAGTACCACCATAGATTCGTTCTGACTTTCCTTTACTCCCTCCTTCAGTATACCCATAGACTCTTTTCTTGGAAGGTCCGGTTCCCTTAAGATTTATGGTTACAAGGTACCAGTCTCACGTACAGACCGTATAATTCTTGTCGTTGTTTCAATCACTTTACTACACTTCTTCACCCCTTTTCATCCTCTACCTCCGTCTTTCCGTCTGTCTAACCTCCCGGGACTATCGTATCCCAAGGACCCGGTATGATTATTGAAACCATGAATCCACTCTTTCATCGGTAACCACTCAAAACTCGTCTCTTCACTGTACGAGACTGAAGTCAAAATATTCCTAGTAAAGACACAGGAGTACCTCTGTTCTGAGGTCTTTCCAGTCATTTTTACGTCCTCTATCAAATTTTCGATACTACCATTCGATCCGTTTTTCTAAGACCACAAACCTACTTCTACCATCTTCAAACTTCTCCTAAAACTTCACGTGGTCGGGACCAAATGGGACACAGAGGGTGGGACACGTGCACCTGTCGAGACACATCTTACGAAAAAGGGGTCTACGGTGTATAGATCGTACCACAAAGGACATTACCACGTACTGAGACGTACGTAGAATTCAGTGAAGTCAGCACAAGTTGAGACACGCTGGGATACCTAATATCAGACGATTCGAGGAGACAGGAACCCTAAGAGATCCGTTCTTGTGACCTCAGCCAATGGTACGGGAGGAGGTCCCCTAGAAGGGTTGGTTCCCTAGTTTGGGGACAGAAGACACCGAGGGTGTATCGTCCGTCTTAGAAAGGTTACTCGGTGATCCCTTCGGAAACACATCACCATCCTGGGTTGTTTATAAACGACTTATAAAGTAGACGTGAAAAATTTTCAATCATTTTCAACAGAAGGTATTACCTGTCAAAAATAATATAAAACTCTGACTTACGAAACAGAATCCTTTATGTGAAATTAAGAAGGTAAAGTGGAGGGAAAGACAAGGGTCACCTGTATCCTGTCTCTAGACGTAAATAAGTCAAATCAAGTTAACGAGTCAACACATCCTGAGACGTTGGGGTACTGGGCGTCGTACGGTCCGGAGGGACAGGTAGTGGTTGAGGACCTCAAATAGGTTTGGGTACAGGTAACTCAGCCACTACGGTAGGTGGGTAGAGTAGGAGACAACAAGGGAAGAGGAGGACGGGAGTTAGAAAGGGTTGTAGTCCCAGAAAAGTTTACTCAGTCGAGAAGCGTACTAAACCGGTTTCATAACCTCAACGTCGAAGTTTTAGTCAGGACGGTTACTTACGGGTCCTGACTAGAGGAAATCCTACCTGACCAACCTAGAGGAACGTCAGGTTCCCTGAGCGTTCTTAGAAGAGGTCGTGGTGTCAAGTTTTCGTAGTTAAGAAGCCGCGAGTCGAAAGAAATGTCAGGTTGAGAGTGTAGGTATGTACCGGTAACCTTTTTGGTATCGGAATTGATCTACCTGGAAACAACTGTTTTATTACAGAGACGAAAACTTATACGACAGATCCAACCAGTATTGAAAGGAAGGTTCCTCAGTCACAGAAAATTAAAGTACCGACGTTAGTGGTAGACGTCGAAAAAACCTCGGGGGGTTTTATTTTAGACTGTGACAAAGGTGACAAAGGGGTAAACAAAGGGTACTTCACTACCCTGGTCTACGGTACTAGAAGTAAAAGACTTACAACTCGAAATTCGGGTGAAAAAGTGAGAGGAGAAAGTGAAAGTAGTTCTCCTGGAAATCTAGAAGAAGTGAAAGACGGTATTCCTACCACAGTAGACGTATATACTCCAATAACTATAAAGAGGGTCGTTAGAACTAAGGCCTAACACGAAGGATGTTGGGTCACAAAGAGTACTACATGAAACGTGTCTTCAATTTATTCTTCCCACTGTTATATGTCGGAACTGCAAGAGGAAAAGGATAAACCTTGGTCAGACAACAAGGTACAGGTCAAGATTGACAACGAAGGACTAGACGTGTATCCAAAGAGTTCTCCGTCCAGTCCACCAGACCATAAGGGTAGAGAAAGTCTTAAAAGGTGTCAAATAACACTAGGTGTGTCAGTTTCCGAAACCGTATCCGTTATTTCGTCTTTATCTACAAAAAGACCTTGAGAGAAGGAAGAAGGTACTAGGTCGTCTGCAACCGTTAAACTAGAGACCAAGGAGACGGAAAAGATTTTGGTCGAACTTGTAGACCTGCAAGTGCCAAGTGCAAACGACTTCGGACCGAACCTCTTAAAACTCACAATGAAATGATCGTACATTCTACTCACGTTAACACAACATCAAACTCGTAAGAAACCGTAACGGAAAGAAACCTAAATCTTACTTTTGACTGGAAAAGGTCAGGACACCGGTAACGACTCAAAAGGTTTAAACGACCGTATAACTCACGTCGTGAAAGTGTTGTAGTAGAAAGTCCTAAACTTTGTCGAGTTGACCTTAAGGTAGTGGAGGTGATCGAAACAAGTATCACTACGAAGGATTCCGGGTGAACTGAAGTGTAAGGTCCTACAGACCGAGACTCGTGCACTAGTGTGGTAGCACTAATAGACCCAGTACTTCGAGAAAAAACATGTCAAGAAGATACATAAGAGTGGTGGAGAAGAATTATAGAAGACGAAGACAATCCAGGGATGGTAAAGACAGGAAATAACTCGGGTACAAACGGACTTTACAAGGGAACCATAGAGACTAAAAGAACTTCTCTAGAGATCAGAAAGGGTAAGACAACAAAAGGAGATAAAGAAACGTAACTAATGACTCCTTCCGAAAGATTAGAGGAACGATAAGGAACCTTGAGACGTAAGTTTACCCATATAATTGTCGATCCTTTTATAATACCTAATTCACTCTTCGTCTAAGTCCGATTGTCAAATTTACATAAAAATTTGAGGTTTAGTTTCGAACACCAGATTGTTTCTTAAAACCTCGGAAAGACCCATATCGTTTCTCAGACTTGTTAATCAGATTTACCTTTGTCTAATCTTATATACGATGGTAAAGTTTTAATTATATCTGTTCTCCTTTTATACGTTAGTCCCGACAAAATCTTTAGGTCTTGTCATCCGAAGATAAAGCACACGGATAAGATGGTGAATCTCATAAACTTTTCTAAACTCTATTTATACAAAGTTTACCAAATTACAGAGTATAAATAAAGACACGTAAAGTCTATAATTAAATTCGTTCACTTCCCTTTATAATAATTTACCAGTAAAATATATCTACTTAATTGTATTATTAAAAATTTTCTACAAAGGATAGGAACAACCAAAAAAGTTCCTATACAAAACACCCAGATAACGATACCAAAACTAATATAACGGTCGTCTACCGTGGTTTAAAAGTAAGAAGGTTGTCAATTAGTGTCGAGAGAGTCCATAAGAAGTTAATGGAAGATAATCGGTAAATAATAAAGTCACAATACGGTTATTTCTTATTTATAACAATATACAGACTCCAGAATGACAAGTCTTAACACAAGATTAACGAAATGATCCTGTTGATGACCATTGTACTATTCCTTATTTCTTTAGTTCGTAATTGTTTATAAAGTCATAAAGACCAAAAGGTATATCCGACCGTGACAAAATCAGGTTGGGAATAAAGAAGATTTGACTCAATACTATTGTCGAAGGATTACTAAGGGGTATAAATATGAGACTATAAGATCATGTAAGATACAAGACTACGGGATCATTAGAGCTTCTTTTAAGTATAGTACACTGAAGACAAGAGTTTTGTAAATTATCATGGAGAAACAATGTAAACCTTTACTAAAGAATTGGAGAACACGTCTCGAGAAGAGGATAATGGGTTTTACGGAGAGATTTTAAGGGAAAAAAGGGGGATTTCTACGACAACGAGGTCTCTCTCACCGATCAAAGGACTTGTTCTAAAGGGAAAAGATGACGGTTCCGAAAAAAGGGTGAATTTTTTTTCACTCCATTTTATGTGTAATGTATTTTAAATGGTAGAATCGGTAGGAATTTACATCAGTCACCATAATTCACGTATGTGCAACAACACGTCGGTAGTACAGGAGGAAGAGGCCTCGAGAAAGGTAGTTCGTTTTGAGTTTGAGGTATGGGTAATTTGTCCGTGAGGAGAACACGTCGTGTATGCGACTTTGACCTTGTTCTGTCTCTTCTAATCATAACGGGGGGTAGGTCCCTACCGTACTTTTAGGGACTTCGCAAGGTATAAAACCCTTTACTTTCCCCCTTGAAATATTGGCTATGGTGTCTTTATGTTCCCTAGTATTCTTGTTAATAGACGTTTGTTTAGCCTGTTGAACCTTCTTTGCCTACTTCAGGATCTTAATCCATCTTTCTATCCTAAGGGTCACGGAAGAAGGGTATTAGTAGAATGAAGGTTCTACAACAAGAAAGTAAGTCTTATGAAAAATTACGGTAAAAAGAAAGTCCGTACCCAAGTCGTTTCTCCTCTATGCCCAGAAACAGGGTAATATAGATATTCTACACTATATGTAATACTTCACTTTCAGTAAGTCAGTACAGACTGAGAAACGCTGTGATACCTGACATCAGGCGGTCCGAAGAGACAGGTATCTGCTGTGACCTCACCCATCGGTAAGTGAAGAAGTCCCCTAGAAGGGTTGGGTCGAGGGGACGTAACGTCCACGTAAGAAATGGTCGACACCCTGGTCCCTTCGGATTCTACTCGTATATTTATTTATATAATTAATATCTACTATTATTTACGATAATTTTTTTACGTATCGGGTCTTAGAGTAGTATCTTATCAAAAGATGTTTCAAGGTGTTTTTACATGAAGAAGACTTCAAAGAACAAACTTAGAAAGGGAAGATAGATACGATAAATCTTAAATAAAAACACAAATGTATATACAAGTTCTTTGATAGTAAGACTTAAAATAATTTTCGATTCGAAATACAAAAAAAGGAGAAGGTTACTTATATATTGTCTAAACCAGCGTGGGGTCACGTTGTTTCTGAGTCGACAGACCGGTTCCTGTTGAGGTAGATGTAACACCGTTTATAGCCCCTGTTCTTCGGTACGTTACGGTCACTGGGAGTCACAGGGGGACTGCCAGCAATGGTTATGTTATGACTACACCACAAACTAAGATTCCCTTTTGACCACCGTGCGATGGTGTTCCATCTTAAATAGACGTTTGTTAAGTTAATGACTTACGAATTCTTTTATTTCACTTGTTCTTCCCTTTGTTAGTAATAACGACTATTATTCGAATAAAATTTTTGTCATATTTGTTTCATATCTTTCATTACTAATAAACACTATTCCAGAATCTTTTTCCTATAAAGGACATGTAAATCCTTGTGTCCTCACACAGTAATCTTCACACACCCTCAGTCATCCTCACTGGACGGAACTTTATTTTACAACGGAAAACCTGAAACAGAAAAAAAAAAATTACTACCTACCAGTAAAAGGAAAAGATTTTTTGTAAGTGAATAAGTGAAAACTGACGGGACCCAGAAATAACGACGTACACCCAAAAAGGATCAATACCACTCGCCTCCAAAGAGGAACGACGTCACACGTCCGAAGATTAACGTCACCGAAGACAACGTCTCGTGCCCGAAATCTCGTGACCGAGGCATCGACACCACGTGTACCTGAACCAACGGGACACCGTACACCTTAGAAGGACCTGGTCCCTAACTTGGTTGTCTCTTCGGGACGTAAAACATAAAAATTACTGTACTGGACCGTTTCCCATTTCGATCTTACTTTTTGAATGGTCAGAACAAAAGTTTCTCTTTTCCTCGTTTCAAGAAACAGACGTCTTTTAATTCACAAGAACCGTTTATCTTCGATAGATAGTAAAGAGAAAATACAGAACATATTATTATAAGTTCTTCAACAATTATCTATTCCTAAAGGAATATGTATAAATAGTTTATACCTTGGACTCGGTTTACAAGGATAGTCGTATCAGTAGAGATTAAGAGATTGCAAGAAAGGGATACCTCTGTCACCAGCATCTACTCCAACCGTGTCAAATTATTTACACTCGAACTTGAAAAAATCTACGGTACTGTAGACCCGGTTGAAGAAATTTCTCTAAAGGGGGGTAGTAGAAGACAAATAGCGTCGTTTTGGAAAAGAACTTACTTCTAGTTAAGTTACGGGGGTTCCTTGGGCTCCAGCACTGAAAGTTGTGGTGGAAACCTTTCAAACCGTAAAAGTGCACGAAACTATAAGAGAAGGTACTAGGACGACACTGAGACCACTCTCTAAGGGCACACCTGTGGTATGAGAAGGGTTGTCGAACCTACTTACAAAACGGTGTAAACAGTCGATAACTTAAGGTGAGTCGAACCCGATACCCGTACTTTCAGTTGAAGGATCGTAGGTTAGATGTAATGGGGAACTTCTTTTACTGTCCATTACACATCAGAAATTCTAAAACTACATTAGTTTTTCCTTTTTTTTTATACAAAAGATCGATCGTACATGAGGAATTGTTTTAAGGAGGTTGACAATTACAAACGCAATAGATCGACCACTGTACGACATGTTCGGTAGAGTTGGGTTTAACAAAGTATTTGACCAAATTAAAATAAATTGAATTTATATGTGAGAAAAAGAAAAAAAGTTTTAAGTGGTGAAGAACCGAAGAAGTACAGTATGAAATGACCTAAAGTAGAGTAGACAGACTGAAATTGTCGTATAAAATGACTTTAATTACTTTCTATGTCGAATCTTCTTCATTTTACAAGTACACTCAAATCTTATATCGTGGGTACGTTGAGGAAAACCAAAATGACAAAATTTACGGTAAAGGTCCCTCACCGTAGATACGTGGACTAAGAGGTGCTCATAAAGTAATACTATACTTCTGTCTCCTCCCTTTTGAAGAGGAACGTGTTGACCTGAGGGTGGGTGTGGGGTGCGGCCACCACTTAACCTGAAGGATACGGTCACCACATCTTCGGGTGAGTTACCCTTTGGTCCTTAAATGTCCGTGGCAGAAAAAACTACTTAAGTGGAAGAACCTCGAGTTTCTTTAACCTCCTTTAATGTGTCAAACAGTCTCTCTAGAGACGACAGTAGATTCAATGTTCTACAGACTCTTTTCTAGTCTACTTCAAATGCGGGACCCTCGTAAACTACCTGATGTATGACAACTTCCTTCGATAATAAATGTCCATTACTAACAAAACCACCGTTCCCTTAATGACCTATTTTGTGTCCTGTGGGTCAATTCATACTTAAAGTTTTTTGTTACCTAATGAAAATAATACTCATACAGGATAAAACCACAAATACACATATGATTTTTTTAACCGACAAATGAACTTTAAAGGGAAATCAACCCATAGGAATTAAAAATAAACGATTTTGAAAGCTAGAATCTACAGTCAGGTTACGAACGAGTAAAACCGTTTGTAAAGAACTTACGGGTTGTGTATGGTCTATATATAAGTCGTGATTACTCTACTTCTACTCATTCATACCTGAGAGGGGAAATCCTTAAGTCATCGTCTCATTCTGTCTACTGGTATCAAAGTCATATCCAACCGCACACTAACTTGTTTCTTCCGTGTAAAACGACATTCTTATGATTTCTCGATGTAAATCAAATTAAACCTCTAGGTCCTTTCAAAGACTTCTGTACTACGAACTCAAAATACGATAAAATAGGTCCACTTTTTTTCCCCCTCCCTTAAGTTCTATCCCACTTCTCGGACTCGTTCCGCCACCTACACAGTTTTTCGTCCCATATGTCTTTACTCGTTTGTCAACTCAGTGATTTCACAATCGTATTCTTCGTTCCTACCTACTTTCTACTCGTATCTCGGTCCTAGTGTGGGACGTCCTGGAATGGACAGTAAGGATTCTACCCCTGAAAAAAGATAGTCACTACAAAAGACGGTCTTCCACAAGTCGTTCCCTTACTACGACAGTACTGACAAACACTCATGTAGCAAAACCAACGTGACACCTAGTACTTTGCATTCCGTTTTACTGATCAACATAATAATTTTATTAGGATGATCCCGAAGTTGGTTCTAACACAAGTATACTTATCTTAGTCCTACACCTCAGTTCTTTATAAATCTTATGATTAGAATGATCGACTAAACTCTACCTTGTCCTTTTGTCTTACTTCCCAGATCTTACATGGTCCAAAGACCGTTCTTACCGACCTACTTACCCTACGAAACTGCCTAGTCCTAAACTCTCCTCCTCATTTGACCTACCATCACCCTCTCTACCATTTAAGTCGAAACCTACACACCCGAAAAGTAATGAAACCCCTGTAAGTCAACATAGGTTATTCAATAACTTACATTATACTGTGAATTCCCTCTATAATCTAAATCTTTATCAAAACTCTTAATCGTCCTTTTTTCAACACTATTTGGGTGTTCTTTCTCACTTAACGTTTTTGACTAATTACCATTTCTTATCACTCGATTTCAACTTTAGAAAACTTCGAGGACACAAACCCGTCCTTTATTTGTCTTGTCCTCGCACGTTAACACTAACTCTTTATTTCCTCGTAAATTTCTCTTGAGAATAGTTTCCATTCCATTCATCCCTGAGAGTCTTCCTCCTTTGACTTCACATAAACACGTTATCCAAATGGTAATAACGTACTTATTATATATTAAAACAACCTTAGAGGACCCGAGTCTTACTATCTCACTTTCTGTCTAATATCACCCAACTTTTCACTCTCCATTCACTCCTATAACTTTCTTACTCGTTTATAAAAGAAGAAGTTTTTCACATAGACTAAGTCCTTCTTTCCTTTGTTCTATCCTCGATCTGTCTCTGAGTACCATTACGACAAAGACAAAAAGGTTATCTGCTTTCTTTGAACTAATAGAAATATCCGGATTCTCTTTCTCGTTGTTTTTTCCTGTCCTACTTTTATACCCTTCTTAGTTATAAGGAAGAGTCTCGAGACTCCACGATCTTCTTTCCCCCTTTTTTTACGATAGTTCTTGTGTCCATCTTTTTCAGGTTACTAACCTTTGATCAAATTTTTTAATACAACATCTCCTCATAACGGTGTACTTATAATAGTATATAATGTACCGTATAACTGTATATAACGAAATATAAGAACCATGTATATAGACCATAAAATAACGGTATAACGAAAAATTTTATTTTTTAACTATATAATAAAAAATAATACACACTAGATAAAAATTCAAATTTCTTTACTAATATTTTTGTTGTATCGTAAGAAAACTAAGAAGGAGAGAAAAGGGACGAAGGGAGAGTCAGAATAGACGGAAAGACGGACGGGGTCTCAGAACTGAGGTGAACTCCCCTAGTCGGTATCCAGAGAAGAATCACAACCCTCTAACGAATCACGAGGTTCATTTTGGTTCTTTGACAGACAATAATGACGACTTGTCACTAGGAAGTCGATTCGGTGACCACGGTCTGTCCAAAATTTAAATTTTAAGATTTAAATCTTTTAAAGAAGTGTACATACTACTGAAAAAAGAAAGAAAGAAAGAAAAATTGACTTTGACAAACTTTTGAAACTCGTACACCAACTATGAACGGTTGAAATTCGAAGTACCCCCCTGTCGGATCGACCCGAAAAATGATCTTCTTAGGGACTTCGTTCACAGAAATCTCTGAAGGAAACCCCTACTAAGTCAAAGGGTATAAAGTTTTAAAAAGATTAGGAAATGACTTATTCAAACGAATTAAATCGTTTATTTTTATGTCCCACGGGGTTATTTAAGTTTTAAGTCTATTTGTGTCTAATTTTTTTATATACAGGTCCATTATCAACCCCTGTATAAATATGATTTTTGACCAAAACCATAAAAATCAAATGGATTTGAAGTCTAAATTGACCCTGAGGACAGGACATTAAATGATCCTTTGGGATAGGGACTTCCTTTTTTACGGAAAAATTGTCTTACATCTCTTAGTCGTCGACTGAGTAACATTTTCAGGGACTTCGACCCTTTCTAACTCCCGTCTTCCTCTCCTTCCACAGCCTCCTACTCTACCGATCTACCGTAGCGGTTACGTTACCTGGACTTGAACCCGTTTGAAGTCTTCTACCCCTCCCTGTCTCTCTAGACGGAACGACGTCGGGTACCCCAGTGTTTCTCAACCCTTACTCACCCACTGACTTGTTCTTCTCTTAGTTCGACCCCTCTACGTCCCATCTTCCCGTACCATAGTGATAAGTCGTACTGAGTAAGTTTTGTAGGGGAATGATTCAGAAAGTCTCAGAGGTAGATTTGTAACAGAAGAAATGGGAGAGACCATTATTTCCAAGGTAGAAAATGACCTTGACCCCTTCCCATCAACGGGTAGGTACAGACCTCTGAGTAGTAACTCCGTGAGAATTGTTGAAGGATGTTCAAAAGGAAAGTAATTCGTGGGGTTGTATGAGAGTCCATGACTCCATGGATGACGAGGGTCCCTGCCTTAGAAAACTCATAAGACGTCACAGTTTCGTTTTTACTTTCAGTGAGTCAGTGCAGGTTGAGAATCACTGGAGTACCCAACATCGGGTGGTCCGAGGAGACAGGTACCTTAATAGGTCCGTTCTTATGACCTCATCTATTGATAAGGGAAGAGGTTCCGTAGAAGGACTGGGTCCCTGGGTTCACGTGACGTCTGTCTGAGAAATGGTAGACTCGGTGGTCCTTCGGATAAGACGTTACATCTGTCCAACTAAGATCCGAAAGAAGTACGATTAGTCTTCTGAGGTAAAGCTATGGATCCAACCCTTCTAGGCGACCTCTTCCCATACCGTTGGGTGAGGTTATAAGAACGGACCCTTTAGAGTACGCGTCTTCTCTGACCGTCCGATGTCAGGTACCATAACGTCTTCTCAACCTGTGTTGAATCATTGTTTGGAAGGTTTATAAGGAAACATATGTACATGGTGTAGAAAAATAGGTTATCAGATAATTATCCGTACACTCAACGAAGGAGTCAATGGTAAAAACACAGTTATAGGTTTGAAGATTTAAAAACAATCAGACAGAAGGAGGACAAGAGGATTAGAATACCCAGGTACAGGAGGTGTTATTATTATTATTGTTACAAATAAAATCATCCTAACGTTCCGTTGTTTTATCTTCGTATATAAGTGGAAATACACTTTCAATAAACATAGGGTAGAACTGGGTGAACGAGTTTTTGTGAACGAGAGGTTGAAGTTTATATCTTTCTCCTTCTGGTCAATTCCCGGTAACGAAATTAGTCCGTTATTTACTTCCATCGAACCTCATTTTAAAACTTCTACGTCATATCTACCGCTATTTATTTCTTCCAAGAAGGAAAGCCCCGAAAACGTAGGTGTACCACTCTACTAAGTGTGTGAATCTAAATGTACGTCTATCGAAACATTATATCACATCATATCACATTGATCCATCCTATTACTTTCGCGAAAGTCGGGAACGAGTCCACATCCCATACACTAAGGAGGTCGAGTACTTAACAGAGATCTAGTTGAGATCCCAAGAGATGTTGAAATTTCAAGGAAGTAACAATCTTTATCCACTATTCTATCTTTAATTTGATCACAGATTTGAAAAATCTTTATTAACTTGTGAGAACTAATGATTTTCGCACCGATTGAACTTTTGTTATTCCATATTAACAAGTACCGATATCTGGTTTCTGGATAATAAAGCAATGCACCAAATTAGAAAAATGTCACTCAACGTCTTTATCTACATTCTCTACGTCCAAACTAGGGACCCAGCCCTTCTAGGGGACCTCCTCCCGTGTTGTTAGGTGAGGTCATAAGAACGGACCTCTTAGGGTGCCTGTCTCCTCGGAACACCCGAATACCAGGTATCCCAGTGTTTCTCAACCTGTGTTGACTTCACTGAACGGTACATGTGTCTTTCGTGATCCCGGACTTCAGGGGGGGGGGGGTGGAAAAAAAAAAAAAAACGATTAACGTCATAATAAGTCGTTGCTTCGTCTAATCAGATTACTCCTTCGTTATAATATTGTTTGTAATATTTGTTTTCTTGTATCTGTACAAAAAGATCTAGTTCTCTCACAGAGTAAACCGAAAGGATTCTGAATTGACAAAAATTTGACTGATAAGAGAATAAGACAAGGATCTAAACATGAGACGACTTCACATTTTGTTGTCTGAATGTGTGAACACCACTGAGTCAACTCTGACGAAGGTGGTCCAAACTTTACAAGAGGGAGTCACCGTGCAAGCCTTGGGTCATACAGAAGGGTCTCCACAACGACTCACTTTAAGTCGAACGTGGACCTCTTAAAGTCCATGTTTAGAAACGAATTATAACTATTTAACAAAATACATTCTTCTTCGTAGAAAACTTATCTTTTGGACGGGTTCACGAACGTTTATAGTACTTTTAGAAGTAAACCTCTCTCATTTTAACCTGAATCCCGAGTAGTTCCTGTACCTCGTGTACCTTAGAGAACAGATTTCTAGGAAATCTCGTCGTCAGAGATCGGAAAAACCGTGGTCCCTGACCAACCTCTCCTGAGAACTCTCAGGGAAACTGACGTTCCTCTAGGTTGGTCAGATAGGATTTCCTTTAGTTAGGACTGATAAGTAACCTTCCTGACTACAACTTCGACTTTGAGGTTATGAAACCGGTGGACTACGTTTCTCGACTGAGTAAACTTTTCTGGGACTACGACCCTTTCTAACTCCCGTCCTCCTCTTCCCCTGTTGTTTCCTACTCTACCAACCTACCGTATTGGCTGAGCTACCTGTACCCAAACCCACCTGAGGCCCTCAACCAATACCTCTCCCTCCGGACCGTACGACACTAAGTACCCCAACGTTTCTCAGCCTGTACTGACTCGTTGACTTGACTTGACTTGACTTGACCAAAGTACCTTTTGTTAAAAAGGTGCCTGGTAGCCCCCTCATCCCTCTTACCAAAACCCTAGGCTGACTTGTTGTTGTTTTTTCGTGTACTGTGAATGACACGTGAAATAAAGAAAATAATAATGTAGTAAAGGTGCAGTCTAGTAGTCCGTAATCTAGGACCTCCAACCCCTGGGGATAAAATCTCTTGTTGATCACATTTCTTTATATAAAATGACACCCCTGAAGTCCCTCACCCGACCTACCAAAATCCAGACAGCTCATCTTTCTTCTGATCTCTTCTCACCGTCCTGGTCACCATGGTCTCCTTCGGAGGAACAAATCCCCTCCCTACCGGATCCTGTCAACTTTTCTTAATAAAACCACCACACAAGCTTCCGGGACCCACTGGTAGGTCTTTTCCTTTCTTTCTTTTCGACTTTCTCTTAACCTATCACCGACTTGACCGTTCTTCGTTCGGAAATTTTTTCTTATACGGTCTTTATTAAAGAAGGACGTGTTCACAAGACAAGTCGGTGTAAGAGGGTGACTGAAATGGACGTCCACGGTGAGAATGAGGGGAAAGAACCAGGTTTGTCAATGGTACCCCTCAACTCCTGTCACTCGTCTATCCCTCCGACACTACTCACTCATACTCCCTACTATCTTCGAGTCGAGTTGCGGGGGAATCAGTTCGGGAGGACTAGGAAACCTCCTCAGAAAGAACGGACTCTCTTGTTCTCAAGAGAGTATATAAGAGTTTAGTTAACAAAAACACAAATAATTGAGTACCCTACGGAAGAGTCTACTCACTTAATATTCTACATCTTATGTCTGTAAAGTCATTCATGGTCAAGATATCGAGGTTAAAAAGAGATATGGAAAAGTTCATAAAGTCTACCTCATCTTATACCGGTAATAAAAGTTACAAAGAAGTAGGTCAACATGACTTAAAATGACTTTCAATAAGAGTCAGTCGAAGGGACACAAAATTAATCCATAGTTCACTGCCTGCGAACAAGTCGGACTTCGGTTGTAGACCTGGACAAAACTGTCACTGAGAGAAACCTTCCAATATACTCTTCCTATCACGTGGTTTACGAAATAGTCTGGAGTACTGTGTTCGCGATTCCCATTACAAGTATCAATATTATGGATAACACATGAGTAATCTAACCATCTTATAAATTTGAAGGATAAAAATGAAACCTATTAAATTTTTTATTGCTTATACTTTTCTTCTTACGTAGACCCTAAAACTATTATCACGAGTGCTAGTAAGTATAGTTACTTAACGATTATGTAAAAAAAGAGACCAAATCTTTGTATGTGTGTGTGTACGGTCTGTTATATTTCATCTATTTCACTATTTTAAAACTTTTTCTTGTTGTCAATATGGGTAGACAATCCCAAAAAAAAAAACAAAAAACAAAAAAAAACAAAACAAAACAAAACAAAAATCACTCTTAATTTATTCAATGATGTCAATTTCACGAATCTGTTGAAGAGTCGAGTACCATTCATAACATATATACAATTGAAAATGTTACTATACCCTGACAGTGTCCTTTTGGTTAACACTACATAAATAATGATTTGAGGATAGTAGGGACTAACAAATTTCACATATATAAAAGATTATCAAGTCGATGAGACATATAAAACTAATCTTCCAGTTATTTGAGTTTTCGGTTAACCCGCACCGAACTATTGATCGTGATTACATAGGGTCTCTCGTCGACTCGAATGTAGATCTTTAGATGAACTCTCGGACTTTTTAAAAATACACGAAAAGTCACCACTAACTGACGGATAAATCTCGAAACGGACAGAACAGTTGGACATTCGTTTAATTATCCCACTGATATTTCATCTACAAATAGTTTAGACCGAAGAATTACCGGACACTCGATTCTTTCCAAAAGTCCAAATACCTCTGAACTTTTTCTTTTAATTTTCTTCTGATTGTAAAACACTGTGTACTTTTAGTAAACTTTAAGTTTAAAGTCAGAGGTATGGATTTCACAATAACTTCTTTCGGTACAAGTAGACGAGTCATGACAACCACAGAAAGTACGACGTGAACCCCTCGACTCATCAACACTACCTCTGACGTATCTGATGTACCGGTTTCATTGACTTTCATAAATGATGGAAGTGTCTCTTCGTAACGATAGAGGCCGAGATTTCATAATTTCTTGTTACGTAGAATTATGACTTTTGTCATTCCCGTTTAATAGGAACTCAGAGAAAGAATAAGAAGGTGGGTTTCTCTTTATTTCATAAAAGTAAACGAAAGACAATATAATTGTAGTGTTTTTCTAATGGAACTAATTGAATACTGGTTTACACAGATTATCCGATTATGGGGTTTGTTCACTTATATTAAAATATTTGTACTAATTATAAGTTAGTAAGATTCTATGGTGTAGTGTCAGAAAACAACGTAAACAATAAATGACTGTAAAGACTTTCTTTATTATAAAAAATAAAATAAAAAATTAATTTGTTAAATTTACTTTCATATTAACGAAATATTACCACACAATCAAAAATCAAAGATCAATAATTTAGAAGGACCTCTAGTAAATTCTTGACGAGTACAATTATATGACAGACTATAAAAAAAGGACACTGTTTAAACGATGTAACAGAATTTTACTAAAAAAATTTAATTTGTAACGTCGTCACTTAAATGAGATTTTTTACTGTAAATGATGTAAGTATGGGTCGAGACCTATAAAAGTGAGACCTAAAGAAATTACGCACATCTAAAAAAATTACTATCAAAACTACACGAAAATTGACATTAAAAATAAAGAAGACGAATTTCATAAACACTACGAGTGAACTATGGTTGTCGAGTTAGGTTTCTGTCTTCGTACTTTTCATTTATTCCAGATTGCGCTTTGTTACGACTTACCCTTCCTCCTTTCTTTTTTCGTCTCCTCCTTTTGGCACTCCTAAGAGGTATTAAATTATTTTTATACCGTGAAAGGAATTTTTGATTTTTACTTCCGAGAATTTTACCTACTATTACGTTTTCTGTGCACAAGTAAGTATGTAAACGTGCGTGTGTGTGTGTCTATATGGGGTTACTGATATGTGTCTCCGGGATCGTGAATACTTCCCCGTGGATCAACCTGTGTCCACGTCTAATTTTACACTCAGCCACAAAAAACACGAAGATCTTTTCACGAATACCCTCTTTCCAAACAAACCCATACCACTAGAGTTTGTCCTTTGTGATACGTAGAGAAGTTTTCGGTTGTTAGTTTTTACGATAGGATGTCCTTTTACTCGGACGAATGTGAACCTCCAGACTCAAGAGGACGAGGTGTCAGAGTACAAGGAAGTCGGAGGTCCGTACCGTCCTCGTGAACCAACGACATACATGAAAGATGAGTATCAAGTGTTGAACCATTTAAAGTTGCCGGACCCAATTTCTGAAGTACTCGAAAGGAAGGATTACTACCTGATACCAAAACCGAATTAGAATCTTTTGAATCTAAAGGATGTCAGTTTGTAAAGGACCCGTACCTACGACCTCTTTCGTTCCCGAGGAACTGGACTAAGTATGGGGTACCCCTGTACTTACCACAATCCCGGTTACCCTGAGGCACAGACCACCACACGACTGTTGTCAACTGGACCTGACTACCCTAAGAAGTACGTCCAAACTCTGTCCTACGACCCACTTATCTGGGTCTACGGTCTGGTCCTAGACCCGGTCAATTCGTCGATCGATATCGAGACCTATACTTTCGATACTAGTACTTCTGTGTATAATTGACGGCATTTTGTGACTGACCTCCTCGGTTGTCTGACAGTGAGAGAAGTAGGTTGAGACACAGAAAAAGAAATAAGGAATGATTTACGTGGAAACACTACTACCCTCTGGATGAAGTTACCGAATAAATTATCTCTGAATTACTTCGGTCACCTCAACCCTCTCTCACTAATGAGACCCGAATTCCATCCCTGTAAAAGAAGTAGAGTTAAGTAAAAAAAAAAAAAGTATTTTTTTAGGGGGTTTGACAGTTTTACAACGGTATCATAAAAGAAAGAAGGAAATGATTTTCATAAGTGAAAGTTCAACCACCTCTTCTATGACTTCCCTTTTTCAAGGAATCTAGATCCTTATATAGATATATTTTAATTTTCTTTATTTTTGTCTTTGTCTTGTCTTGAAGATCTAACGTTCTCATCAGTCAGGAACCTCTCCCAAGTTTTATGACACCAGACGAGTGACACTATTCTTATAAGGGTGCAACAGAACTAGAGACCAGAGGGTTTTTTAAGTTTTAACGTTTTTCCCTTTTTTATTTGTTTACGTTTTATTTTCACGGGGTCGTTCTTACGTACCGGGGAGTAGGAATAAAAGACCTCGGTCCCTTATAGGGTAGGAAGTGTGAGAGTTTCCTATCAGTGATATAAGGTCGGGAATAGTCGAGAAATCATAGGTAGGGTAACCCTGTAGGTACACATCATCTTAGATGTTCTCGACACAAATAAAANCTTTATTTTTGTCTTTGTTTTGTCTTGAAGATCTAACGTTCTCATCAGTCAGGAACCTCTCCCAAGTTTTATGACACCAGACGAGTGACACTATTCTTATAAGGGTGCAACAGAACTAGAGACCAGAGGGTTTTTTAAGTTTTAACGTTTTTCCCTTTT
Source organism: Capra ibex (assembly GCA_006410555.1). Taxonomy (NCBI): domain Eukaryota; kingdom Metazoa; phylum Chordata; class Mammalia; order Artiodactyla; family Bovidae; genus Capra; species Capra ibex. The sequence goes on along the minus strand of SJYO01026388.1, from coordinate 53,320,247 downwards.
TTATTTGTTTACGTTTTATTTTCACGGGGTCGTTCTTACGTACCGGGGAGTAGGAATAAAAGACCTCGGTCCCTTATAGGGTAGGAAGTGTGAGAGTTTCCTATCAGTGATATAAGGTCGGGAATAGTCGAGAAATCATAGGTAGGGTAACCCTGTAGGTACACATCATCTTAGATGTTCTCGACACAAATAAAAATTTTATAAAGTTGACATAAAATAATAACGACTCCTGGCTTGTTGTCGCTGTTATTATTACTTGCAAAAGTTCGTTCTTGACAATTTTCTATTTGACTCCGTACAATTTGTAAGATTCTCAATTAAAGTCGTTTTTACTCAAACTTATCCCGTCGTGGTTTGATTTTTACAAATCCTCTCCAGGAGACTACACTCCCTGTTCGCAATCCCTGTCTGTAAATATCTTTTCTACCTCTAGGTTTCGTTATTTAATAAACTAACCGTTATCGAATTTATTGACCGAATAAACCCTTTCGGATCACCCGACAAACGTTAACCAACTCCACCGGCTCTCCTCGTTGGGGTGCAGGTTCCCCGCCACCGATGAGGTGCAGCTTCTAGGTCTCCCCACCGGCACTCCTCTATGGGGAGTAGGTTCCATTCCTCGTCGTGGACGTGAAAACGACCTCGTCGACACTTCTCTATGGGGTCCAGGTTCCATTCTCTTTGGGTTCAATCTACCATCCACAATGCTCTCCCGTAGTCTCTCGTCTGTGTGACTTTGGTATTAGTGTCTTTTGATCGGTTAGACTAGTGTACCTGGTGTCGGAACAGATTGAGTTACTTTGATTCGGTACGGACGTCCCGTTGGGTTCTGTCCGCCCAGTACCACTTCTCCAGACTGTCTTACACCAGGTGGCCTCTTCCCTTACCGTTTGGTGAAGTCATAAGAACGGAACTCTTAGGGTACTTGTCATACTTTTCCGTTTTTCTATCCTATGACTTTCCCCTTGACGGGCCCAGAAATCCACGGGTTATGCGATGTCCTCTAGTCACCTCTTTATTGAGGTCTTTCTTACTTTCCTACCTCGGTTTCGTTTTTGTTATAGGTTAACCCCTACACTCACCACTATCTTCTCTCCAGACTGCAACATTTCTCGTTATAACGTATCCTTGGACCTTACAATCCAGGTACTTAGTTCCGTTTAACCTTCTCTAGTTTGTCCTCTACCGTTCTCACTGACAGCTGTAGATCCTTAGTCGCTTGATTTTACCTGACCTTACCCACTTAAATTGAGTCTACTGGTAATATAGATGATGACACCCGTCCTTATGGAATCTTCTTTACCTCATCGGTAGTACCAGTTGTTTTCTCAGGTTTTACGTCATGAACCTACGTTAGAGTTTTTGCTGTGTTACCAGAGACAAGTAAAGGTTCCGTTCGGTAAGTTATCGTGTCATTGGTTCGGATACGGGGTTGGTCATCGCGACTTCTTCGATTCCAACTTGCCAAGATACTTCTGGATATTCTGGAAAATCTTGATTGTGGATTTTTTCTACAAGAAAAGTAATATCCCCTGACCTTACGTTTTCATCCTTCAGTTCTGTGTGGACCCCATTGACTGTTTAAAGTGGAACCTCATGTCTTACTTCGTCCCGTTTCTGATTATCTCAAAACGGTTCTCTTACGTGACCAGTATCGTTTGTGGGAGAAGGTTGTTGTGTTCTCTTCTGAGATGTGTTCCTGTAGTGGTCTGCCAGTTGTGACTTTAGTCTAACTAATATAAGAAACGTCTGTTTCTACCTCTTCGAGATATGTCAGTCGTCTTTGTTCTGGTCTTCGACTGACACCGAGTCTAGTACTTAAGGAATAACGGTTTAAGTCTGAATTTAACTTCTTTCATCCCTTTTGGTGATCTGATAAGTCCATACTGGATTTAGTTTAGGGAATACTAAGATGTCACTTTCACTCTTTATCTAAATTCCCTGATCTAGACTATCTGTCTCACGGACTACTTGATACCTACCTCCAAACACTGTAACATGTCATCTGTCCCTAGTTCTGGTAGGGGTACCTTTTATTTACGTTTTTCCTTTTTACTGACGGACTCCTCTGGAATGTTTATCGACACTTCTCTTTTCTTCGTTTTTCGTTTCCTCTTCTCCTTTCTATATTCGAAGACTTACGTCTCAAGATTTCTTATCGTTCCTCTCTATTCTTTCGGAAGGAGTCGCTAGTTACGTTTCTTTATCTCCCTTTGTTGTCTTACCCTTTCTAATCTCTGGAGAAGTTCTTTTAATCTCTATGGTTTCCTTGTAAAGTACGTTTCTACGAGAGTCATTTCCTGTCTTTACCATACCTGAATTGTCTTCGTCTTCTATAATTCTTCTCCACCGTTCTTATGTGACTTCTTGGTATGTTTTTTCTCGAAGTACTGGGTCTATTAGTACTACCACACTAGTGAGTAGATTTCGGTCTACAGGACCTTACACCCGGAATCTTCAGTTCGCCCGGAATCTTTCGTAGTGATACATGTTTCGATCACCTCCACTACCTTAAGGTCAACTTGATAAAGTTTAGGACTTTCTACTACGACACTTTCACAACGTGAGTTATACGGTCGTTTAAACCCTTTGAGTTGTCACCGGTGTCCTGACCTTTTCCAGTCAAAAGTAAGGTTAGGGTTTCTTTCCGTTACTGTTTCTTACGAGTTTGATGGCGTGTTAACGTGAGTAGAGTGTGTGATATGAGAACGGACCTTTGAGGGTACCTACCTCCTCGGCCCACCCGACGTCAGACACCCCAGCGATTCTCAGTCTGTGTTGACTCGCTGAAGCAAAAGTGAAATTTGAAAGTACGTACCCTCTTCCTTTACCGTTGGGTGAAGTCACAAGACCGGACCTCTTAGGGTCCCTACCTCCTCGGACTACCCGACGACAGATACCCCAGCGTGTCTCAGCCTGTGCTGACTTCACTGAATCGTCGTCGTCGTCGTGTGTGATCATTGCATTACGAGTTTTAAGAGGTTCGGTCCGAAGTCGTTATGCACTTGGCACTTGAAGGTCTACAAGTTCGACCAAAATCTTTTCCGTCTCCTTGGTCTCTAGTTTAACGGTGTAGACGACCTAGTAGTTTTTTCGTTCTCTCAAGGTCTTTTTGTAGATAAAGACGAAATAACGGATACGGTTTCGGAAACTGACACACCTAGTGTTATTTGACACCTTTTAAGACTTTCTATGCCCTTATGGTCTGGTGGACTGGACAGAAAACTCTTTGTATATACGTCCAATCCTTCGTTGTCAATCTTGACCTGTACCTTCTTGTCTGACCAAGGTTTATCCTTTTCCTCATACAGTTCCGACATATAACAGTGGAACGAAAAAATTAAAAAGACGTCTCATGTAGTACTCTTTGCGACCTGACCTTCTTCGTGTTCGGCCTTAGGTCTAACGGTCCTCTTTATAGTTATTGGAGACTATGCGTCTACTGTGGTGGGAATACCGTCTTTAACTTCTACTTGATTTTTCGGAGAACTACTTTCACTTTCTCCTCTCACTTTTTCAACCGAATTTCGAGTTGTAAGTCTTTTGTTTCTCGTACCGTAGGCCAGGGTAGTGAAGTACCCTTTATCCGCCCCTTTGTCACCTTTGCCACAGTCTGAAATAAAAACCTCCGAGGTTTTAGTGACGTCTACCACTAACGTCGGTACTTTAATTGAACCTTCCTTTCAATACTGGTTGGATCTCTCGTATAACTTTTCGTCTCTATAATGAAACGGTTGGTTCCAGGCAGATCAGTTCCGATACCAAAAAGGTCACCAGTACATACCTACACTCTCAACCTGACACTACTTTCGATCGCGGTTTCTTAACTACGAAAACTTGACACCACAACCTCTTCTGAGAACTCTCAGAGAACCTGACGTTCCTCTAGGTTGGTCAGGTAAGACTCAGGTAAGACTTCCTCTAGTCAGGACCCACAAGTAACCTTCCTGACTACAACTTCGACTTTGAGGTCATGAAACCGGTGGAGTACGCTTCTCAATTGAGTAACCTTTTCTGAAACTACGACCCTCCCTAACCCCCGTCCTCCTCTTCGCCTGCTGTTTCCAACTCTACCGGCCTACCGTAGTGGTTGAGCTACCTGTACTCAAACCCATATGAGGCCCTCAACTACTACCTGTCCCACCGGACCGCACGACGTTAGTACCTCAGCGTTTTTCAGTCTGTGCTGACTCGCTGACTTGACTTGACTTGATTTGACATGAATAGAAAACTAAAGAATTGAAAACTCCGTAAATGTCCGAATCCAAGACTAAACGAGTGTATCCAAATATTCCATAATCTTGGTGGATTTAGCTTACCAAAGGAAGAAACTTAATTGAATGATGATTTTTGTCCGTGAAGGAGTGTGCTTTGTTAGGAAATTTATTCGTAATAACGGAAGTAAGAAGTTCCATTGTAACTCAGAACCTCTCCTATTTATAAGTTTCAGTTAGTTTTTATTCATCAATTCTATTAGATTTTGTAGATCGAGGAAAACGGAGTTTATATACATTTCAACCAGGAAGTATAGACACCAATCACATGGGTGTCTGAGTTGGTTGACGTCTAACTTTAATAAACCTTTTTTTAAAGTCTTTCAAGTCTTAAAGTCTTATAAGACACACGACCGTCGACAAATGTATTGTAAATGTAATACACACACATGATTCAATGAAGTCAACAAAGGTTGAGAAACGTTGAGATACCTAACATCAGGCGGTCCGAGGAGATAGGAACTCGAAGAGATTCATTCTTATGACCTCACCCAACAGTAAGGGAAGAGGTCCCGTAGAAGGGATAGGTCCCTAGCTTGGACTCAGAAGACGTAGAAGTAGTAACCGTCCTCCCAAGAAATGGTGATCGTGGTGGACCCTTTGGGTGAATGTAACATAATCCATAATATTCGTTAAATGTCTACTAAATTTCAAGTGCTCTCCTACACGTATCCAATATAAGTTTATGAGATGGTAAAACACATTCCCCAACCCTGTAAACTCATCGTAGGTGACCTCCAGGACTTTAGTTAGGGGGAACCTATGGTCCCTCCCCAAATGAGAAGTACCAGGATATGAAAGAGAGAGAAATCTTACATAAAATCAGTCCTTTCTGATCCCTTACCATGTCATTATTTATTATATTTTTCGTGAGACCGAGCAATTTCGTTTTCAAATACAGATGAAGTAAGCCTCAGATAAGATCCCTTCGATCGGAAGTGGTCTCGACGATCAAGTGAAGTCAGTGAGTCAGAACAGCTTGAGAAACTTTGGGGCACCTGACGTCATACAGTCCGAAGGGACAGGTATTAGTCGAGGACCTTGAAAGAGATTGAGTACAGGTAGTTCAACCACTCCGGTAGGTTGGTAGAATAAGAGACAGTAGGGGAAGAGAAGGACGGAAGTTAGAAAGGGTCGTAGTCCCACAAAAGGTTACTCAGTCAATAAACGTAGTCCACCGGTTTCATAACTCAAAGTCGAAGTCGTAGTCAGGAAGGTTACTCATAAGTTCTGACTAAAGGAAATCCTAACTGACCAAAGTAGAGGAACGTCAAGTCCCCTGAGAGTTCTCAGAAGAGGTTATGGTGTCAAGTTTTCGTAGCTAAGAAGTCATGAGTCGAAAGAAATATCAGGTCAAGAGTGAAGGTATATACTGATGACCTTTTTTTGTGTCGAAACTGATTCTATCCGGAAACAACTGTTTCATTCGTCACAGAGACGAAAAATTATACGATAGATCCAACCAGTATCGAAAAGAAGGTTCCTCGTTCACAGAAAATTAAAGTACCGACTTCAGTTGCAGACGTCACTAAAACCTCGGGCTCTTTTGTTTCAGACAGTGACAAAGGTAACAAAGGGGTAGATAAACGGTACTTCACTACCCTGACCTACGGTACTAGAAGTAAAAACTTGCGACTCAAAAGTTGGGAAGGAAATAAGAGATTAGATATCAATGTGATATGAAGAACGGAGAACGGGGTAATGAAACAACAGTTAGGGTACATATACGATTGACGTTCGGTTATGGTTGTCAACGAGTTTGAAAGGTAAGTAGATTTCCGTCAAAATGGACATGAACGGTCCACATACATTTCCCGTAGTATCTACAAAACACATGTCGTAAAACATTAAATTTTTTGTAGAATTACGTGTAAAAGAAAATAAAGTGTTTCACAACCCCCGCCAGGTTCTACCACCTCCTTATCCTGTCCCTCTGGTGACAGAGGGGGTGTTTAAGTAGTTTTCTAGTAAACTTGCGACTCGTTTATGGTGTTTTGTTGAAGACTTGCGACCACCTCCTGCGGTCCGTGGGTCTTTCCGTCGGGTAAAAGAAGTTTTCCTTCATTCTGTTTTATATTTTCTATTTTTATTTTTCTCTCTGTTTTCTCAATGCCTACCTCTGGGTAGGGTCCATCCCTCAGTATTTTCTCCTCTTCAAAGGTTTGTGGTCCTTTGGGAGAGTGTTCACCCAGACACCCCGCAAAACCTTAGAGTCTCCCGTTGTATTACCCCTCTTTTTATATTTAATTATTTTGGGTGTCTAATGCACGGATTGACGTTGAGGGTCGTCTCTTCGTCGGGTCTGTGAGTGTAGTCGGTGGTCGTTCGCCCCCGACTTGTCCCTCCGTGGTCGATGTAACGAATCCCATTTCTGACCCGGATTTACGGGAATCCCGTTAGACTCCCTCGATTCCACTATATCGTTGGGTTTGGTACCCTATCGGTCTCTCTCTTTTTTTTTTTTTTTTTCTCCTCTCTCTCTCTCTCTCTCTCTCTCTCTTGAAAGGACACTTTTCGAGATTGGATTCCTTGACGACCCGGACGAGTGTCTTGTTTCCTGACTCGCTTATGGTCTCCTCTCGATCGACCGTCGTCTAGGCGGGTAGGGGACGACCTCCGTCCCTCCGTCCGGTCACGGTCGGTCTCGGTCTTCCGTTCCCTGTAGGAGATGGTTTGACACTCGTCCGAGGGTCAACGATTGGTTCAGAAGGATCCTAGGACCTGATAACTGTAGGGGTCCTCTCAGCGTCGGTCTCCATTCGAGGGGTTTCCTCTGCGTGTCGTGTGGACTCTTCCACGAAGGTGACGCGTGGGTCCTTTGACTCGTCGACCTTGCCCCACCACCATCCCCTCCCTCCACTATTCTGTGTGACGGGTGGACCTCTCTCACACGAACGGTTCGTGGACTAGTGGAATCGACGAGTCTGGACCCTTCCCGTGTTTTGTGTCCGGGTTAACTCAGACACGGAAACACCTCATGGGCTCTTGGACTTGGACTCGTTGAATCTGGACCCTTCACGTGCGTTGGGTCCCGGGTGAAATCTGTCAAGGGGACATCTCGTTGGACCTCGGACTCGTCATATCTGCCCTTTTGTGTGCGGTACTCGTTTGGGTCACACCGGGTCTGTGACGCTCGTGAGGGGTGTGTGCGGTCACTACATACAAACGTCACAAGGAGGGAGGCGTCGTGTTAACTTGTTCACTTGGACTTATTTACTGGTGGAAGCGGGGGAACACAGTCCCACCTTCAATCTATGACTTCTCTGAACGTTTGTCCTTCGGTTTTATTTGTTTCTTCCTTGGAGAAGTCTTCACTGTTCACGTTGTCTAATTTTGGAACGTCAATCGTAACCGATGAAACCTTCCCTGGATACCTGGGACTCTTCATATTCGACCTTGTTCCTTGACAGACTTTGACTTGACTGGGGTGTGACGGGAGTTGTCGAGGTCTCTTTAAGGATCTATATAAAATGATAATAGTAAAAAATTAATTTTTTAAAATAAAAATTCAAGAAATCGTGAGGAAATTAAAAGTAAAAATTTTGGATGACAATCGAACGGTTTTTTATCTGAGATAAAAATTCAAAATATAGATATAGATATAGATATAGAGATATATTACTGAAAACGCTAAGACAAAACAAAAAAATTATAACATAAAAACTCTCAGATTGGAGATACGATCTAAAAATTAAAAACGAAAAACCATAAACAATAGTTAAGACATGAAAATTCTTAGGTTAGAAGTCATGGGTAAAAATGAATCCTCACACTAATGACCGAACTAACGAGAGAGGGGAAAACTGAGAGGAAAAAGAAGGGGTCCAGTGGAGATAGAGGAGGGAGGGGGAAGAGAAGACGTGAATTGAGACACTTAAAGAACCCACAAGACCAGACACCTCTTGTGACTTCGAGAGACTCACGAGAGGTCTGACACCTCTCGGTTATCTCTTAACTAATGACCGATCTAACGTGAGAGGGAAAAACTAAGGGGGAGAAGAGGAGGACCAGTGGAGATAGAGGGAGGAGGGAGAAGAGAAGAGGTACATTGAGACACTTGGAGAGACTCACAGGGGGTGACACCTCTTAGAAAAGTGGTAATTGTATCTATAAAATAGTAAGTACGGTATACGTACCTCTACAGAACTCCGATGACATTCTTATTCTGACTTTCGGTCTCCGTCCTCCGAATTTAGGTTTTGAACTCTTGTGGTCTTTTGAGGGACCAAATTAACAAGGACGTCCCTTGTAATTAGTTGTTCTTGAGTAGGTTTTCGGAGGTATGGATGTGACTTTGGTTCGAGGTGGGTTCTCGGTTGTTCACCCACATAGTCTAAGAGTTTTTTACTTAGAAACTCGAAGTACAGGTTACATTAGAAATCGAAAAATCCAATAGTCACAAAAGAATCTATCGGTGCGATCTGACGTCGAAGGACTCCCTGAGTGACAATTACGACAAACTAATTTCACAATCCATGACTACAAAACGAATTACTAATAATTTCGATCTAAAATTAACATACAAACTCAGGTGGACGTCACGTCCTCTGGGTCCGAGGTGAGGACCCAACCCTTCTACGGGACCTCTTCCCTTACCGTTAGGTGAGGTCACAATAACGGACCTCTTAAGGTACCTGTCCCCTCGGAGCACCCGATGTCAGGTACACCAGTTGTTTCTAAGCCTGTACTGACTCACTAATTGTGGAAATGTGAAAGTGATGGAAATATTCTCGTTGTGTGATGTAAGAAGTATCAGTCAGAACATCGAAATTATCGGTGTCTCAAACCATCTAACGTCCCACTATCCATCTCCCGATTCCACTTTCTTGTGTTAATTATAATTTATATATATGTGAGGGACTTCTTTCTAACTTGAGTCAACTAGTATAGACAATTGTACCGTATCTCTTATATGCAAAAGGAACTCTGTGACTCTCTCCTGACAGTTGTAATTCTCACCTTTAAAAAACCTGAACCCTCCATTTAAATCTTCCTAGTCACTGTTACACAAGTAACACAAGGGAACACACACAATTCTCCCTCGAGAAAATTAGAAAGACAAAACTTTAGTCGAGGCATACCAACAGACCAACGTCTTTATATCGTTCACGAGAATAGTCACACTTATCGATAAATCGGTAGCTATATAAGACCTTTGAAACTTGAGGACGGTTTCGTTTCTTTTCGGTGGACAGTCGTATCACCATCTAATAGACTATTTATCAATTATAACCCCGTTATACGAAACGTCTGTCCTACTTGAAACTCAATACTTTTGTAATCATAGTTTTTATGACAAAATTACCTAATACTACAACTAAATCGACTTTAATACTTGGTCGACTAAATAAAAAAGGGACGATACTATTTTAAAGTAGAACGAGACAGTTTCTGTTGATTCCTAAATAAACGGTATCGTCATACTCACCTTTTTTTTTACTTTTACGGACTGTAACACACATAAATCATGATCCTTTGATCAACAACATCTCTAGTTAATATTTTAGTAATATCGTTCTTTTATTTTGATAATCGGATTTTTATAAATATTAAATTAAAATGGACTTTATACACTTTTAATGGATATCTCTGACTACTCTTTTTATATTATTAAAATCACTACTTTTGTTAATGTTTTTCATAAAACTCTTACAAAACTTTAATGATAACAACAATGACATGATAATAATAACAAGTCAACGAGTCAGCACAGACTGAGAAACAGTGGGGTACCTGAAGTGATAGAAGTCCTCAAACGCGTTTGAGTATAGGTAACTAAACCACTACGGTAGGTTGGTAGAGTAGGAGACAGTGGGGAAGAGGAGGACGGGAGTCAGAAAAGGTGGTAGTCCCAGAAAAGGTTACTCAACCAAGAATTGTAGTCGGCCGGTTTCATAACCTTGAAGTCAAAGTTGTAGTCAGGAAGGTTACTTATAAGTCCCAACTAAAGAACATCCTAATTGACTAAGAGGTCCGATCTTATGACCTCACCCAACTTCTAGAGGTCCCCTAGAAGGGTTGGGTCCCTAGTTTGAGGCCACAGTGTGTAACGTCCGTCTAAGAAATGGCAGACTCGGTGGTCCCTTCGGGGGTTTAATGACAATCATACAATAATAGAGTGGACGGAAAAAAAAATTTACTTCTAGTAAAAAATTTCAGAATTAACTTGAACAACGTTGTAATGGAGAGGATTGAACATTTATTATACTAAGAGAACGGGTGAATAAGTATTGTGAATACTTACAATTCGTTTCAAGAGTTATCCCACCAAAAGAGTCAAAAACGATAGATCGACAAACTTCCCCGACTCCCTCTTTAGTCGATATCTTTTCTTTTGAGAAGTGAGTTTGAAAAAAGGGAGTTTAAGAAGTAGTACTAATCCTCGACTTTGAGACCTCAGTCTGTTTAGACCTTAGTTTTAGGTGACTACGGGGAATCATATTTAACTTCATAGATTAAGAGTAAGGAAGGAAACACTTCGTTAATATTTCTATCATAGATAATGACATCTCCACAATACCTTTATTTGATCTCGAAAGAGTATTCCGAGAAGTAAGTAACTGATCATGACAAAATCCTTTACAAAGAGGAGGTGAAAGAAAGAAGAGAGAGAGGAAATGAGAAAAAAGGAGGGGGAGAAGGTGAGTGGAAAGAGGAAAAGGAAGAAGTAGAGAAAAGAACGGAGAGGAGAAGAAGGAATAATAAAGGGAAAATAATAATAATAATAACTGTCACTGGTTCGAATCCGACACGGGGGTCCTCTTCATACAAATACCAAACAGAAGTTATCCAGGATTCTACGTTCCCCTTCAGGTCTCTTCGTGTGACACCCTTTAGGTGATAATATCACACCCTTTAGGTGTCCCAGGATCAAATAAGGAGGAGGGGAGAGGTGACTCCCCTTTTTTACTCTTCCAACTTCACAAAGTATGACCCAGTGATATAAGATCCCAGGAACCCTCCGTTCTCCTCCCTAAGTCATATTTTTGGATATAGGATGTTTTTAAACGTTTTCCGACGGGAGATATCCAGGCACACTTATATTATAGACCCAGTCTCTAAGTTCAAGTCGTTCGTTAATTGTGAGTTCCACACCACAGAATTCTAGTCAATTCTTTCTTTTTGATAGGAAAGATTTCGCATATTCGGTACGTGGGGCAATGTAAAAGTAACAAGATAAACACCATCGGTTTCTTATACATATGTTTGTCGGGTAAGTTTCTAGGAAGGATGTCACAAATACTTTTATAAGTCTCGATCGACGTAGTCCTACTAAAATAATTACTCAGTTAGATAACTGACTTACCGAAAAATTCTCTAAATACTTTGGACGATTGTAGACCAGATAGCAGTTCCGAGACTTGACTAGAGTTATAAACTTCATGGTGAAACAGAGAGTCGGAAGTGTGATAAACACATGCACACATACTACTCGTCTGAAATAAAAAAGTGAGGTCAAAACAACTCTATATTAACTGTGTGTCACCACATGTTAAAATTCTACATGTTGTATCAATATGCTGACTGTATTTAATAAAAAGTGATATTTAAAAAATGTACAAGTAGTAGAGTATATCTATGTTTTAATTTCTTTATCTTCATTAAAAAAAAGAACTCCACTCTTGAGAATCCTAAAAGAGTCAAAAGTATATGTTGTATGCACCTACGTACGAGTCAGTACAGGTTGAGAAACGTTAGGGTCCCTGCCATCGGGTGGTTCGAGGAGACAGTTACCCTAAGGGATCAGTTCTTATGACGTCACCCCACGGTAAAGGAGGAGGTCCCCTAGAAGGACTGAGTCCCTAACTTGGACGTAGAGGACACAGAACCCGTGACCGTCCGTCTAAAAAATGTAGACTCGGTATACTGTATGTCGTCACAATTAATATAAATAGTACAACATGTAACATAGGGTTCTTGAATGAATAAAATATTGACAAAAAATCAAAACTGGTGAAAGTAGGTTAAGGGGAGGAGGTTGAGACCATTGGTGTTTAGACAGCTCCCTGGTTCGTTTTAGTTTTTCGATTGGAAATAGTTCATTCTCTCTTAAGGGACGGACCGACCAAAACTTGATCGTTTCACCGAAAAAAGACGGAAACCTAAGTTTGACGTCATAACTGGGAAAAACCCAGAGTTCGGAGAATTAGGAAGCCTTATCTTGACGTGATGACTGAGAGGAGCCAGAGGTTTAAAGGTTGAGTGGGACGTCTAGGCCTTCGAACAGTCGTAGATATTAATGTCCTCACTTACGACTTATTAGGGGACCTCTTCCTTTACCGTTGGGTGAAGTCATAAGAACGGACCTCTTAGGGGTACCTGTCTCCTTGGACCGCCCGACGTCATGTACCCCAGCGCTTCTCAACCTGTACTGACTCGCTGATTCGTGTGTGTACGACATATTATTTAGACAGGCATATACACATATGTTGGATGATCAAGTCAAAAAGACTCTTGGGACTGATTATGTATGGACAAGAGTTCTATTTGTTATTGTCAGGAGTTCTTTTTCCTGACTTTCGTAGTAAACAGTACGTGTCAAATAAGTTTAAGTGAACCATCAACCCCACTGGTAGACACGACTTATTAACCGAAATAGGTCTCCTTTATATTTGATAAGAAATACTGTTTTCTATCGAAAGTAGAAACCTCACTTCACAAGTAACTCCAATCCGAGAATGGTCAGGTGTCTTTGATTCCCGATCACCGTAGTAGAAGGACTTAATACAAAGTTTCTCACTAAGGGTCCAGGAACCCGTTCTGTGAGGACACAGTATTTCGACCGTTCTCAGTCGAATAAAACGAAAAATTTTTTAAATGTATATAAAGTATCTCTATCTCTTTCTTGAATTTGTAAAAGATTTCATTGACGAGATTCTTTTCCCTCTCTTACCTCGGAGAAGGAACTAAAAGTTTTTCCTCTTAATTCAGAAAATAAAACTTAAACATCAACGGGAATATGAAGGGACTTGAAGAGTAGAGAAGTTTTATTATAGGATAAAGTAGAAGAAAAGTGACAGTATACAGAGTTTTTTTTAAATTGGGTCGATGAAGATAAAAAAGTGATACGTGATAGAAAGAACCCGAAGGAATCATCGAGTCTGCCATTTCGTAGGCTGACGTTACGTCCTCTGGACCCAAGCTAGGGACCAAGCCCTTCTAGGGGACCTCTTCCTTTACCGTCGGGTGAGGTCATAGGAACGGACCTTTTAGGGTACCTGTCTTCTCGGACCGCCCGACATGTCAGGTACCCCAGTGTTTTCTCAACCTGTACTGACTCGCTGATTGTGTGTGATAGAAAGATCAGAGTACGTAGATCGAAAGGAAACTGGAGGAGGGACATCAGGTGTTATTAGACCATTAACGAAGTTTTAGTGATTACCGTAGACGAAATTGGATAGTGGAATGAAAGTCGAGTAAAGGAGGACGAAGGAGAGACAGAGAGGAAAATTAGGAGATGGTGTCTAAGTCGAAGTTGATAATGGTGATCCAACGACGGAAGGTTTAGTTATGGTGTACGATACTGAAAAGAACACGGTAGTTACATTTATAAGTAGATTAGACGATTTTTAGAGTCTATCAGTTGACTAGTCATCAATAACTCGTGGATGATACACGACCCAGGATTCCTATTTCGTCACTTTTCTCGTATATACAAGGGACAGAAGTACCTCGAGTACTTAAGATATCCTCACGGGGTGAGCTTTCTAGTCGTCTATCGGACACACCGGTCTCTGCGTCTAGTACAGAAGTGACACTCGGTAAGTCACCACCTTGACTTTAGTTGGTTAGGAAGTAAAATATTAATTCTTCCACTACAAGTGTCTTGTTTACACGTAACTCACAAATACCACACTTCCGTGATAAAATCTACTACCTCTCTATCATTACTTGTTTCGTCTATTCTAGAAATTAAAGGACCTTGAATTATTTAAGGTTATGTACTCTGTAACACGAAAGAGTGAGTAAGTGTTTTACTGTCCATATATACAGTCAATCCGTGTGTAACCGGGATCAAAACCTTGATACTTATTATAAAAGATCCATATGACAATTAGTCTTTATTTGAACCCACAACGAAGAATTGGAAATTATATGTCCTTAAAGACTTCTACCTCAATGTAAATGAATCATTTTCCAGTAGAAGTAGATCACTTCCCATTAAAAGTAAAATGTGAAAGAAAGAAACATACCAACGTTGAAAACAATTACCGACAAATCTAGTATCCACCGAGTAGCACGCCACAGTCGTGAAGAGACCACAGTCGTAAAGAGGTTCCTTCTCTTACCCATTATCTAGAGTCATCGAAGAAAGTCTTTATGTCGAATTGAGTCAATCAACAAGGATACTTTTACGACACAATTTTTTTTTTTTTTTTTGGTGGTTTGAGTCATCGAATTATATTATCGGTGAATTCACGTACTTAGTCATCCCAGTCGTTCCTACCAAGACGTTTAGGACCCATCGATGTACAGGGTCAAACGAGATGTACGGGGAGTTGGAGGAACCTGTTCACCTGAAACGACCCCACACAAGAGGAGTACCCCTACTGTGTCTCCTGTAATTATTTGTCCACTCAGGGGAATTACTGATCCGAACCTTGACCGTGGGAAAATAAAGACAGATGTAAGAAAACCGGTTTTGTTCGATTTACCGTTTCAAGTTCAAGTTTCCTGTTCCTTCACCCCGGAAGGTGAGGGTCACTTCGCTTCTGTTTCCACCTTTACAATCTTCTTACTCTTAACCTTGGTCATTAGTTCGACAGTATTACTAAGATACTAAAGGATACCGTCTTACTGTCTAACTATCTTTATCTACTCTTTGATATGAACAAGTGGGTAAATAAAACGGTACAACTTCCGTGACCGAGGAACAAAACTTTCTTCCAGCAAAACCTTCAAGATATATATCCTTAAATTTTTAACCACCCGATTTATATATAGTAGAGATTTCGCCAAAAGAATTTTAACACTAATCATCGTAATAACTCCATGTTTGGGGTGAGTCGATTTTTTCACTTTAGCTTATTTTATCTTATAATCTCACTTAACTTACTCCATTCCCATAAAAATTACTGTCGTAACGAAGACAATACTTACGTATGAATATATACATAACTCAGTACTCGATTTTACGTAAAAAGGATGGTACTAATTTTTAGTTTAATAAAAGATCAATACAATAATCCAAATTTTTGTCAGATTAGAAATTTTTGTCGGGAACTAGTTTATGTTCAGTAGATAAAACTTTCACTCCTCAAAACAAAAACGAAAAATCACGATCAATAGAGGAAACATGTCTATGGATTATGTCCTCATAAAAAGAAAGTTTAGTTAGTTGTTAATTCCATCAGAATTACCTGTAAACAAAATCAAATATACGACAATTGTAGGTACTGACACCAAGGACCACCGAATACGAACTCTATTAAAAATTTCATTGTCACTATAAATGGAAGAGATAAATTAAACGAGTGACGATCGAAGGACCACGAGTAAATCTTATTTATGTGGAGAGTAGATAAAAAGAGCTATCATATGACAATGGACAAAGTCTTTCTAAATAATAGTCGAATAGAAAAGGTCTACAATTATAAACGCAGTAAGACAGACGTAATTGACGTCAGATAATAACTAGTCGTAACCGAGTTCGGTCGTCGTCCACATGTCCTGTGCTCATTCCTACCGGAGGAGAGTTTCCATCACAAAGACGAATAGGTGAACGAGACACTGGGAAAGGACTCTTCCATCCAGACTTGTGTTACTTGTCGGAACGTTTGGTGTCTCTAATCGG
Source organism: Capra ibex (assembly GCA_006410555.1). Lineage (NCBI taxonomy): Eukaryota > Metazoa > Chordata > Mammalia > Artiodactyla > Bovidae > Capra > Capra ibex. Next base: position 53,304,179 of record SJYO01026388.1, on the reverse strand, counting down.
CCCTCCGGGCCCACTAGAAAATGTCCCTTTTACGAGTTCCCTCATTCTCAATAGTTACCAACCATGAATGTTTATAATAATTCTAAATCCCAATAAACTACCCTTCTAAGAGATGACAGTAAAATCATCCTCTCCTATTTTTATCAATGTATATAAAATTTATCGAATGAAATATACTCGAAAAGTTTTATAAAGTGGAACTAATTTTTAAGTGGACACCCACCGATCTTTTAATCTTTTTCCTAAAAATTTTTTACAAGAAAGGAACATGTTACTTCCTTTAAGGTACAACACAAACCGATCAAAATTACATTATTACCTTATAAGTACTTTTAAAAAGTTCAAATGTTTAATTTAACATAGAATAACAACGATATATACTTTGACGTCTTGATTTTAGATTAAACACCGTTTATGACAAACCCCCCTTTACGACCACGTAAAGACTTAATACAAAACGAAATTATACACACGGAGACACACACACACACAAATATACACGGTACATAATCTATGTAATTGAATCTTAGAGGACCAAAACTACTGGATTTAGACTACATGATAATAGAAAACACATTCTATCGTCTCTACGAGAGTCCATATCCCATAAATGAAATAGTATTATAACACCTCTAACAAAAGACAGAATAGATAACCAGATACGACTACGGGTTCGTTTGTTTACTTAAAACGGTACAAAGGACAATGAATTTGACCTTTGTTAAACGAAGGTCCCTACAAGGTGGAGCTGTGGGGTACTCAATACTGAATTTATAAACCTTTAGGACAGAAAATAGAGAAAGAGAGAAAATCTTATTTATAAAAAGTTTTTATGAAGGTAATAAAATTTTTTGTGATCTATTTAATGTCTCGACGTTTGTATAAACACTTATTGTAATAATAGTTCAGGTAAAGATTAAAACTAAGGCTTAAAACATATTGTCTTGTTTTTGTCGTATACCCAGTCAATTCTTTAAATCGTTTTCACACTAAAAAGTATTATTTAAGAAATGAGTCCACTTCTTAATATGTTTGTGTACTTCGTGTTTATTATATTAAAAATTATTAGTAAATAGTTATCGAAAAACTTTCAAAGTAAACTTTGTTAAGTGTTGGATGAATTAAAATAATTTATAAAAAAGTCTTTTACTTTTACTTCGTAAAAGTATCATCCTTTGAACCTTTTACATTTTTAATATCTCTTCTTTCTTTTTGATCAGGTAATAAAGTGGATCCTTTTTAATTACAATTTAAAGTATAAAAAAGGGAAAAACAATAAATAAACAAATTACTTAAAGTTTGAATGGTAGAAACTCGTCAACCTCGATAATAAGGAGTGGATAAGAAGTACGAAAATATGTATACACACACAAGTTCACGTACGATGAAATTTTGTGAGACGTATAAAGAGAAATGAACTGTTCTAGAGTACCTGTAGAGAGATACAGAATAATATTTTTCTCAGTTGAGGAGGTTACACTGTAGAAAAACTTGTGTATAGATGACTCCAAATACACAGATTATATTCAAATCTGTTAAAATGAAAAATGAAAACAACGACACTACTTTTGATAGTGTGACTTGTAAACGACCCATTTCGTTAAACCTTAAAATTTTAAATTTTGTACGTCGACCTCTTTAAAAGGTTTTAATTTAGTAATTAAAACGTAGAATCCTAGGTCCGTACTTCACAGAACGGTCGATGAGTGATTCAGACTAATTTTGATCTTTAATAACTTTATCGACTTTTAAATTTAAAGTTATAAGTCACAAAAGAACTTTGAGTGAAAAAAGATAAATTTTAAAAAAAATCTTTCGTAACATAACACAGTATAACAGTATTAAAAAAAACTATATTTGATTTAGAAATAAATCTATTATAATAAGTGATACAAACGAAAATAAGAACCACTACCACCAAACCAACGATTTCAACACAGACTGAGAACACTGGGGTACCTGACCTCTCGTGGTCCGCTCAGACAAGCACCTTAAAGGGAAGAAATCTTCTAGAAGGACTGGGTCTCTAACTTGGGTTCAAAGGACGTGACGTCCATCTAAGAAATGGTTGACTCGGTTGTCCTTTCGGGTTTAAGATCGTGACGGATGGTGATGGGAAGATTTAGTTTAGGGAATGCTAATACGTTACCTTCACCGTTTATCCAAATTCCCTGATCTAGACTATCTGTCTCACGGACTACTTGATACCTGTCTCCAAACACTGTAACATGTCCTCTGCCCCTAGTTATGATAGGGGTACCTTTTCTTTACGTTTTTGTGTTTTGCCGACAGACTCCTCCGGAATGTTTATCGACACCTTTCTTCTCTTCGTTTTTCGTTTCCTCTTTTCCTTTCTATATTCGAAGACTTACGTCTCAAGGTTTCTTATCGTTCCTCTCTATTCTTTCGGAAAGAGTCGTTAGTTACGTTTCTTTATCTCCTTTTGTTGTCTTACCCTTTCTGATCTCTAGAGAAGTTCTTTTAATCTCTAACCATTGTAAAGTACGTTTCTACCCGAGCTATTCCTGTCTTTACCATACCTGGATTGTCTTCGTCTTCTATAATTCTTCTCCACCGTTCTTATGTGTCTTCTTGACATGTTTTTTTTTAGAATTACTGGGTCTATTAGTACTACCCCACTAGTGAGTGGATCTCGGTCTGTAGAACCTTACACTTCAGTTCATCCGGAATCTTTCGTAGTTATGCTTGTTTCGATCACCTCCACTACTTTAAGGTCAACTCGACAAAGTTTAGGACTTTCTACTACGACACTTTCACGACGTAAGTTATACGGTCGTTTAAACCTTTTGAGTCGTCACCGGTGTCCTGACCTTTTCCAGTCAAAAGTAAGGTTAGGGTTTCTTTCCGTTACGGTTTCTTACGAGTTTGATAGTGTGTTAACGCGAGTAGAGTGTACGATCATTTCATTACGAGTTTTAAGAGGTTCGGTCCGAAGTCGTTGTACAATTGGTACTTGAAAGTATACAAGTTTGACCAAAAACTTTTTCGTCTCCTTAGTCTCTACTTTAACGGTTGTAGGTGACCCAGTAGTTTTTTCGTTCTCAAGGTCTTTTTGTAGATAAAGACGAAATAACTGATACGGTTTCACAAACTGACACACCTAGTGTTATTTGACACCTTTTAAGACTTTCTCTATCCTTATGGTCTGGCAGACTGGACGGAGAACTCTTTGGATATACGTCCAGTCCTTCGTTGTCAATCTTGACCTGTACCTTGTTGTCTGACTAAGGTTTATCCTTTTCCTCATGTAGTTCCGACATATAACAGTGGGACGAATAAATTGAAGACAAGTCTCATGTAGTACTCTTTGCGACCCAACCTTCTTCGTGTTTGACCTTAGTTCTAACGACCCTCTTTATAGTTATTGGAGTCTATACGTCTACTGTGGTGGGAATACCGTCTTTCACTTCTCCTTGAGTTTTCGGAGAACTACTTTCACTTTCTCCTCTCACTTTTTCACCCGAATTTCGAGTTGTAAGTCTTTTACTTCTAGTACCGTAGACCAGGGTAGTGAAGTACCCTTTATCTACCCCTTTGTCACCTTTGTCACAGTCTGAAATAAAAAACCCCCCCGAGGTTTTAGTGACGTCTACCACTGACGTCGGTACTTTAATTTTCTGCGAATGAGGAACCTTCCTTTCAATACTGGTTGGATCTGTCGTATAAGTTTTCGTCTCTGTAATGAAACGGTTGTTTCCAGGTAGATCAGTTCTGACACCAAAAAGGTCACCAGTACATACCAACACTCTCAACCTGACACTTCTTCCGACTCATGGCTTCTTAACTACGAAAACTTGACACCACAACCTCTTCTGAGAACTCTCAGGGAACCTGACGTTCCTCTGGGTGGGTCAGGTAGGATTTCCTCTAGTCAGGACCCACAAGTAACCTTCCTGACTACAACTTCGACTTTGAGGTCATGAAACCGGTGGAGTACGCTTCCCAACTGAGTCACGTTTTCTACGACTATAGTCTCCCTAAACCCCGTCCTCCTCTTCCCCTGTTGTCCCCTACTCTACCGACCTACCCTAGTGGTGGAGATACGTGTACTCAAACCCATTTGAGGTCCTCAACCACTACCTGTCCCTCCGGACCGTACGACGCCAAATGCCCCAGCGTTTCTCAGCCTGTGCTGACTCACTGACTTGACTGACTACGAAGTTGACCTTACATTCAAGGTCTTCTCGTCCCTTAAAGTGACAGACAAGTGGTGAGAACGGAGTCGCGTATCACGGACTGTCTTTCTTCCGTAAGTTAACATCATAGAACTTTTTCTTACTGACGGAAAGACAAACATAAATTCGAATCACATACATTATAAGGAGACGAACTAAGTGTTCCAGTCACTAAGTCAAAAATCAACACCTGTCCTAAAGGTTTATAAATTTAATACTGAGTAGGGATCACTGAGTCTACCATTTCTTAGGTGGACGTTACGTTCTCTGGACCTAAGTTAGGGACTCAGTTCTTCTAAGGGACCTCTTCCCCTACCGGTGGGTGAGGTCATAAGAACGGACCTCTTAAGGTACCTGTCTCCTCGGACCACCCGATGTCAGGTGACCCAGTGTTTCTCAGTCTGTACTGACTTCACTGATTCGTCTTCGTCGTACCTTACAGGTCTACCCTGTAGGGACGTTCGTTTAACAAAGGTAGAAATTCATTGTCCTTCGTACCGTTTTAGGTAGACAAACACCTCTGTAGTCGTATCTGACTATCTATTCTCTCTTTTAGTAGAAGTCGATATAATACTATTCCATTTGTGTGATATGGACTCTCGTAGAGACGATACAATGTGTCTTATATTATCACGTAGTCTAAATCCAGTAGTTTTGATTCACTAAGAATTCAATTAAACTCTAAACCCTAAATATCCTTCTCTGGTTTAATACAGATTACGTTTCAATTTGAGACGTAGCATAATTACACTTGCATTCATGTATAGACCACAGAAATCGATTTATTCTTTCACTCTATCGGTACGTCTCGTTTGTACACCTCCTGTACGAAAAACCTTCTGTCTTCTCATTCCTCGACTTTCAGGTAATGACTTAGTAAATCCACTTGCTCTTTTAATACTTCTTAAAATCGTCCTCATCGAAACCTCTTTCACTCTCATCCGGGCCTCGATTGTAGAAGTTCTATATCTTTTCACTGAACTTCAGACTTCAGACATCGTTCTCCTCCATATCAGACTCGTCTCGAAGTTTCAAACGTTCCCTACCTTCAATCCTTCCTTCCTCCCTATTACTAAACGTTACAGTTACCCATGTTCTCCTGTACAAAAAGAAGGTTCAGAACATTTTCTTTTCTATTGGTTCCTACGTCCTCTCCTTTGTTAATGGAAACTATTCCGACATCCCTTTCTCTATAGGAGTCTCCTTTCTTTCAAAGTCAATCTTGTTTCTCTCCCTTCAAAAAATTTTTCTCGGATTCCTTTATCCCACTACTAGTACTCGAGGCCTCCCTTATGTACCTTCACAAACACTCACCCATCACCTACTCATCTAATTCTCTATCCAAGTGTATGTCCTCTATTCAAGACATTAACATGTCTGATCATACCCTAACTTTCAGACTCGGTAATCTTTGCCCATCAATTTCCTTGGTCCCTGTTTACCGTACCACTTTAATCGTAACTACCGGAAAATAACCCTTCAACCCCTGTGAGATGGTCACTTCAGGACAGAACGATCTGTCTAGATGAAGTTTGATATTACGGATTGTTATATAAAATTTTAGTTCATAGTCAAAGTTTGTAATCCATTAATCTAGTAAACTTGTCTTGACAACTGAATTGATCCATAGTCTCGTACGTACAATTCAGCGAAGTCATCACAGACTGAGAAATGTTGGGGTACCTGACATCGGGTGGTGCGAGGAGACAGGGACCTTAAGAGGTCCGTTCTTATGACCTCACACAACGGTACGGGAGGATGTCCCCTAGAAGGACTGGGTCCCTAGGTCGACCTCAAAGAATGCAGAGGACTTAACCGTCCGTGAAAGAAACGGTGATCGTGGTGGACCCTTCGGATCGATCTATAGTATCAATAAATAATTGAAAGACATAACGATATCATACAAGTTGAACCATTAAACATTTATGTCTCTCATTAGTAAAGATCGATCGATTTAAGAATTTGACCATAAAGTACAAGAATCTATTCAAAAGTTGAGCATTATAGTACACATAAATAAATTTATTTAAATAAATTTAAATAATTTTTATCTAGATAATCTAGATAATTTTTATATAGATAATTTTATTTAAATAAATTTTTATCTAAATGAAAATTTTTATGTAAATAAATTTATTTAGATAAATTTTTTATGTGGGGTCATGAGAACGGACCTTTTAGGGTCCCTACCCTCGGAGTACCCGACGACAGATACCCCAGCGCGTCTCAGTCTGTGCTGACTTCACTGAATCGTCGTCGTCGTCGTAAATTTTTTATTTAATATTGTAAATTTTTATGAACGTGTTTTTAATACGTGTTTCAAGATTTCAACTGGTCTGTCCAATAACAAGACTTCATAGTAACTATAATACTTATGAAAGAGTCTATGTTACGAAGTCCGAAAGAAAGAGACTTTTGTTCTACATAATAATGCTCCTCTTTCGGTAAACCAAAAATAGTCCCTTACTTCTTGTTTCGTATGTTTCAACAGTCTACTGAGAAAGTAGTAGGTACTTATATAGAAGATTTTGACTCGTTAGTCAAGGGGGGGGGGGTGGAAGGGAATGAATATAAACCTGGGATCAAGGACGACTCACTTCGACGAGTTACACTATGATCCGTCCCTATAAAAGAATTAACCATCTTTAATAATCGTTTGCAAGATTTGTAACAAACTAAGGAAATTATATAATTGTTGTTTTCATTTTCCTTCTTCCTTTTCCCCCGTTATCACTCTTTTTTTGAAATTTAAAATCAAATCAACTCTCGTGTATTTAAAACATCATTTTTTTTTAGGTAGTAAACAAATCACTTCAAAGTTAATATTAAGTTTGTAATATGTTAAGTTTATTACATTCATATAAATCAGACGACAAACAAGACAGTATTTCACCCGGACCTGTAGATGATTTTATTTAGAATGTCTACGTAAACTATACAAAGGAGGACCCTTATTTTCCGTCTTTGTCTGATCCCCCTCTCTACAAAGTTCAAATAATTTTATAGGTAAAAGTCAAGTCAAGTCAACGAGTCAGTATAGGATGAGAAACGCTGGGGTACTTGACGTCGTACGGTCCGGAGGGACAGGTAGTGGTTGAGGGTCTCAGGTGGGTTTGGGTACAGGTAACTCAGATACTACGGTAGGTTGGTAGAGTAGGAGACAACAGGGGAAGAGGAGGACGGGAGTTAGAAAGGGTCGTAGTCCTAGAAAAGGCTACTCAGTCGAGAAACGTAGTCTACCGGTTTAATAACCTCAAAGTCGAAGTTGTAGTCAGGAAGGTTACTTGTGGGTCCTGACTAGAGGAAATCCTACCTGACCAACCTAGAGGAACGTCAGGTTCCCTGAGAGTTCTCAGAAGAGGTTGTGGTNGGTCGTAGTCCTAGAAAAGGTTACTCAGTCGAGAAACGTAGTCTACCGGTTTAATAACCTCAAAGTCGAAGTTGTAGTCAGGAAGGTTACTTGTGGGTCCTGACTAGAGGAAATCCTACCTGACCAACCTAGAGGAACGTCAGGTTCCCTGAGAGTTCTCAGAAGAGGTTGTGGTGTCAAGTTTTCGTAGTTAAGAAGCCGCGAGTCGAAAGAAGTATCATGTTGAGAGTGTAGGTATGTACTGGTGACCTTTTTGGTATCGGAACTGATCTACCTGGAAACAACCGTTTCACTAAAATAAGAAGGTTAAGGTCAAAACCTATTTAAATCTAAGAATACACCAGAACTAGATTTGACAGTCGGGTCTCCCTCACTCTTCTCTACTTTTCCTCTTATCTAAGGACCTTAAGATTCTGAAGAACGATAAAGGATCGTAGAAGGGTTATATTACTGTCGAATAAGTGACTATTGGTCTTAAATGAAACAAGGAGACTTGAGAGAGAGGAGGAGAAAAATAGAAATATTACATGTTCATATGTGTATTATATGTAATTTGTATATGACGTTTTATATAACGTTCAAGGGGTGTTAAATCGATAATGTCTTAATGTCTTAGTATATAAAGTTTGATTATTAAGTCGAAATGTAAAGGTTGTGTCACTGATTGTACTTCATCTACAATTTTTTTGAATATCCTTGACTTGAATGACTTGACTTGAACCTTTATTTTTGAGAAAGATTTTATTAGTAAAAAGTCGTTCTTCATTGTCCATTTACGTAATTTTCACTCTTCTTAGTTTAACAACTATTAAAGGAAAGAGGGGGGCGGGGTTATCCAAAGACCCTATATATATACCTTTATTCTCTTCCTTGAGATTGGACTAGTACCTAAAGCTTCTCTCTGAGGAGTTTCGTGCTTCCTTTTCTATTGTTGGTCACGTAACAGGAATCTTTACTACAGGAAAACGGTGTTATTTTAATTATACAGGACACACTTTTCGTCGACCAGTTTACTGTAGGCCCGAAGGGACATGTCAAATTACCACGAGTATTAAGACTGGTGTTACCAACCGTTAGACGATCAATAATAAAGTTATAGTGTGAAGTTCGTTGACGTATGGGATTTATTAACCGAGTAAGTCAGGTACCGATGACACCTGAAAGAAGACCCCACGGACCAGTACGGAATATCGTACCACTCTAGGTAACTCGTGACGACCAGAAAACCTCTTCAGAAGACATTTTAAGTGTGGTCGTGACTGTAATACGACTCAAGTCGTAGGTAAAAAGTGAATAGGAAATAAAGGTAACTGGCGATGATACGACACACACTGGGTGACTCTATGTTTTGGTTCTAGTTGTAGAACCAATAAAGAGACTACTAGAAGTAATCAACCTCATAAGGACGAGAAAAACGTAAACCCTACTATAAAGACCTCGATTTGCAGTTTCCTCGACTTCTCTACATAATATTTGTGTCAGTGACGTATCCCTCAACGAGACAGAAGAAGTCGTTTTGTAGACCCCAAGACCGGAAATACTGAAGAAAGATATATGGACCGAGATAATACGAGACGTAGATAACATCTTATATAAAGTATCGTTTTCCGGTCCGTTCTAGTTAAGTACTACGTTTCGTCTTCCAAGTTTAACCCAACCTTCTCTCTTTTCCTTAAAGTGCTTCGTCTCTTTCCTTTCGACGTTTCTGAAATCCCTAACACTACCCTCAAAAGAATTGTACGACCACAGGAAAGAAACAGACGTACCAGTACCTGGGAAAGGACCTGATATGATAGGGTGGGTGAAACTTGCTACGTAACTAAACCAAACCGATGAACTTAAGATGAAAATTAGGTTACCAAATACGTAAAAAGATGGGGACCAAGTCTTCTCGTGATTTCTATTAAGATCAACCATTTTAAAAGGTTTTTCTAAGTAGATCCTCATTTAATAAAAGTCTTATTTAGGTATCTTAATAATACGAAAGTCAGTCAGTCAAGTCAGTGAGTCAATACGGGCTGAGAAACACTGAGGTACCTGACGTCGTGAGGTCCGAAGGGACAGGTAGTGGTTGAGGACCTCGAATGAGTTTGAGTACAGGTAGTTCCGACACTACGGTAGGTTGATAGAGTAGGAGATAACAGGGGAAGAGGAGGACGGAAGTTAGAAAGGGTCGTAGTCCCAGAAAAGATGACTCAGTCAAGAAGTGTAGTCTACCGGTTTAATAGTCTCAAAGTCGAAGTCGTAGTCAGTAAGGTTACTTATAAGTCCTGACTAAAGATCACAAAATGTTTTATCAACTACTAATATAAATGCTTGTACTTATTATAGTTGGTGTACACGGTTGACGTCCCTGAAAATACTTTATAAACCAAGTTTCTAACATGTCACTCTATACTACGAATGTAGAACGAAAAATAAACGGTAAGCATAATACATATAACTTCGAAATGTTCTGGTCTTTAATTCTTGAATTTTAAAATTTCTTGTGAAGGATGGGAATGTACTTGACGGTACTTTGACAGTCACCATGGAATGAGTCAACAAGTCACCACCTTTGATTCTCCGATGTAAACCTCTACCGTTAATCTTCCTGAAACAGTAAGTAAATGAACCTATATATACGGAAAAAAAATTACAGTTGAGTTTCACATGTAATTTATAATGATAACGAATGTGTATTAAACGATAAATAATGACTAATAATTATGTATAAAACTAAAAATTTAGACAATTACAAATGTAAAAAAATTACAAAAAAGACTAAAAGTATGAACATCCTTTAAACCTTTTATCTCCTTTTAATTTTATTATATATCTTTGTTTTATTTTTAGTTTTGTAGTAAGTATCGAGTGAATTCTTGGTATAGTAAGTTTCAAGAATTTTTGTAGTAAAACATTACTGACGTTTTACAATTTAACATACCTACGTGTTTTTCAAAAAAATTGGTAAAAGGGTAACAACTGGTGAATCAAGTAAAACTAAAGAAAAGAAAAAAAGAAAAAAAAAAAAAACTTGTCGAATTTAATTTACGGACAATGGACCAGAAGGGATCACCGAGTCTACCATTTCTTAGACGGACGTTACGTCCTCTGGAACCAAGCTAGGGACCCAACCCTTCTAGGGGACCTCCTCCTGTACCGTTGGGTGAGGTCATAAGAATGGGTACCTGTCTCCTCGGACCTCCCGATTTCTGGTACCCCAACGTTTATCAACCTGTGTATTGACTCGTTGATTCGTGTGTCGTGGACAATGACTTCGAGTGTTTTTACAGCCCCTCCTAAATCAGTATAAAGTTCCAGTACGGACGACACTATCCTGAGTTTTATGTTCGACATCCTTTATTTCGTTTAAGTGAACAACCCACGGTTCGATGTGACTTTCTCTTCGTCAATAAGTAGTCTCGTCGATTTGCACACCATTTCTTCTCGATATTAACCTGTGTCATATAAGGTACAGATAATGCTACCGTATATCTTTTCTTTTTATTCCTCTTTATCACCAAAGTTCATTCTAGGGGATTATCTTCACCCGTTCGTAAGAATTAGTATTTATAGTTAAACGTAAACTTGACAAAGATTAGATCTGAAGTACATTAAACATATAACAATTCGTCGTGGTGTCTAAACTTAAATAAACAAAGTATTAACACTGAAGACGAGTACCCATTCAATCCCACTCCGTCAATTAAAATTTATTTTGATTTTTTACGTACAAGGATATATATGTAAAGACAAGTGTTTGGGAAGATAGATAATGTTAGAGAAAGTCCTGACATATAAATCAAAGGAACTACACTGATCTAAAAGAAGAACATCTATAATTTTCGTCAAAATTTTGGAAAAAGTAAATCATATACCATTCTTTCAACGGGGATTAGTGAGGACCAAAGTCTTTGACAGAACTGAAAAGATGAACACTTTGATAAAAACAATTTAAAATTTTGCCCCTGTTTTCGTAAATCTGTCAAAAGATATGGTCAAGTAGGATTTCCTCTAGTCAGGACCCACAAGTAACCTTCCTAACTACGACTTCGACTTTGAGGTTATGAAACCGGTGGACTACGTTTCTCGACTGAGTAACCTTTTCTGGGACTACGACCCTTTCTGACTTCCGTCCTCCTCTTCGCCTGCTGTCTCCTACTCTACCAACCTACCGTAGTAGCTGAGTTACCTGTACCCAAACCCACCTGAGACCCTCAACCACTACCTGTCCCTCCGGACCGCACGACGGCAAGTACCCCAGTGTCTCAGCCTGTGTTGATTCCCTGACTTGACTGACTGACTGATATGGAATATCGTTCAAAGACACCAAAAGAAGTAAACGAGGGTGTGTAAGAATCTACAAAATATGAAAACACACACACACAGAACGGACAATACTTATATAGAAAAATTTCAGTAACATAAAAGATACATTAATAATAACGAACACATATCATTTTAAATAAGATCAAAAAGTCAACTGAACGAACCTAAAAGTAATATGTCAGGATAATAGGAGTTTTTTACGATTTGAAATAGAGAAAAGATTATCAATAAGAATAGATGTCGGAAACGATATGAAGTAATCAGTCTTAAAAATCTCGTTATACGATATCAGGTCACCCAGTACTTCTCAACCAGTACTGATTCGTTAATTCGTTGATTCGTAACTGTTACAATTATATTCAGTAGGAACAGAAGTTAGATAAAATTTACTGATAACTCTGGTGTAAAGAGGACCCTGTTCAAATACTAAGTGTATTAAGACGGAAAATCTGAATCATGAGTCTCTTCCGTTACCGTGGGGTGAGGTCATGAGAACGGACCTTTTAGGGTACCTGTCTACTCGGACCCTCCGACGTCAGGTGCCCCAGCACTTCTCAGTCTGTACTGACTCACTGAAGGAAAAGGGAAAAGTGAAAGTACGTAACCTCTTCCTTTACCGTTGGGTGAGGTCACAAGAACGGACCTCTTAGGGTCTCTGCCCCCTAGGACCACCCGACGGCAGATACCCCAGTGTGTCTCAGCCTGTGCTGACTTCACTGAATCGTCATCGTCGTCATCTGAATCATGATTTAGGGGATATCGGATAAAGAGAAACATCGGAGACAAAAATTATAAGAATTATTATTATTTTTTTTGTTGGTCATTGGGTAGGAAAGTCGTTTGTTCTTCTTTCCGAGTGGAACAGAAAGGGATAACCGTCGAAATAAGATCAAAGGTAAGGAGGTACGTCTCCATGAAATCCGAAAACCAACAGGTCTTAGACGAAGAGTTGACCTTAAGTTAATCGAAACCCTTTAAAGAGTAGGGCTGATCTATATTAAACAACCTTGACGTTTCTTCTCTCATCGGAAGACGGAAAGGGGAATTGATTTGTCTACCCATCTTTTGAATGTGATTTTTAAAGTCTTCCAGAAAGAAATCTTTGACTTGGAATTTTCTTCCCTTTTTCTGTTAATAAAAATCGTCTTAGTAATCGTCTTTTGTTTGTTTTGTTACACCCAAAGGTAAGATAAGTATACCACTCTGACACTGAACTTACAAGAACCACAACAACCTCAAGTACGGAGGGTCTAAGGTCTCTATGAGTTCATAAGTAAAGGTTTGACTCAAGAGGTAAGAGAGTACCTAAAGTACTGAGGGTCTATCAGAAGTTTACTTAAGTGTCATCCGTATCGAAAACCAACGTACGTGCTCTTCTTGAAAAAAAAAATTAAAAAAAAAATTTAAAATTTTAGAAATTAAGAATGTACACAAGGGTTTGTACTTGGGGGGAGGGTGGAGGGAGGGGTGTTGTAGAGAGACCCAGTAGGGGTACGTGGTCGGGGTTCGTACGACATAGGACGTAGTCTGTATCTGACCGCTAAGTTAAGAATGTACTATCATATGTACAATCTTACAGTAAGAGGGTTAAGTAGGGTGGGAGAGGGAGAGGGAGACTCAGGTTTTCAGGTAATATGTGTAGACACAGAGAAAGGGACAGAACGTATGTCCCAGCAGTAACGGTAGAAGGATTTAAGGTATATATACACAATCATATGACATAACCACAAAAAGAAAGACCGAATGAAGTGAGACATATTAGCCGAGGTCAAAGTAGGTAGAGTAGTCTTGACTAAGTTTACTTAAGAAAAATTGCCGACTCATTATGAGGTAACACATATACATGGTGTCGAAAGAATAGGTAAGTAGACGACTACCTGTAGATCCAACAAAGGTACAGGACCGATAATATTTGTCACGACGCTACTTGTAACCCCATGTACACAGAGAAAGTTAAGACCAAAGGAGCCACACATACGGGTCGTCACCCTAACGACCCAGTATTCCATCAAGATAAACGTTAAAAAATTCCTTAGAGGTGTGACAAGAGGTATCACCGACATGATCAAACGTAAGGGTGGTTGTCACATCCTCCCAAGGGAAAAGAGGTGTGGGAGAGGTCGTAAATAACGAACGTCTAAAAACCTAGCGTCGGTAAGACTGACCACACTTCACCATGGAGTAACACCAAAACTAAACGTAAAGAGATTATTACTCACTACAACTCGTAGAAAAGTACACAAACAATCGGTAGGCATACAGAAGAAACCTCTTTACAGATAAATCTCTTGAACTTGAACTGTATGCTATAATACCATTTGTATTTCTTTCGTCAACATTGTTGTGTTATATTGTGATGAAAGGATCAGGTCTGTTACAGGTAGGTTTTTTCACAGTATAAGGTGAGGGAAGAGTTTCTCTTTATAAGTTTATTCAAAGGTAAGTTCTTCTCTGTTTTCATTTTTACATAATCGTTCCTTGAACAACCTTGACTAACAAAACATTACTATTATAACGGTAGAATTCTCTAGTCACGTTACCTTCAAGGTCGGACTAAAAGTTGAACCAAGAACTTCAGTTATTAGGTTAAAAACCTCTCAGTATTAAAAAGAGTTTTTTCACTTCGTTCGGTATATTTGAGGGTATTTAACACCTAAAACAACTTAGTCAAACAAATTAACATGTGACAGTCAGTCTCACACTTATAATTGACTTTACAAATTTCTAAGTACTTCTCACGAAATACAAAAATTTAAATCGTCTGATATTTCATATGTTTTTTTTTGTCATAACTCTCTATAAAACTCGCAACGTGAGTTTATTAGATTCATTACATTCTTAGTTTAACTTCTATAAAAAAATTCTATTTCATATATAAGTAAAGGGTTTCACAAAGTTTGTCCAGTAACTCATGTACCGGTTGACATTTGTTCGTAAATCTCTTCCATGTAAACAGAAACTGTCCAGGACTGGAAGACAAGGTATAAGGAGGAGGAGGATTTTAGGGAAATACTTTAGACATTCGAGGGTCACTTAATGAGTGGACGTTTTATTCCTGTTATTATAACAGAGTGACCTGGTAATTAGTAATGTACTCTCTATGACGGATCGTACCCCGGAACGTGTATTTTTATGAGTCGTTTATGTAAAATAATCGTAATAAGAGACAGTAAAATAACCATACACGATACGACCACAAGTAAGTCTTATACGAACCATACGTACCTCACAACTGGACCGTCTATAATATATAGTAAAGAAAACATTTTTTCTGATCTCGTCGTAATGTAGTAGGACAAAGGGTCATTCAAGGTACTAATTTTAAAACCTTTTCTTGTAGTCTGAATAAGGTCAAGATACTTCTTCTTTCAATTGGACCACTATGTAAAGACATAATCAGACACCGTCAAACCGTATAACCCTTTAAAATAAAGAAATTTTTATTAAAGATATCTTCTGTATACTTTTATTGATACATAAAGATAGATGTATATATCATAACTATAAATGGACGTTTTATGGATGAATAACAGGCGGATCATTTACTTAAACCTACTTGTGGAACATATTCGAGACTTCGAACGACCACATCTCGGTCTAAAGACTCCAAGGGACGTATCTCCCTACCGGAGTCCGAAACTTTGGTCTGTTCACACTTCAGTTCAGGTAAAAGGAGCACCAAGGACACGAAAGGGATGAATACAGAAACGAGGACGTCCGGGGTACGGACTTTACGGAGGACGGGGAGAAGGTGAAGGTACTGAAAATGAGTAAAATTTTCTAAGTAGAACTCCTAATGGAGAGGTCCTTAGGTAGATTTAAGAGATTCTAGTCCATCCCCAGAAGAGGTTCAGGGAGTTACACCCCTGAAGGAACCGCTAGGTCACCAATTCTGAAGCTGAAGGTCACGTTAGTTAAGGACTAGTCCCTCGATTCTAGGGCGTACGATGTGTTGGATTTTTGGGTTTGTATTTTGTCTTCGTTATAACATTGTTTGAGTTATTTTGAAATTTTTAACAGGTGTAGTTTTTGTTTTTTGTTTTTGTGGTTTGAATTGTTTTGTTTTGGTTTTTTGGAGGGTCACAACACGGGACGTGAAGAGTAGACATACACGTGCGAGTCATCGAAGTCTGAGACACACTAGGGTACCTGACATCGAGTGGTCCGAGGAAACAGGTACCCTAAGAGGTCCGTTCTCATCACCCCACCCAACGGTACGGGAGGAGGTCCCCCCTAGAAGGTTGGGTCCCTAGCTTGGACGTAGAGAACGTAACGTCCACCTAAGAAATTGGGGCCTCGGTGACCCCTTCAGAGTGTAGTCATGTGACGGACGAATAAAAAGTTTACGGGAGACAGGGGTGACCTCACACTTAATGTCTTCAATTCCTGAACAAAGAATAAGTAAGAAGATGAGCTATGAGTCGTGGTGTGGACCCTGTCTTTTCAGTGAGTTTCACGTAAAAATTCCCCTTATCCACTTAGTCCCCTTTATTCTTTAGGTTCCCATATCACAATTACCTTCAATCTCTGTCTAACCTCAGGTTCAGACAGACCGGTGTTTGAGGTGGGAGAGAGGATGAAGTCCCGTTTATACTTCGTTGATAGCCCTGAGTATCAAAATAGAGGTCAATTCAAATTCGTCTACACGGACATACTGAAATTAAAACCGTTATTTATACATAATAAATACATATCCTTTTCTAAAATTACCAATTTAATAAAATTTTTGACCAAGACTTTGACGATTGATCTAAATCGTATACTCGAAGATGACTCCAACTACAACTTAAGAATTGACGAACCTTAATAAATCCCAACTAACCTGACTCTAAGTCTTTAGACGTCAAAGTTTGTCGTCGTCGGGTACGAGGAACTTAGTATACAGAAGATTCGTGGTAAAGGAATCTACAATTTTTTTCCTTACTTTTTTTTTAATTCAACTATAACATGTCACCTTTAAATCCCCTTATTACTTATCGTGTTACATAAAATTTTACTCGAGTCTTCGGGACCGATACTCGAGGACACTCATCCCTGAGTCAAAAGAGGTCGTAGACGGTGTCCCGGACCCGGTCTATCAACGAGGTCCTTGTAAACAGGTTCCTTTCCTCTCTTCTTTCTATTGATTGACTAAACTCACGTTGTAAAAAATTTTAAAATCAATTAATTAATAAATAATTTAATTACCGTGGGGTGAGGTCATAGGAACGGATCTTTTAGAGTACCTGACTCCTCCGACTATCCGATGTCAGTGCTTCTCAGTCTGTACTGACTTGCTGAAGTGAAGTGAAATATCAACGAAGTCACAACGCAATCAAAGATGACATGTCGTTTCAATTAGTCGATATGAATGTGTACATAGGGGAGGAGAGGGTAAGTCCAGTGGTGTCAAGTAGTTCATCTCAAGGAACACCCTTTTTGATGAAGATTTCAATACAAAATTTTAAATTCGTAAAATCACAATAAAACAGTTTGACTATTACGGAACTAGTACATTGAGTCCCTAAGAGTTTAAAAGGACCAGACTTCTGATCGCAACTGACACTGTGTTAAAAATGGTCAGTAATACTTCACTCTTTCTCAAAATACTTCGCATTCTCAAAAAGTAATACCTTATACGTAAGTTAAATTATCTCACGGAGAACAGATTCTAGTAAGGAATGATTTAGAGGTCCTAATTCTACAAGAAAAGTACTTTCTTTTATATCATTATTGTCTGTTTTATAAAACTGTTCCTAGAATAACCTGTTCGATTACAAACTAGGGATTCAACCCTTCTAGGGAACCTCCTCCCGTGTCGTTGGGGGAGGTCATAAGACCGGACCTCTTAGGGATACCTGTCTCCTCGGACCCCCCGATGTCAGGTACCCCAGCGTGTCTCAGTCTGTGTTGTCTTCGCCGTCGTGTCGTGTCGTGTCGTCGTACAAACGGGATACAGATTTTGAAAGAAAAACACTTTAGGGGTTTAGGTGATAAGATGCAACAATCACAGGGAACTGTAACAATCATAGGGAATAACAAAACCGTTATTCTCAACTACCACTCGGACGTCGTATGGTACCTCCGTAGTCCAATCGAGGTTAGTAACTTCTTTAATTTCAAAATTCCTGGTGAATATTGGATACGAATTTTAAGTTACTTTTATCTACTGTTTCTGGTGTTGGTTTATGTTCGTTTTATTAAGAACGATCCTCCGGAATGTTTATCGACACTTTTCTTCTCTTCGTTTTTCGTTTCCTCTCTTCCTCTCTATATGAGTAGACTTACGTCTCAAGGTTTCTTATCGTTCCGCTCTATTTTTTTCGGAAGGAGTCCCTAGTTACGTTTCTTTATCTCCTTTTGTTATCTTACCCTTCTTGATCTCTAGAGAAGTTCTTTTAATCTCTATGGTTCCCTTGTAAAGTACGTTTCTACCCGAGTTTTTTCCTGTCTTTAACATCCCTGGATTGTCTTCGTCTTCTATAATTCTTCTCCACCGTTCTTATGTACCTTCTTGATATGTTTTTTCTCGAAGTACTGGGTCTATTAGTACTACCACACTAGTGAGTGTGAATGGATCTCGGTCTGTGGGACCTTACGCTTCAGTTCACCCCGAATCCTTCGTAGTGATNTTTTTCCTGTCTTTATCATCCCTGGATTGTCTTCGTCTTCTATAATTCTTCTCCACCGTTCTTATGTACCTTCTTGATATGTTTTTTCTCGAAGTACTGGGTCTATTAGTACTACCACACTAGTGAGTGTGAATGGATCTCGGTCTGTGGGACCTTACGCTTCAGTTCACCCCGAATCCTTCGTAGTGATGCTTGTTTCGATTACCTCCACTACCTTAAGGTCAACTCGATAAAGTTTAGGACTTTCTACTACGACACTTTCACGATGTGAGTTATACGGTCATTTAAACCTTTTGAGTCGTCACCGGTGTCCTGACCTTTTACAGTCAAAAGTAAGGTTAGGGTTTCTTTCCGTTACGGTTTCTTACGAGTTTGATGGCGTGTCAACATGAGTAGAGTGTACGATCATTTCATTACGAGTTTTAAGAGGTTCGGTTCGAAGTCGTTGTGTACTTGGTACTTGAAGGTCTACAAGTTCAACCTAAATCTTTTCCGTCTCCTTGGTCTCTACTTTAACGGTTGTAGTCGACCTAGTAACTTTTTGGTTCCCTCAAGGTCTTTTTGTAGATAAAGACGAAATAACTGATACGGTTTCGGAAACTGACACACCTAGTGTTATTTGACACCTTTTAAGACTTTCTCTACCCTTGTGGTCTAGTGGACTGGACGGAGAACTCTTTGGACATACGTCCAGTCCTTCATTGTCAATCTTGACCTGTACCTTGTTGTCTGACCAAGGTTTATCCTTTTCCTCATGTAGTTCCGACATATAACAGTCGGACGAATAAATTGAAGATACGTCTCATGTGGTACTCTTTACGACCCGACCTCCTTTGTGTTCGACCTTAGTTCTAACGGCCCTCTTTATAGTTATTAAAGTCTATAAGTCTACTGGAGTGGGAATACCACCTTTAGTTTTTTCTTGACTTCTTGGAGAACTACTTTCACTTTCTCCTCTCACTTCTTCAACCGAATTTTGAGTTGTAAGTCTTTTGATTCTGGTACCGTAGGTCAGGGTAGTGAAGTACTGTTTATCTATCCCTTTGTCACCTTTGTCACAGTCTGGAATAAAAACCCGCCAGCCAGGTTTTAGTGACGTCTACCACTAACGTCGGTACTTTAATTTTCTACGAGTGAGGAACCTTTCTTTCAATACTCGTTGGATCTGTCGTATAATTTTTCGTCTACAATGAAACAGTTGTTTCCAGGTAGATCAGTTCCGAAACCAAAAAGGTCATCAGTACACACCTACACTCTCAACCCGATATTTCTTTCGACTCACGTCTTCTTAACTACGAAAACTTCACAGTACAACCTCTTCTGAGAACTCTCAGGAAACCTGATGTTCCTCTAGGTTCGTCAGGTAGGATTTCCTTTAGTCAGGACCCACAAGTAACCTTCCTGACTACGACTTCGACTTTGAGGTTATGAAACCGGTGGACTACGTTTCTCGACTGAGTAACCTTTTCTGGGACTACGACCCTTTCTAACTCCCGTCCTCCTCTTCCCCTACTGTCTACTACTCTACCAACCTACCGTAGTGGCTGAGATACCTGTACCCAAACCCACCTGAGGCCCTCGACCACTATAAGTCCCTCCGGACCGTACGGCGTCAAGTACCCCAACGTTTCTCAGCCTGCACTGACTCACTTGACTTCACTTCTGTTTACAGAAAGAGCACACAATATGGGAAAAAACTGTGTCTTAGAATTAAATGAGTTACATACATTAAATGATGTTAAGATTTTAAACTTTAACGAGGAATTCCCTGTTTGTTTTACTTATATATCAATTCTCAAAAGAACATGGATGTTGGTCTCAACTCTACATTACAATCGACTTACCAAAAAGACTCTAAAGACTTTAGAAGGTCTATTCACTAAGAAACAAAAAGTAAGTACTATGGTCGAGACATCTGTGTAAATGTAGTTTATTTTTCTATCTGATTCTGTCTACGGTGATAAAACGGAGAGAACGTAGTCGATTTCAAAAGAAAGAGTCTAAACGTGAAACGAATTATTAGACATCTTAAGGGGTTTGTAAACCAAGAAGTTTGTGTCAAGACACTATTTACAAAAGGACAGAGGTGATTCATGTTGATGAAGGGGTTACTTATTATCACACTTTAATAAAGGGTAGTGTTAGTTCCGTCTTGTCGGTTACGCAATTACTACGGGAGACCAGAGATAAATGAGTTTTCAAATCGTTTACTCTCATTTCTCTCTTTACGACGAATATGACCAGAGAAACCTGATACTCGAGCTTAACGATCAAGGTTCACAGTTTGACATTTACTTCATGACACCTGTAACCATTTATACGTTAGTTGTGTAAATTAATGACGATAATCGTTAAGAGTATTCTGAAATGAAAATTGTTTGTGTTCTCAAACTTTTCACTATAGTATTCAAACTTTACACGATTATTGAAATAAAAATTTACCGGATCGTAAAAATAAAACAGACATATAAGAGGGTTCACGTCTTTTAATAACTTTCAACCCTCTTATTCCTTTTTGTGTGTCTATTAGGTAACTGAAAAGAAGGTACCAAGTACACCGTTCTTGTTATTTTGTTTTATATTGTGTTATTTTATGGTATGATGGTGGACAAAATGTACTTATCTGATCTCCCCGATAATGGTGTTACGATTTAAACTTATACATATTGATCTAATTACAAACAAGATTAATTATTTCTTCACTTTTTACCATCAGTAATGGGCCCATTAACTCAGTAGATTTAAAAGAAGAAGGGTGGGGACATTGCTGGTAGTCTATTTTGATGTTTGTTTTCTTTGGTCTTAGTAACGACCCTACTTAGGACCTTTATATAGCCGAACTCAAATATGAGTATGTGTCAATAATCATCGATAAGTCGATACAAACTGTCGTCTTTCGTTAATTGGTTTGGAATTTAAAGCCAAAGGAATAAACATTTACCCGTTATACTTCCTCTAGTCGGGACCCTAAAGAAACCTCCCTTACTACGATTTCGACTTTGAGATCATGAAACTGGTGGAGTACGTTTCTCAACTGAGTAACCTTTTCTGAGACTACGACCCTCCCTAACCCCCGTCCTCCTCTTCCCCTGCTGTCTCCTACTCTACCGACCTACCGTAGTGACTGAGTTACCTGCACTCAGACTCACTTGAGACCCTCAACCACTACCTGTCCCTCCGGACCGCTCGACGCTAAATACCCCAACGTTTCTCAGCCCGAGCTGACTCTCTGACTTGACTTGACTTATACATTGAAAGTCTCAACATCACTTCTGAATGAGTAAGTAATTCAGTAAATAAGTAAGTGTATTGTTCAAATGACTCGTGGACTATATATGGACAGTAACACAGTCGATTTACGATTCCTATCTCTGGACTTATTATAGTTATACAAGAGTTGGAGAGACTTTAAAATTACCTTTACTTTAATCCAAAAACTTTTACTCTATCTTGTTCTAGTTCTTTAAGTTTAATAATAATAAATATTAATTGTAACGGTAACAGTTGGACCAAGTATCCAACTCTACTTTAAATTTTTATGTAGGGTCTGACAGTTAAAATTCGAGTCTAGTGTCGTAATGTAGTGAGATAGACAAATCGACTATGTCGTTTAGTAGTACGTACACGAGGAGGGAGGGCAGAAAGAAAGGAAGGAATCAAAGAGAGAAAGGACATCACGTTTTTAACGAACAAATTTTATCTCCAAAAAGTGCCCCATCCCCTCCCCTCTCTATTTGTGTTTCGCCTTTGTCTCACTATCGTCACGTCACATTTGCCTTGTAGAGGCACCCTTCGTAGACTCACCGTTGCTCCCGGTGGTCTCACCTTTGGAATCACTAAGTCTACTTATTCGTCAGTAATAGTCTGAGTCCGTCTTGGTCACTATAAACAAAAAAAGTCTAATTTCACCGAATTTTTTAAGAATTACACTTAACTTAAAAGTCTTTGTTATTCTTTGTAAAGTTCGTTTTAGAATCACAAAACTAACCCACTATTCGACACCAGGAATAAAAGATCTTTACCTGTATTCGAATGTTATTTTACTATTTAAAACACACGACTTAACTTTTAACCGTCTTTCCTCGGGGGTTTCTAAAACTTGATACAGTAGAAATTTTCTGTTAAAAAAAAAAAAAGACCGGCACTCCGTCTACCCTAGAATCGAGGGGATGGTACTTAGTTTGGGCTCGTGGGACATTACTTTCGTACCTCAAAGTTACCGACCTGAAGGTTCCTTCAGGGATTATCTGAAAAATTTACAGTATTCTTCGTTGACAAAGTAAAAATTTCACTGAATCAGTAAAATATTATTACGGAATTAGTTATAACAGGATTTCTAGAATCATGTCATATAATTCTTTTTCTTTAACTTCCGGAGTTCTTAATCTCCTCCTTTATCTTGGTATTATAAAACGTCCATCATAATAATTGGTGTATCTTTTAAGTTCTCAGATGTTTCTTTAAAAAGTTTATTATCCTTTTAACTCGTTCAACGGACTTATGTTATAAGTCAATTTACACACGTGGTCATTATTCGTTGTTTTTTGACACTTAAATTTTTATGTGGTTACATTTTAACTCAACGACGACCACGACGATTCAGCGAAGTCAGCACAGGCTGAGACACGCTGGGGTATCTGCCGTCGGGTGGTCCGAGGGGGCAGGGACCCTAAGAGGTCCGTTCTTGTGACCTCACCCAACGGTAACGGAAGAGGTTACGTACTTTCACTTTTCACTTTCACTTCGACGAGCCAGTACGGTTGAGAATCGCTGGGGTACCTGACGTCGGGTGGTCCGAGGAGGCAGGTACCGTATAAGGTCCGCTCTCACGACCTCACCCCACGGTAACGGAAGAGGGTCCTTATTTTGATAGTCTTCCACACGTTCTGTGTAGACATCTCATAATTCTTTCAAATGAATGATCTCGTAATGTCTTCTGGTTTATTTACGCCTAGATCGGGTACGAGTACCTACTCTATATTATCACTCCTCTATAATTACAATAAGGGAGTTTTAGGTCGTATTAAAAATACCTAGAACCTTTCTATTAATTGTAGAAACTTCCTTCCTTCTTCTTCCACCTCCTCTCCTCCTCCTCCTCCTCCCCCTTTCCTGAATAAAATAATTTGTAGTTCTCAGTAATGTTCGGTAATATTGATTCGGTCACACCATAAACACGTCGTAATTTACTAACTCACCTACCTTAACATACGTCTCGAGTCTTTATGCACACCTGAAACTATATACTGTAGACGTAACCCCTTTCCCTTAAGATGAGTTATTAACCTCGACCTTTTTCTACACCTTTTTTTTTCAAAAACGAATGAAGTACGGTATGTGTTAATGTCTACTTAATTTTTGAATTTGTAATTTTCGTTGTACAAATTTAAAAGTGATCTTTTAAATCTACCGTTAAAAAGACTGAACCTTGATCCCTTCCTAAAAAATTTTATTTTAATGTTTCGTATTTACTAACTATTAAAATCGATAAACTTTCTTGAAAGTAAACATATACATCGTTTATATAAAAGGGGTACCTATTGAACGGGAAAGGAAAGTCCATCACAATAATTGGTGTATACGATGTATATATTATTGACTATTTTCCAATAATAATTCCTATATTTTTATCGACATATTTAGTTCTTTTCCTTTTACATTTATTTTTCTTTACTATCCTAAAGTGTCTTCCCTTTGTTGTTATTTGTGTGTTTATATACGACAGGGAGTAACCTTTAGTCCTTTTACCTTTAGTTCAGATGTTATTTTATGTTGAGAAATGAGTAATTTAACAACTTGTAAATTGACACAATTATAGTACACGACGGACATAATGTTCAGTTATCTTAAAGATGTATAACTAACACTCTTACATCTTATCATGTCGGTGAAACCTTATTTTGAATAAATCACAACACTTTGACTTATAAGTGTAAGAAAATGAGGAATTAATAAAAGAGTACATATAAATGTTCTTTTAGAAAACTGATAATCATAGTTCTTTGAATGTGTTCTTATAAGATTTATCGTGGTAAGTATTATCGTTTTCTTGATCTTTATTAAGTTTATAGAAAACTATCCTCTTTTCTAATAATATATCGTTATTTTTACTTACTTGATGTCAATATATATCATATTTTAATTCACTTTTTTATTCTCGTTTTGTTTAAGATCTTCTGTCGTCTAACGTACTATGGGTAAAATATTCTTTAAGTTTTTTTCTTTGGGTAGTTATGAAACTAAATTAGTACTTGGTATTGTACTATTTAGATAATTTCCTTATGTTTTTGACTATTTGTGTTTTAAGTCACATCATTAATAGACTCCACTATCTTTCGTCTTATGTCTTTATTCCTGTGACAACAGTTCGATCAGTGTCGGTACCCACAAATAATACAATGTTTGTTTCGTTATTTCGTTCATTCTACATACCGTACTAGGACTGGTCCAGCACGATTCAAGGAAGTCAGCACGGACTGAGACACGCTGGGGTACCCGACATCTGGCGGTTCGAGGAGACAGATACCCTAAGAGGTCCGTTCTTATGACCCCACCCATCGGTAAGGGAAGAGGTCCCCTAGAAGGGTTACGTCCCTAGTTTGGTCACAGAGAATACGTATTGGACGTGACCGTTTGCTCAAGAAATGGTAATCGTGGTGGACCCTTCGGGACACCGTACTAAGTCAAGTCAAGTCAAGTCAGCGAGTCAGCACAGGCTGAGAAACGCTGGGGTACTTAGTGTCGTGCGGTCCGGAGGGACAGGTAGTGGTAGAGGGCCTCAAGTGAGTTTGAGTATAGGTAGTTCAGTCACTACGGTAGGTCGGTACAGTAGGAGACAGTAGGGGAAGAGGAGGACGGGGGTTAGGAAGGGTCGTAGTCTCAGAAAAGGTTACTTAGTTGAGAAGCGTACTCCACCGGTTTCATGACCTCAAAGTCGAAGTCGTAGTCAGGAAAGTTACTTGTGGGTCCCGACTAGAGGAAGTCTTACCTGTCCAACCTAGAGGAACGTCAGGTTCCCTGAGAGTTCTCAGAAGAGGTTGTGGTCTCAAGTTTTCGTAGTTAAGAAGGTACGAGCCGAAAGAAGTGTCAGGTCGAGAGTGTAGGTATGTACTGATGACCTTTTTGGTATCGGAACTGATCTGTCTGGAAACAACCGTTTCATTACAGAGACCGAAAAGTTATATGATAGATCCAACCAGTATTGAAAGGAAGGTTTCTCATTCACAGAAAATTAAAGTACCGACGTCAGTGGTAGACGTCACTAAAACCTCGGGGGTTTTTATTTCAGACTGTGACAAAGGTGACAAAGAGGTAGATAAAGGGTACTGCACTACCCTGGTCTACGGTACTAGAAACAAAAGACTTACAACTCCAAATTCGGTTGAAAAAGTGAGAGGAGAAAGTGAAAGTAGTTCTCCGAAAAATCAAGGAGAAGTGACAGACGGTATTCCCACCACAGTAGACGTATAGACTCCACCGTACTAATTAACATTAATTAAGACATGTAGACTCAAAGTGATTTTTACACTTGTCAATATAATCACTATTAGGTAAATGAGGCCGAACTCCTTTTTTTATTTTAGTATAGGGAAACAAAATGAATTGATAGAAAGAATATAGGAAAGACTAGAAAACTACGTAAGACATTCCTGACTTAGTCTTCTAAGTCAAGAGGGTTCAACGGTGTTCCACAGCGACAACTTTTTATAGTGATCCCTCGGTGGGTCACACCACAGTAAGGTAGACGTTACTACGTCTATTACCCCGACGGTCCCCTGTGATATCTAAGGTCCCCGAATCTTTCCTCTCCTGACTCAACTGTGAGGGACGTGAATGTAAGCCCTCTTCCGTTACCGTGGGGTGAGGTCGTGAGAACGGACCTTTTAGGGTACCTGCCCCCTCGGACCATCCGACGTCAGGTATCCCAGCGACCCTTAGCCCGTACTGACTCGTTGAAGTGAAAGCGAAAAGTGAAAGTACGTAACCTCTTTCTTTACTTTTTGGGTGAGGTCCCAAGAACGGACCTCTTAGGGTCCCTACCCCCTCGGACCACCCGATGGCAGACACCCCAGCGTGTCTCAACCTGTGCTGACTTCGCTGAATCCGTCGTCGTCGTCGTCGTCGTGAATGTAAGTGGTCTCAAGAGAAAGTTTAGAAAAGTAACCCTAATTTCTCCGACCAAATCTCCTCAAAAGTTCCCAGTTAACAGATAGACGGGAGGTAGTACCAGTCGGGATGAGTTCTTTTAGGATTATAAGAAAGAACGGTTGACCATATAGTCCGAGTAAATAATTCGAAAACATATAATTCTACTATATGAAATCAAATAATCTATATAAGATAGCGTCACTTGGAATCTTTCCTTCTCCTGTTTTGAGTAAGGAAAACGAGGAATCGAGAAATTTTCGTTGTTAAATATAAGATTGGACGGAGACGATGTACAGAGGGTAGATGTATTGATTTTCTCTTTCAAATTGATTAAGAAATGTCTTAGTTCTTCTAAATAGATTCTACTGAATGACAGAAGGGGGTCTTCTGTCTCATCCACGACCGTTGGAACCTCATCATTACGGAAAACGAAAATTTTATTCACGATGGAAGAACCGTTCGTTGACACGATTATAAACATTTCAAAAGAAATTTTTTATGGAAGTATATATAAAAGAGTTGATAGTATTTATACTTATACGAGACTTTATTCTCCAAAAAAAAAAAAGAAAGAATAAACAGAAGAAGTCCTTCTCGAGGGTTCTCTAACTCGTCCTGGTCGATACATCAAATCCCTTGAGTGTCGTTTGGTTTATACGTTAAAAAATTTTTTTGAAATAAACAAATAAAAATCAACACGATCCAGAAACTACGACGTGTACCCGAAAGAGACGAAAGTCCCTCCTTCCCTATGAGAGGTCAACACTACACGCCCGGAGAGTAACGTCACCGAAGAGGACACCTCGTGCACGAGACCTACACACCCGAGACACCCACGTCTTGTCCCGAGTCAGTAACACCGTGCGTCCGAGATCTCATGTCCGAGTCATCAACACGACGCGCCTCCATCAACGGCGTACTGTACACCTTAGAAGGGCCTGGACCCTAACTTGGGTAGAGGGGACGTAACACGACACAATTCAGAGAAGTTAACACAGGCTGAGACGTTACGATACCTAGCATCGGGTGGTCCGAGGACAGGCACCCTAAGAGGTCCGTTCTTATGACGTAATCGTTCGTCTAAGAACTGGGTGACCTGGTGGTCCCTTCGGGACGTCAAAGAAAGGATTTTACATAATTCGTAAAGTTCTCCCGTAATCGCCTCGATAACTCGGTTCTCACCTGGGAGACGTCGAGTCCTGAAGTGCACTCGGGTACACTGACGGGTTTACCGTATAGGTTCGTTGTCGGCATGCGGTTCGACTGTTTAGTGTCTTGTCGATATTAAAATCAGGTCCGTTCGTCTGGGACTGAAAAAAAAGACAAAAGAAAACTTCAAAAATAAAACATAACTCCATGTCGGTTAATTGTTATAGTACTATCAAAGTCCACTTGTCATTTCCCTGAGTCGGTATGTATGTAATTATATACATAGGTAAGAGGGGGTTTGAGGGGAGGGTAGGTCCGACGATGTATTGTAACTCGTCTCTAGGTTGTTCCTGTTATCCAGGAACAATTGTCTGAGACTACGAAAAATCACTGGTCATAATATCAAAGAGATGTAGACCTTACACAACGGAGGGTTTCAACAGGGGTTGTCACGTTTTCCTCGAAAGTGTAAAATTTTCTTGTTTTGCTTTTCCATTCAAGAAGTTATACACTTGTCTAAATTCAACCATTGTAGACTCTAAAACCGTAGTAATGCACTCAAGGAATTTCTCCATTATTAATACAAGGTAAGGAGGTCTAGATTCTCCCAACTACTCTGAACGACAAAATCAGTGTAAATTTGTTTCCTTTTTCTGTTTTTACAATCCACTATTCTCGGGAAGAATCACTGACTTTACACTCAGTACGTACCTGACACTGTCAATCTAAAAGGATTTCTCTACCTTCTGTATTATGGTAAGAAGATGAGTTTGATGGTCAGAGTAAGTACACATTAACTTAGTCCAAGGAATCCCAGTGGGCATGGACCTTCCAAATCTCAATGAAAATGTAAACAACATATTATCACCTAAATCTCGGCAGTCACGACCTCCATTACTTTTGAAGCCTTTCGTCTCAGGACTCTCCTACCTCCTTACCAAATCCGAGTAAATCGACAATTTGAAATCTTTCCGTTCCAAAACGAAACGAAAAAAAAAAAAAATTAAAGGTCTGGGTTAAGGGAACTCTGATTAACAATTCAACGTCTTGTCGTGTTACATGTATCAAGTCCAACAAGTCAAGGTATTTTCGTAAGTGAATCTACCTTCTCTTTGTTTCTTCATGTCAAGGAGATCATTCTTCAAATTAATCGTTACAGTAGAAGATGTCATGTCGTCCATACACCTCTTCTCTAACTCTTCCTGCCTAGACGTGAAAGAAAAGGAACCCAAAAGAGTCCTTCGTTTAACAGTGAGATTATTATGTCACCGTAACGACCATCTAACAAAAACAAAAAAAAAAAAACGTAAAACCAGGTCATGTTTTTCTGTACATCCTTACGTCTTCTAATATCTGTGTCCTGAATTATATTTAAACATTATTTTCCGTCTCAAAAAATTTATACGATTGTCCTTTTACACGACGGAAATCTTAATACTTTTCACAATAAACAAATATTCGACGACTCGTTTAGTAAATGGTGTTCACAAGTGGACCCACTCCGTCTCCCAATTCCGTCAAAAATGTATGTCAGGGTAAGGAAACGAAAGAATCCTCTGTAGAAAAGAACAGTTTACATAGGAACTTACAACTTACACCACGAGTAGGGTTGGTCCTTTCTCCCTTCCTTCCTTTCCTCCTTCTTGTTCTTCCGTCAGTGGAAACTATCACAAGAAATATGTAGTCCGTAACACGATACTGAGAAGTGTACATAATAAATTATACAATTCTAAGTAATTGTACTCAAAACCTATAATTCGTTGACTTTCTTTGGTTAACGAACCCATTCCAGTTTTATTAAGTTCCTTTCATCTTTCTTACTAATAGTCTTGTTTCATGAAAATTTTCGGAGAATTTTAGGAATTTCTCACCTGAGATTTCGTCAGCTTATAAATTTTACCTCCGTGTTTTTAAATTACTGTTCTATTTTTCTTTACTCTAGTATAATCTTGTTAGTCTTTTAGGAAATAATAATACCAGACGAGGATGTCAAATTAGTGAAAGATTCCCTTACGTCGTTAGTGAAAATTGTGAACTCATCTTCTGTCAAGTCTGTATTGACGAATTTATACTCTTGGTTCACCCTTTCGAGGAAACTGACTTATGTCTGATTCTTGTCACCGAACTCCCTTGAACTGTGATCTTTAAGAGGGAAGAGGGTAAGGTTGGAGAGGAGGTGTGGGTTAAAAGAAACAGTACAAAGTCTCTGGGACTCTTACTGAAAGTTTCCAGAGACTCATTGGAGTACGGTAAAGAAGTGGGAAGGACGAATTTTATCTCAAAACGAAAAGACCAGTTTAGAATGGGTCACTCTTGGTCCGTTTTCAGTAGGAGTGACCCCGTAAGAACAACTGGGTCGGACCTTCGAAGAACAGGTGAAAACTATAAACTTACGTGTATAACGGATCTGAAAAGAAACCAATCAAATAGTGGTGTCAACGAAAATTAGATACCAGGTTTTAGTAAACCCAAAATTCGCAACTACATAAAACAGAAAAATCGACAAAATATCTGAGAGATGACGGTCCCTAATCAAGCATGAAAGAACAAGGAAAACAACACAGAGTACCTAACACTCGTACATAAACTTAAATCTACCACTGAAAAAAAAGGGATTACATGTAAACTTTTTCTTTCAATAGGACTCTAAAGAGACCACCAAGTCACGGACTCTGAGGTCCACAGGTTACGTCCCTCGGGTTCAGTCTAGGAACTACCCCTTGATCTAAGGTGTACGACGTTGATTCTAGGTCGTTTCGTTTTATTTATTTATTATGTAAAATCTTTTTTCTTTTCTCAATAGGAGTAAGTATTTGTACAAGGTAGGGATTATATGTACATTTACCGATGTACGTCTAAAAATATACGTTTTATTTCTGTGACCCAGTCACGTACCTCTTGTACACGATGAATCTTGACCGAAAGAAAGAATTTTGAGCGATGACGGGTCGGGGATCTAGAGACACACTGGACGTGTGACTTTGAACGGTCCGATAATGGTAACGTACCCCGAACTCCTCTCTATGACGTCGCCACGGGAATAAGAGGTGTTTCTTCCCCCCCACCAGCCGAAACCGGAGACGGGCGGAGACTAAATCGACGAGACTCCCACTCTACGAATAGTTTCAAGGTACTGGTCGACTTCTCCTACTAAGAAGGTCTGGCAATCTGAAGGAATTCACTAAGAAGGAGTTCACTAAGAAGGAGAAAGTTTACTCGAATCGTACTTTTTCTACCTTCGTGTTACTCTCACTATCTTGTATACGTCCAAAAGTGACTCATTTGAGGACCAGGGTGTTCGGTTCTCTGGGGTTAGTTTGTTCCAGACCAATGTACAAGGACTGAGTAAACTCCTTCTTCACTAACATAACAGATTATTCATAGTCATAGATAAGAAGGATACATGTGTCCCTTCTTGTTAATATAATTCAAGTTATTGTTTGAAAAGAAGAAGAGGAAGAAAAGGGGAGGAGAAAAGAAGGAGGGGAGTTAGAAAAGGACTGAGGGGAGGAGGAGGAGGAGGAAGATTAAAGTCCGGGACCGTATTTAATTCTCGAATGACTTACAGTCACCATATTAGACTTATTCACTCTTCACTTTCAGTGAGTCAACACGGGCTGAGAAACGTTGGGACACCTGATATGTCAGGTACCTTAAGAGGTCCAGTCTTGTGAGGTTCAGTCGCACCCATCGGAAAGGGAAGAAGTCCCCTAGAAGGGTTGAGTTCCTAGCTTGGGTCCAGAGGACGTAACGTCCGTCTAAGAATTGGACGACCCGGTGTTCCCTTCGGGTTCTTGTGACCTCACCCATCGGATAAGGAAGAGGTCGTCTAGAAGAACTGGGTCCTTAACTTGGTCCCAGAGGACGTAACGTCCACCTAAGAAGTAGACTCGATATTCCCTTCGGAATTAAACTTATTTCCGTTCTCATTCCATCTAATACTAGTGAATTTGAGTAATCCAATCTTAAAATACTTAACGTTTAAATGTCCTATTCTATTTTACGTCTAATTCTATTTATTCTTTCTAATATTATTAAGTAGTATTTAATAGAAGGAATTCAAAAGATACAGAAAAAACTTAAAAAGATACTTTCATATATTTTTTGCACTATATAATAGATAATTGACTGTGTTAGGGCACACAAGAACGAAAAAGGATTCTTTGATAACTTAACGAGAGTTATACCTTCACCTAGAACGGGTCTTTTGCTTTCCGGCCATCCCCAGGCTCGACGGTACATAAGGAAATACCGACCTCGGTATAAGTAGTGTCACAAACCGTTAGAACGGTACTAGGAAAGGTAAAGGATGAAGTTTGTCGAAGTGTGTGGTTGGTTGAAAGAGTAGGAGAGGTACCGCCAGTGACTAAAGGACGACCCTAAGTGGTAGTACGGTATGTC
Organism: Capra ibex; assembly: GCA_006410555.1. Taxonomy (NCBI): domain Eukaryota; kingdom Metazoa; phylum Chordata; class Mammalia; order Artiodactyla; family Bovidae; genus Capra; species Capra ibex. Next base: position 53,271,993 of record SJYO01026388.1, on the reverse strand, counting down.
ATACTATTCTAGTCACCTCTTGACGACCATAAAACCCGAATGCAAAACGTTCTAGGTAATATCGAAACTAGACTACGAGTCGTATTGTAGGTAAAAGGTAGAAACGAGCCACCGGTAACTATCTAAAATACGATAGACAATGGGAAATGTCATAAGTTAGTTTTACTGCTAAGGTCAGTAATTTGTTAACGACCAAGAGACGACCAGTCAGGGGCCCTGTAAACGAAAGCCTCACCAGAAGAGACTCCGGATGCGACTACCTTATCTTCCGATACTGTAGAACCAACGAACGAGATCAAGGACGGGTCACTACAAGTTGTTCGACACCCCGTGGTGGAACAAGTACCGTCCAAAGAAGCGAGGACCCAGACACTACCAGCCCTAAATACCGTTTTAAAAACGTCATAGGTCTTTCGTACGAGCACGTTAGTTATTGAATGGTCTTTTAGTTTTATTAGTTTACTCCTTTCTGTTCTTTCGTCGGTTCTGAAATCCCTATCACTACCCGTAAAAAAATAATACGACCAAAGGGACAAAAAAGTGCTAAAATAACCTAGGGAAAGACTCGAAGAGATGAGGACATCAAAACAAACTACGAAACTGTACCAAACCGATAAAATTAAGGTGTACATTAGGGAATTATATACCAAAGAAAATAGGGACCAAAGCGTCTCGGGACTTCATGTAAAAGGACCCATTCTAAAAGTCGAGTGTAAAGGTATTATGATTAAACAAATGTCTTTTTCTTTGACTTATCTGAGTAAACATACTCACCTATCTTCGTTTCCTGACCTTAAATCTTCTTATTTCAATGAATTTGAGACACACACGACACACGCACATACATACTGAAACCGATGGCACCTTTCAAAAATCAAGGATTTTGAAACTCTCCTTTTTTATTAAAAAAGAAACTTGGGGTTTAGGACAGAACAGTCTTGTCAAGAATAACGAATATCCACCTCTTCTTTCTTCTTTCAGTCTTTCCACTTCTCTTCCATCCTTTTCGGTCCTTCCTCTACTTCCCTTGTGTGTGTTTCAAAACATGATAAACCTCCCTTCGTTTTGTGTTCGACTCGAACTCATAACGAAAGGGGTAAGAGTGGTAGTGTGTGTAAAACACACTAAAAAAAAAATGTAACAGAAGGAGTCTCAGACTAGTCTCCATAAAACTTTGTAGCTGGTGATCTTTAATAGCCATTCATTTATACCTTTATTGTTAAAGTTCTTCAGTATACGAGAGTTCTTAGTTAGTAAACTATCGACTTTACATTCGGAAATGATCTAAAATGCCAACACTCTAACTTGGAAAAAAAAAAGTTTTATTTTATTCTTTACGTTTGACACATTGACTCCGGGGTCTAAGGTAGGAGTAAAGGTAGGTTCTTAGTAGAATTAGCACGTCAACCGTAAAAAGGAAAAAAGATAAAAGACAAAAAGATAAAGTGATCGGTCTCTTAAGGTCGGTCTCGACAGGAAAGAAAGAGACCGAGTAAGTGTGAAACATACTGATGACCACAAGACTAAAAATTATTTACACTTCATGTATGGTTTTTTTCAAACGTAAAAATGAGTTAGTGAGTAAAAACAAATTATACACATGTATATAGAAACTCATTATCTCATCGTCGTCTTCCTTCGTTTCTTCTTTCGAAGATAAATACCACCATGAAGACCCATGTTCTTTGACATATGTCATAAACGATCAGTTACTGAAAATTTGATACTAACACTGGGTAATGATTAAACATTTTAGGTGAATCTTCAGACGTTGGTCACCACACGATCTTTTACAAATTGTAGACCGAGACTTTTCTTTCTTTTTTCGGGTCTAAACATCTTAAACTAAAAAAAAAAGGTAACTCGACTAAAGTTCGATACTCACATTACAGTTGTCCAAGATTTTAAGGAGTTTTCAATTGGATAAGGACGTGTACCTGTACTCTCCAAGATCAAATGGTGACTGACGTTTTTTTTGTAAAAATTACTTTTCGTTTGGTCTTATCTTCTTTCATCTATTAAAGTCTTATGTGAACGTAACTCCCATTTCTAGCGGAATACTTCAAAAGTAAAATTAACATATATGTGTTTATACAAACACCTACATAAAACACACACACACTCCCGTGACACAAAGTGACTTAAAAAAAAAACAAGTTAAAAAGGTAATGTAATAAAGTTACTCGTTTAAAAAAGAGAAAAACCGTTACAAATGTATTGAGGGGTGTTTACACGAATCTAGAATCAAGTGGCGTGTCTACTGTTACTTTGTCACTGATGGGTCGTCAGTCGAATTCACCATAGAACGGACCGACGGGCTTCTGCCCGACTGGGTACAAGAGGACTGGAAGAGAGAGGGAAGGTAGGAACGACAGGATTACTATCCAACCAGAGTGGGCTATGGGATATTCCATCTCCACCTTGTCACGTAGAAGAAACTTTACCACAAGACAAACGTCTTACTATCACAAACACCACCACCACCAACAAATAAGACCAGAAATTCCTACTTCATTGTTAAACAGTCAGGATAGACCAGGTCTTCAAAGAGTACTACGAAGAGAGATAATCTTAGGAAGAGTATAAAATTTTTAGTGAGTTCATCGATTTGTAAGATGAGTAAATAAGGGGACAGTGACTTTGTATTAAAAGAAACGTGAAAAATTTTAAATGAAATTGGTATGAATCGCCATGTCAAGTCTCCGTGATTCACGTAAGTGTGACAGAACGTTGAGAGTGGGGGTAGGTAGAGAGTTCAAAAAGTGGAAGAAGTTGGTCTGAAACAAGGGCAATTTTTGAGGGGTAGGGGGAAGGGGTGGAATGACAGGAGATGAGGCGTTGGGAACCAGTGATGGTGTCATGAAGTACTGAGATACTTACACTGATAAGATCCATAGAGTATCTTCACCTTAGTACATGTCATCCGGGAGTGGTCGGTAGATGAAGTATGTATCATCACACGTGTACAGCCAGGGATAGAGGGTTAAGTGGGGTGGGCGAGGGAGGGGAGAACCACAGGTCATACAAACAAGAGATTCAGACACAGAGTTACTCCGTGAAAAATCAAAGTCTGACACCAGTAGGACCGAACAAGTAATCAAGTTTCTGTCATTATTGGGTCGTGGGATAGACGAAAGGAGGAAGGTGACAAATGGGACGTAAGTAAGGGTTTCAGTCATGACAAAGGGGAGTGTGAGTCTTAAAATATTCGGTAATATCTACTCTTTCGACTTAAGTTCCCTCTAACTCACTAAACGGGGTCTAATATGTTAAAGGATAACATAACTTCGACTTTGAGGTTATGAAACCGGTGGACTACACTTCTTGACTGAGTGACCTTTTCTGAGACTAATTCTAACTTCCGTCCTTCTTTTCCCCTGTTGTCTTCTACTCTACCAACCTACCGTGGTGACTGAGCTACCTATACCCAAACTCGTCCGAGACCCACAACCACTACCTGTCCCTTCGGACCGTACGATGTCAGGTACCCCAACGTTTCTCAACCTGTGTTGACTCGTTGACTTACCTTGACTTGACTATGTTAAAAGATATCTTCGTCTTGATCTTGAATCGAAAGACCCGAAGAACAAGTCACAAGGACTAAATGTGATCAAAAATAGTTCTAAATTACCCTAACAGATCAACAAAAAAAAAATTGATTCCTAAGATAATTTGACCTTGTTTAGTGACTTTGTTTTTATTTATGAAAAGAGGGTAGGGTTATAAAAGAGTAAAGTAGGTCCTTAGTTTCACATTTGACTCCGGAAAATACTAAGCCTGTTAATAAAGATGAAACCTATAGTCAGTTGTAAATGAAATCGATGTATTTCACTTTTCACTTTCACTTCAGCAAGTCAGCACAGGCTGAGAAACACTGGGGCACCTGACGTCGGGTGGTCCGAGGAGTCAGGTACCCTAAGAGGTCCGTTCTTATGACCTCACCCAACGGTAAAGGAAGAGGTCCCCTAGAAGGGCTGGGTCCCTAACTTGGGTCGAGAGGACGTAACGTCCGTCTGCGAAATTGGAGACTTGGTGGCCCATTCAGATATATAAAAATTCTATGTCTTTAAAATAATGGGATAAAATGGTCTTACTTCCGGTTTACTGGTACTTTAACTATACTTTAACAGTAGGAAATACGTCTTTTTTTTTTTTTCGTGACTTTTGATAGACCCCACAATTTTTATCTGTCTTATCCAATTATAGGGAGTCCTTTCTCTCCAGTTTCTCGTTAAGGTGACCCCGACACGTGTATCAAAGGGAGATCCTTGAGGACTTAGACACAAGAAGTGAGGTCAGGAGACCTCTCTTCTCTCTTTGAAAATACTCAGTCTATAGAGTCAGGAACTGTGATGTGAGAGATGTTAGGACTGGACTACGGACGTTTCGGTGGTCTTCTCTGTGTTACTAAGTGTTGATTGAATAGTTCTCTCCCTTCCACGACTCAGTTGTTTTTCTTAATCTTTACATGATAGGATAAAAAATTTAGACTAAATAAGAGAAGAGGTTTTATTGACTTATTGTCATTGATTTGAAATGTTTCTTGTGTTTTAACAATGTTTATCGTACGTTCTCTCTTCCGTCCTAAAAAAAAGATTGACGTTTTATTAATAATACTTTTTTCAGAATCTAAAATGTAGTTTTACCGTTCCAAATTTCAGAGATACATCACCGTAAAATTTTTACAAAAACGTCTATTGTCCTTGATACGTTCTGTACTAAATATCATTCACGTTCAATGTATACACAACATTATTACAATTTTACGTGAGAGGAGAAACTCTTATATAGATTTATTTTTTTGAGAACCATATATGATAAATTAAGTGACGGTCCGTGATGTGTAAAGTGACAACTATAAAAAAGAGAACGTTCGTTGTAAATGAATTCAATCAGACAGTGACAAATAAGGAGTTCTAATAGGCAGGTAAAGTATGAGTCTCACAGGTTTGATTTTCATGTCGAAGAAATAACAGATCTTGGTAAGAAGGTCTTAAGTTACCAGTACATTTATTGTATAATAGGACGGTTTTACACGTAACCCCCTCCCCAGACTCTAAAAAGTAAAGGTTTTTACAAGGGCCCTCTACTACAGTAAGTATCGACTAATGTCCGGTATTAAATTAGTCGTTCCTGACATACTTTCTTTATACTTGTCTACTTCGGTATCTGAAAGGATAACTATAATAATAATAAAGGGTAAGAACCTCTCATTTGTTAGCACCCTTCGAATAACGTCGTCCTTGGTTTTCTAGACCTAACGTTACAATCAATGTCGTAAATCATTGTTGACAAGGGAGTTCTGGAAGCAATGAAAGATATGTACTTTTTCAACCCTCTTCCGTTACCTTTACACGGAAAGTTCATTAAATTCTGAAATTTTATAGGTTTAAAAACGACCGACCCAAAGCAAACCTTATAACATACAAATCCCTCACCTAAATAATCCATGAAAGATTTATTCGGTATTTTTTCTTATTTAAACTCATTCGAGATCACTCCATCTACTTCATTCAGTCTTCCTCTTTTTGTTTATGTCACATAATTGCGTATATATACCTTAGATCTTTTTAATATAACTACTTGGATAAACGTCCCTTCCTTACCTCTACGTCTGCATCTCTAACCTACGTCTGTATCTCTGACCTGAACACCTGTGTCACGTCCTCCCTCTCACCCTACTTACCTCTTTCATCGTAGTCGATGAAATATATATGTGATATTCCACATTCTACCTATCGACCACTCTTCAACGACACATCGTGTATCTCGGGTCGGACGACGAGACACTACTGGACCTCCCTACCCTCCTCCCTTCCCCTCCCTCCAATCCCTCCTTCCTTTACATACATATTAATACCGACTAGACTCGACAACATACCGTCTTTGGTTGTGTTGTAGTATTTAAAAAATTTTATAAATTTATTTGTTCTAAATGACAAAGGGATTACTAAATTAGAAAGAGTTTGATTTACAGAGATTATGGTACTCTGTTTCACGGATAATACATCCAAAGAATTACACAATTTTATTTAAAGAAAGGTAAATTAAGTCGTTCGGTAATGACAAATGGACTCTACTTGTGTCGAGACATGACACAACGGTCCGAATCTGTCAATTCCCGTAAAATAGAGTAATTGACATTTGAAGAGTTTTTTAACTTAACATTTAATTGCATTACGTATAAAAATTTCACAACACGATCCTTTTCCTATTTTATTTTCCGTAAACTTTAGTTTCAGTCGACATTTTGCTCCTTCTGTTATATTGAGATTGTAGAAATCAGTAGGGTTACCAGGTTGACCCTCTCACTTTTTTCCAAAGATCTTCCTTTACTATAAACTCGACTCGGAAGTCTGAAAGTTCTCTACTTCCCAGTCCACCTCTTTTCCCCTGACCGGTTTGGTGTCCACAAACGTCCCCTATATCTCTGACGTACTGGTTTCCAACGACCTCATGACATCTAACTTCCCTCCTTCCCAATGTGGGCCCCAAAGGTACGGTTGTCTACGACTTTTCTAAATAGTAAATAGTGTCCGTTTGATCACGAGGCTACAAGGTCGGTTCCGTACAAAAAGGTCTGGCAAAGGTACATAGGTGGTTTTTTTCATGTGTAGCTTCACTATTTTATAAATAAATCTAGTTAAAGACGACCTAGAGTATAAAGAAACTATATCATTTCTAAAAAGAGAAGACAAACAGAAAGTTATTACGACATCAAATACCGATAAATACTCTTTCTATAAATGATACCAAAATTAAAAGTGAGAGGAAAGAGAGGGACGAGAGACTGTACCTCAGAGAGACGGACAAAGACCATACATAAATGACAGTCAATTTTATAAAAAGGACGAGGGTCTACAAAAATTCTTCTGACAAAAGTTCCACAATAGAGACGGGTAACGGTTGACAGTATACCAAAATACTTCGAATGAATGTCTGACACTAAGGTAAATAAACCTTATATAATTAATAAACAGTATCTTTAGTCAGTGTTTTTTTTAAAAAAAAGAAGAGAAATAGAATCAAAATTCGTGTCGTAAACTTACGTCAGATGAATAACGGTAGGGACCTTACCAAAGGTTCGTCAAAGACAATAACATCAGAAGTTTATTAGTATTACCAGATACATTCTACAATCTCTTGAATGTCTTTTCTAGGTTGTAGTACCTAAAAACGTTTAAAATTTGAAAACAAATAGAAAGGACAATATGATGTGCATGGTAAATGTGACGACGTTATATCTATGAGAAGTTTAAAACTTTAATGAGTATTTTAGTATGAAAATAGAAATAAATTATTTTTATAATTGTGTTTAGACGACAAACTTACCGTAGACGATGAATTCGATTCGTACTAAAACCTCGAAATTTTTTATCTTAAATATAAACTCTGAACCTCAAATTCTAGAAAAAAAAAATTATCTATGATATTTTTAACAGCAATAAAAGACTTGTTACCTCTCTCTTTACCTTATCAATAATAACCACAATCAAGGTCCAAAAATTTAACCAGGATCAAAGTCATTTTTAGAGAAAGAGGATTGACTTTCTGTATTTGTCTCTGTAAGTCTTTTCAGATGTAAAACTCTTCACCTAAACTTTTAAATATATCAAGAGAATTCGTCAAAAGATTGTCGACTTTATGAAATCCGAAGTCGGAATCTACGGTCCTTCGTACCTTGTTAGTTTTAAATTTCCTCTTTCACTTTCGTGTAATAAATAGTTGGAATAGATTCAAGTTTGTTTATTTTTTAATTTTGTAAATTATACTCAATCATATAATTTCTTGATTGTTGTGATTACAAATAAAAGGAAACGATTAGGTAGACTATACTAAAAAAAGTTGTCTATTTTTCCTCCTTTTTGATTTAAACCTATTATCACATGAAACGGACGTACAAGTACCTGAATCTTCATACATTCACATCAACATTCAACATTCAGGGGGTGTATCATAAAAGAAATTAAAAAGTCTCATACACCTAGTCGTCCTTCTTGTGAAGGTTGAGACGTTTCCATTCCGCGGTTTGTTACGTATTCCCTACAATTTCGGTCATATTGGGGCAGGACCGAAGGGACTACTGAATCGTCCATTCCTTAGGTGGTCGTTGCGTCTTCTGTGTCCTCTGTATTCAAGTTAGGGACCCAGCCCTACTAGGGGACCTCGTCCTTTACTGTTGAGTGAGGTCATAAGAACGGACCTTTTAGGGCAACTGTCTCGTCGGACCGCCCGATGTCAGGTATCCCAACGTTTCTCAACCTGTACTGACTCTTGTGTATATTGAGGTAGGATTGTCCCGGGACCTCGTGACTCACCCAAGAATACGGTGGTGACGGTGGTTGAGGGTTTCCGTAAATGGACTTTGGGGACGTCGCCAAAAAAAAAAAAAAAAGGAAAGTGACTATGGAAGTATAGACATAGACCTGAGTTTTAGGAATCCAAAATAGAGTGATCGGATTTCCTAGTCCTTTTGTACAAATCTCTTTTAGAGAGTCCAGACGGAGAGATTTACGATGAGACCCCCACTAAGAAAATATCGTCATAGTCTTCATTAAATTATATCTTTCTATGAAAGTACTTGACTCAAGGACTTAATAAGCTAAGAAAAGTCGTTTCAATATTTACATAACTTTGTCAACGAAAGTAACCTTGTTGCGTTCATAAAATTTTGTCGGTATTAAAGTGTAAATACATATATGAATAAGTAAGTATTTTTACGTAGATCACGGACGATGTTCGTAATTGGATTCATGGCTCTTAAGTCCCTTTTATTCTATCTGATCAAGAAACGGAGGGTCATCTTATTCTCTTTCCGTACGGATACTAGTTATACTCGGCACACTCTAAACTAACCGGTTTCACACTTATTTCCTACTTTACTTATTTCTCTTCCTACTTTATCTTATTTTAACTGATTTTGTCCTTTCTCGCTCGTCAACTCCAAAAAGTGAAAGCTTACGTCGTTTGTCGAGTCTTTCATTCGTGGTAAATATATTAAAATTTATAAATTTATATAATATTAACTTTACTTAATTACTGTCTACTGAAGTAACATGAAAGTCCCGACTTTAAAGGACCTTAGTAAAATTCTCCTCTTCTTTGTAACTGAATGGAAGGGTTTTTCCTCAAGTTTCTCTATTTCGTGGTACCTAGATTGCATATAAGGACTTCTAAATAGGTCAACAGGTTTTAAACCTTTATTTAGGACAGGAGGGTGGTTGGCGGTAAAAGTATAAGCTCATTATTACATGAGTTAATACTAGCCTCGGTACAAGTAGTGATAGAAACCTTTGAACCAATATCAGTAAAGGTATAGTGTAAAGTTCGTCGAAGTGAGAGGGTGTTTAAAAGACTAGGAGAGGTACCGTTGGTGTCTGAAAGACGACCCAAACCAGTAATACGGTATATCGTACCACACTAGTCATCTCTCGACGACCATAAAACCCCTACCGAAAACATTTAAGGTGTGTTCGAAACTGTACTACGATTCAGACCGGAGGTAAAAGGTGGAGACGAGGTAACGATAACTATCTAAAATACGACACACAATGGGAGATGTGATGTGTTGGTGTTACTGGTAGAGGTACTATTTCACCGACGACCGTAAAACGACCAGTCGGGGACGAGAAAAAAGAAAACCAAATCAAGATAGGTTCCGGTTACAAAGACCATACGTCTTGATATTCTAAGAACAACGAACGAAGTTAAAGACACGTGAACGAAAGTTGTTTAAAACCCCCTGTTATAACAAGTGATGTACAAAAAAATGAGGACCGAGGCACTACCAACCATAAATACCTTTTTAGAAATAACAAAGGTTTGCTGTACGAGCTCAATATCTGTTGTACGGACTTTTGTGTTTCCCCCTTCACTCTTTTTTGAATAGGTTCTTTTTCCTAGCGTTTCGTCGGTTCTGGGACCCGTATCATTACCCTCACAAAGATCGAACGACCAACGGAACAAAGGAACGACAAAACTAACTGGGCATAGATCCGGTGAGGTGAGGGTACTATCATGAACTAGAAAATCACACCGAACCCATGAAGTTGAGGTGAACGTTAGGAGAGTAAGTGCCGAAGAAAATAGGTACCAAAGCCTTTCGAGAATTTATATATCACAGTCCTTTTTATAAATCGAGGGTAAGTCTTTCGCGTTTAGACAAAGGACTTCGTGTAATTATTTTTCCGGTAATGTTCACTTACCTCATAACTTTCACTCTAATAATAATAAAACTGGACTTAGTACATACAATGTAGGGGTTCAGTGCCGTTTATAATAAAATAATTTAAAGTTATTAAGATCTAGGTTCTTATTAAATTATTATATTAAGTTTATATATCCAAGTTTAACACAGAACTTCGTATTATACGTCATTCCTGATGAAGTAAGTAATGTCAACAATAAGGGACATGAACAATATACGTGGTACTTTAATTCTGTAAACGAGAAACTTCCTTTCGATACTCTTTGGATCCATCGTATAATTTTTCGTCTCTGTAGTGAAACGACTGTTTTTAGGTATATCAGTTTAGAAACCAAAAAGGTCATTAGTACATACCTACACTCTCAACCTAGTATTTCTTTCGACTTACGACTTCTTAACTACGGAAACTTGACACCACAACCTCTTCTGAGAACTTTCAGAGAACCTAACGTTCGTCTAGTTTGGTCAGTTAGAATTTTCTTTAGTTAGGACTTATAAAGTAGTCTTCCTGACCACGACTTTGACTTCGAGGTTATGAAACCGATGGACTACCCTTCTCGACTGAGTAACGTGAGTAATCTTTTCTGGGACTATGACCCTTTCTAACTCCCCCGTCTTCTTCCCAACCGTCTCCTACTCTACCAATCTATCGTAGTGACTACGTTACCTGTACTTAAACTCGTTTGAGACCCTCTATCACCTCCTGTCTCCTCGGACCACACGACGTCAGGTACCCCAGTGTTTCTCCACCTGTGTTGAATCATTGACTTGTTGTTGTTAAACAACCATCTTTTCGTTTACACGTATTATTTATATATTAACCATCGGTTACTTATAAAAATACAAATGGTTTCTCATAAATAATTGGGTTAGACTGACGACCAGAACTTCACTTATAAAATCCGAGACAGGTCCTTCTTTGTATAATCCAACACTCTCGTTCCGGTCCTAGGAAGAAGGACTCTCAGAGTCTTCTGGTACCTGTACTAGGATAATACGGTGAGGGAAGTGTCTACTCCCGTAATTTTATCTGAGTTTGGGGAAGTCATCCTCTATGTGAAGTGTAGGTCACTGACCCGACGAGACAAACCGAAGGAAGTTGAAAATTTTAAGAGTAAACAAAGAGATAAAGACTTGTTAAAGAAATGAGAATTTTTGAAGTACGAGACACACAATCTCTATTCTTTAATAAGTACTGTAAACAATTTCTGACATTCCGTCTGAAATAAGTTCCTTTCGAAGGTGTTATCTCAAAAACATCATTTCATCTCTCTAGATTGTTCCACGTCACCCCTAAACAATGGTCCTCTGACCCAACACTCATCACCTACCTTTTAATAATTCTCCTTTGTAGTTCCTCGTAAGAACGATCTGACTAAGTAGTTTTAAGAACGACTTGCGTCCCGTCTCACTATTCTATCACTCCGATCAGTCTATGGTTCTCACCCCCTCAAAAACGATTTGACTGAATCGTCCTAAGAACGAGTTAGATCTCAGATGGTGCCGTTTCTCCTTCAGGTTCAAACCGAATCCGTTCGTTTCCTCAGTATCCTCGAACTAATTTTAAACTAGTTTCCTCTCTCAGAAAGAGGAGACAAACACACACACACACACACACACACACACACACACACACACATACAAATACGGGTACACGAAGAGTACCTTCGTCCTAGTCCGTAAAAGTTTCACCCTTCCCTCGTCACATCCCTACCGGTCGAAATCATACACCTTGTAATCGGACGTCAATAATCTGACCTGTATGTTTAGATAGATTTATGTTTGTCCTGTTAGATAATCTTACCCGAATCGATCGAAGTACTTTATTTATCGATTCTCCGATGTCCTTTTAACAGATGTAAGTGACTCTATCTATAACCTATGAGTCATTTCCTATTCTTACAAATGAATCTTAACTAAGAGTCGTATGCGGAGAAGAGAGTGGTACAATCGATCGCAAGAACGGAGGGTAAAATGTCGAAACGTTAGATGAGACGTGTTAATAGGGTTCAACTGTGAAAGGAGAATTTATAGAATGCACCGAAGGTTCGATTTAGGGAAGACGAACAGGTTCGGAAGAGGTGCTTGAGGTACATCTCTTGTGTCCAAGCCTAATCCTACACGCTCCAGAGAACGGAACCTCACAGACTACCTACCGTAAAATGGTTGTCCTTTGTGGACGTCCCCTACACTCCTACCTTCCTCCCCGTTAGCCCCACGAATTGGGTCCGGTGGAGGGACGGTTCGATGGGACCCCGACCGACTTAGAAAGTCCTTTCCGGTAAGTCTGATAAAAAGGTATGTCGGTATGAGATCACAAGGACCTTGGTAGGAGTAGAAGACAGTTAAGGTCGGTTCCATCACGAGGACGCGAGTCAGCACAGACGGAGAAACACTGGACTACCGGATATCGGGTGCTCCGAGGAGACAGGTGTCCTAAAAGGACGATAACGACGGGGACCCACGATCTTAAAAGACCGACCAAAGGAATTTGTGACGGGTGTAGAAACATTTATCAAAGAAAGAAAGAAAAAAAAAAAATTTAATTTGAGAGGAGTTAGTATGTCCGACCAACGTGGTAGACAAAGGACGACCTGACTCTTGTTTACATCAAAAAGTAACAAAACTCTATTTTAAAACTTTGAGGGGAGTTTCTGTAGTCCAGACAAATTCGGACTGAACCGGAAACACAAAGCTGTGTTTCAGTGAGAAACACATCTTTGATTCAAAGATGTGAATCAACGAGAAGACTTCAGATGGGAGGAGATTTCCTTAGTGACCGGGCGATTCTTCAGTAAGGGGGCAACAACCGGGATGTTCTCCCACTAAGTGGGAGGAGGTGAACCGTTTGAAGAAAGAGAAAGCTTCTAGTCAACAATAGAACTCTAAAGACAACAGGAAAACACATATTTTTTTCTCATAAATTCTATTAAAACAGAAATTCTTAATTATAAAATAAATCTTTTATTATAATTTATTTAATCGAGAAAATTTTAAATAAATTGAATATGAAAGATAACTTGAAACAAATTGAATCTTATATTCAATAAGATATGAATCATTTAAAAGTGTTGTAGAAAATTCTTCGTCAATCTCTGTATCCATTAACTTAAGGGAGTTATAAAAACAAATGTAAATAGTTTAATTTTAAAGTTCCAGTGAAAAACTTTTAAATTAACAGTTTATATGTATTTTGTAAGGGGTCATGGATCGAGAACGTTTAAATTACTGAATGTTTATACCATTTAAATTGTTAGAATTGTTAGTATTAATGAAATCATTTGAATCGTTTGAAATGAAGAAGGAGAGTTGAATTTTTAGTTCCGATTTAGTTACTAAATTACTACATAAAACTTCACCTTTAGTATTTCGAAAACATCATTCACGATTTAAGGGAATTTGTAATGTTTATGACTTTTACTGTTTACATGTTTCTAATGAAAATTTGACTCGTGTTTGATATAATTATGATACACCAACTAAACGAAGTAGATGGACCCTTCTTTAAAGATTTCTCTTCAAAACATTTGGGCCTACTTACACATTTCTTTTGTCGTAAAAGGATAGTAAGGATACGTAAAATACTACTTTTAGGAATCTCCGACATTTTCAATTAAAACTGGTCAATTAAATTTTTATCTATTAATCTAAGATAAAAAATATTCATTCAAAACTATGGGAGATTCGTAACCCATAAATTTTATGTTGTCAAGACACCAAACTACCTATTATTTTATAGTAGTATTTAAGGGACTTCCAATCACGTGGTAACCTTGATACCACGTGATCTCCGATGTGGAAGAGGGTCACTGATACTTTTATGGGTGTACTACTACCTTCGAAGGGGAAATGTGAACCAACCAAACTTCGTACTAAGAATGACGGAAAATAAACCCGAGTCCTTTAATATCTGTTTCGTGACGTCACACTTACTCATAGTGACTAAACATGTACCGTCGTTTTCCTTTTCTACATATTTAATCAGTTTAAAAATGTTCTTAACTTTTTGAGTGATAAACTTTTGTAGATCGTAAACCATGTGCTGACTCGCTGAAGTGAAACTGAAAAGTGAAAGTACGTAACCTCTTCCTTTACCGTTGGGTGAGGTCACAAGAACGGACCTCTTAGGGTCCCTACCCCCTCGGACCACCCGACGGCAGATACCCCAGCGTGTAACAGCCTGTGTTGACTTCGTTGAATCGTCGTCGTCGTCGTCGTAAACCATTATTCATATGACTCGTAAACAACCTAAAATTGAGGAAGGAAGGAAGGATGAAGGGTGGAAAGGAGAGGGGAAAAGTTAGAAGAGGTGAAAACGGAACACACTCCGATCAAGAAACTTCAGTACCTCTACTATTGTGTTTTGAAAATAAGAGGGTCTCGGCTAAGAGACCACTGAGCTATATCGTAAAGACGACTGTTGTACGGCTTCAACAATTTCTTGTGAGGACAATTATCGTCTTGGGTCCATTACGTCGGTGTCCTCCGTATAAAACACATATTTATGACTACTGTTGTGTCTGACGGTCCTCGGATGGTTATTCTAGAGTCCGGATTCACAGAAAAGACCCCCTTTTAGTCGTCCCTTCTCTTACCACTTCGTATTCCGAGTAAACGTACCATTCTGTGGAATCGTGTCGTTTATTTAGTGAAAAGTTGGTACAATCGAGGTTTGATGGTCGAATCGGTTTGTTTAAGACTATTCGTTTTCTTCTCATAGAATTCTCTCTCTTTTCTAGTCTATATACATAAATCCATACATACATACACAAATAAATAAAGTTCAAGTTTCTTTTATAATTAGATACTTAAGATATTTCGTATTCTAGATATTTTTATTTAAACCTAGTAAAAAATTTTTAGTGACCTTAAGATTTCTCCATTAAGATTTTAAGCGTTGTCAGTAAAGAGTGTAGATTAAGTGTTCATTAGAGAGACTGGATCCTTTAATAACAAAGTCACTCTATCTCGTTTCGTTCTATTTTAGTAACAAAAGTCTTTTTGTCAGAGTCTCCACCTCACAAATCCAGAGTGTTGGTCATTCTCCTCTTTTTAGTAAGAACTATTTCGTTTATATTCAAGAGAGGAATAAAGAAGGTAAAGTAAACGTTACATAATAACCTAAACAACCTATAAAAGGAATAAACTCCTTTTATGTATATATAATTATCTTAAAATTTATAAATTATGAATTCCTTTTAATAATATATTAAAGAAAAAGTATAAAAGGAACTTTAAGACTCCTTGAAAATGTAAAAAAATTTAATAGTAAAGTCACAGGAACTCAGACAAATAGGTAAGACATTAAAAAGGGACTTTCTTACTTTAAACTTGATTTTTCATTATGTCAAAAATGAAGAGAGGTCTTGACAATCATTTATAAAGAAAAATGGAGGACCATTTTAATTGTTAAAAGACATGAAACGAATCTAGTAAGAAACGTCACAACAGTAATTAAACTAGGAAAAAACTTTACAGTCATTAATTTTTTTATATCCACATTGTTGTTACAGGGTACTATTTTTAGTCTACGATATCTCCTAAATTGAAATTTAACAATTTTTAATGACAATAATTTTTTAAGAAAAGCCCTTCACTTAGAAGTTGTTTTTCCTTAAAATGAAACAATTCAAAAATTTATTTTAAGGTACGTGAATTATTAAAGGAAAAAAAAAAACCTGATAAAAGAAAAAATTGTTTCGTCATCTGATCATCAATACGAACGTAAACGAAGGAATAAAACGTTGAAAATTGACTATTGAACTCTATTTCCGAATTAATAGAAACTATTATAGAATTGTTTAGAAGGTACATAATTGAAAATTTTATTTACACATAATAAGATAGGAAAATAGAATTATACTATGAATTTACAACTTTATGAAGAGATCATATGTGTTGGTAAGTAGTTTTTGTACTTTATTATGATAATTAAAGATCGTCGACAAAGTATTGAACAGAAGGTTTTATTTTGTTTGTTTTAAGTGAAATGTTTGGATCCTCCAATTTAATATAGTTAGGAAACAAGGTCCGTTCTTATGACCTTATCCAACGGTAAGAAATGGTCTTCAGATGTTCACTGTTTACATATCCAATAAAACACCATTAACAATCTATAGAAAGTTCTATTAAAAATTTTATTAATTTCTTTTTTAAAATTAAGTACTCTGATTTTTCCTATTTTTATTAAAAATTTTCAAGTAAATAATTTCTTCAACTAATCCATAAATTCTAAAATAATACTTATAGTCTCAAATCCTTGGTTTTACTATTCATTAGTTTATTAATCACGACCTATGAGACGTCGAATTTTTTTGTCAACTTATTTAGAAACAGAGAGAATAAAATGAGAGATGTAAAACCAAAGAGTTCAAGTTGAGACAACGTATTATAACCTTACCAAATCAATTTTATATAGAATTCTTTTTATGATCAGACTCTTTAATTAAGTGATATGGGTCTCGTTTATTTTACACGGTATTACAATTCCAAAGTTTATTACGTGTAACCTTTTTCAACAATTCGATACCAACGTTCATGACATTTATATTTATAATAAAAGTTCCAATGTCCATAAGAGTGATCATAGAAAAGGTTCATTTAGACCGTTCCTGAACGACCCCCCAAGTAAAAGGGTCACCTGGTCACTCAGAATTAGATAAGAGTCCGATTTGAGGTAAGAGGTTGGACTGGAATCTAGAGTACTTACGAACAGTAATTTGGGAACAGTATGAGGTCTACTCAGTCAGGGTAATAAAAGTGTAAAATTCATGTTGTCACATTTAATGTATTTCATTTTAGTTACTCGTGGCATAGACAGTTTAAGTAATGGTTACACTCTGAATTTCAGACACCTGTTTTACTGTAGTTGAACTTACACTCAAATATTTACTTACACCGACGGTTTACCTTCCTCTGTTGGGTCTCTTAAAGTGTTCGATAGTAAACTCTATAAAGGGTGGGGAGAAAACTCCGTTAAAGACATATTAGTACATCCGAAATCTCATAAAAATTAATGTATATAACAAGATTTGGGACTTTAGATATAACTGGGGTAACTTCTCTTTTTATAAAAGAATTAACTTCTCATACATAATTTACCGTCCTAGGTTTTGTAAACGTTTATAAGTGTTCTCTTTAATTTCTTTTTTCTGCGTATTAGAAATCTAGTGTTAATAACAAATTTGAGTCGTAATTTCTTATCAAGGGCTCCAGGACCATTAAGAACTCCCCTTAATAGGTGATTTAATTTAACTAATTATTTTCACCCCGTCCCTTTTAAGAACTAGACGGGTACAAAAGTCTTAGGACTTATTCCTGTTGTATAACCATGTTAGTCTTGTACGTAAATGGACCTAATGAATCCACCAAAATTAACCCAATAAATCCACAACCCACTGTTATAAGTAAATCAACATAAATCAGGGAAAGATTAGTTCCCTACCAGGAATCTGATTATCGTGACCGTAAAGGGTTCTCGACCGCTCATTTTATCTAATAATCAGGGGTAGGGTCTTGATCTTAGACACAAAACTTTTCTAGAGATTGACTAAGTATACGTATAATTTCAACCCTTCGTCGTGAGTGTCAGTCATCCCTCGATAGGGTCCTAACTTCACGTCAATCAACCCGGAGAGACTTTTAGACGTGATAAAAATAACAAAAAGGAGAAAGAAAGTGTCCTTTCTCTCTTTGTGTCATAAAGACGTTTTCTGAGTATCATGGGTGTTCTGTCTCTGTTACTTAAGTGACCTGGCAACCATGGGAAGTCTTCAGGTTAAGACGAAACGAGACCACTTGTTAAGTACGGGCTCTTTGGACTCCAGACCCGACTCGCGGACGCGGAACATACAACAGTACTAGTAACGGTATCATTACTGGTACGACCCGTTGGACCAACATTAGTAAAGGTAACGGGTGAAGTTCGTCGAGGTGAGGGGGTGGTTGAAGGACTAGGAGAGGGACCGGTGGTGACTGAAGAACGACTCGACACACCAGTACGGGAAGTCATACTAGGCCAGGTAACTCAGGACGACCATGAAACCTCTAGAGAAAACGTTTCAGGTGTCGACGACACTGTAGTACGAGACATGGTGGAGGTAAAAAGTGGAGACGAAGTAGAGTCACCTGGCGATGATACGACAAACACTGGGAAATGTAATACAGTGGTTTTAATGGTAGAGGGAACATCCTCAGAAAGATAAGTAGTCAACCAGATAAGGGCAGAAAAAACGAAAACCGGACCATAAGAGTCTTAATTTGTATTAACCACGTCTTCTGAAACAACGTCGGTAACTGACATGTCCAAATACACACGACTATAAATTGTTCGAGACCCCCCACGACCGGAGGAAATATCGGAAGAAAGAGGGACCCTACCATTACCACCCTTAAATGTATGTATAAAAGTGTCATCGGTCCTTCGTGCGATTCGTTTAACCGTGTCCAAGATACTACTTTGTGCAACCCAGTCTTTCGTTTTACTTCCGTAGTTGGTTTTGTCTTTCGTTTCGGTGGTTCTGAAACTCGTAACAGTACCCTCATAAACACAACACAACCGACGGGAAAAAACAGAACTGTTAGTGTCTGGGAAAGTAATTAAAATGTTGTGGACTTCTAAACATGTTACAAAAAGAGACCAACCCGATAAAATTAAGGCGAAAGTTAGGGTAATATATACCATACAAAATAGGAACCAAAACGTTCCGCAACTCCTGTTAGCAGAGTCCTTACTAGAAGGTGGGACTGAGAAGGTTGGATTCGTATAAAGGACGTACACGAATCCGTTACGAGAGGTAAAAGATGTTAAGAAAGGATGATCCCTTTGACCTACAAGAAAGAGGGATCTCCATTCCCTCACCTAACTGATCTGTTCCTATAAGAAGGTCAACCATATTATCTGTGGACACATAATCAGTGAGTCAACACAGTCTGAGAAACACTGTGGTATCTAATATCGGACGGTCCGAGGAGACAGGTACCTTAAGAGGTCCGTTCCTATGACCTCACCCAACGGTAAGGGAAGAGGTCCTCTAGAAGAACTGGGTCCTTAGTTTGGGACGTAACGTTCACCTAAGAAATGGTAGACTCGGTGGTCGATCACATTATCTGTGGATCCATCTTCGTTACCTAGATCGGAAGACCAATATGGTCTCAAGGGTTTCACCAGTCAAAGACCTCAAGATCCCCTCTGTGGAGGTCATTTTTCTGTGAGAGAGGGTTCTGAACAACTAAGGACTTAAAGGTTTTAATCTCTAAATCTAAAAGTGAGGAAACCGTACAGTCTACCCCTAGAAGAAAAATAGGAGATTTGTAGTTTTCTCCTCTGTCAACCTAAAGTGTGAAAATTATCGGTACATCTCAAATAGATTCAGAAAGGACTCGAATAATGTAAAACCCTCTCACCCCTCTCGAACTCTTGCGACACTCCGACTTCATGTCTCGTACACTCCTGTACCTTTCCCTCTTCCTTCGTCGACGTCAACGAAGGTCAAAATGACTAAGACTAAATTAGAGAATTTTTTCTAAAGTTCACTGAAAACGTTATCAAACTATTTTAACCTGACAGAGTAATTTACTCGTCTTACCTATTTCTTCCTAAAATCCTTACATAAGAAAGAGATTGTATACAAAAACTAGATATATCAGTGTACCGGATGCACACATGTATGTTCACGACACTTGTAAAGAAACCGATACACACATGTAAAATAAGTGGTTCTAATTTGAAGTAAGTGTTTTGACTTCAAGAAAGGAAGGGTGTCACAAAATCAATTATAAATGACGGTTATTATAAATGACATTTATAAATTATATAAAACAATATATAAAAACCAATTAGTAAATCGAGTTACTAACAGAAAAGAGGTACAACAAAACGAAAAGAGGAGGAAGAGGATGGGATCTTTGGATAAAGTAGTTTAACACAGGAAACACTAGAAAAGTGGGAAGTGTGATAATGAGACAGAGAGAGTGGGTCACCAGGAATCGGACCCTGTCCAAACGGTGAATTCACGTAAACCGTTTCAGATCTCTGTAAAACCCAACAATATTGGTCACTCCCTCAAGATGACTGTAAAGTTCCCATCTCCATTTCCTATGACTGTTTTTAGTATGTTACGTACCTTGTCGGAGGGACTGTTGTCTCCTAATAGACCGGGGTTTGAAGTTATCACGGTACCAACTCTTTAAGACGAGATTGCAATAAATCGGAGTGTCGAAGTTAATGATGGAGAAGTACACAAAGAGAGTTTATATAAATAAAAGTTAGAATAATAAAGGAAGTTTAAACTCAAAGAATAAAGAACGATGGTCTCCTCCTAGAAAAACCCACGGGGTTATTCTAGAAAAAAAAAAAAAGAGGTTATCCTAGAATTTAAGTTACATCGACTGTAGAAGGAAGATACAAGGGACGGGGTCAGCACAGAGAAGACGGAGGACGAAACATAACCTCAACGTACGAATCAGTAAGTTAAGTCAGGTCAAGTCAATTCAGTGAGTCAGTACAGATTGAGACGTTGAGGTACCTGACGTCGTACGGTCCGGAGAGACAGGTAGTGGTTAAGAACCTCAAATGGGTTTGAGTAAAGGTAACTCAGCCACTACGGTAGGTTGGTAGAGTAGGAGACAGTAGGGGAAGAGGAGAACGGAAATTAGAAAAGGTCGTAGTCCCAGAAAAGTTTACTCAATCGAGAAACACAGTCTACCGGTTTTATAACCTCAAAGTCGAAGTTGTAGTCAGAAAGGTTACTTGTGAGTCCTGACTAGAGGAAATCCTACCTGACCAACCTAGAGGAATGTCAGGTTCCCTGAGAGTTCTCAGAAGAGGTTGTGGCGTCAAGTTTTCGTAGATAAGAAACCGTGAGTCGAAAGAAGTGTCAGGTTGAGAGTGTAGGTATGCACTGATGACCTTTTTGGTATCGGAACTGTTCTACCTAGAAACAACCGTTTCATTACAGAGATGAAAAATTAAGTAAGTCAGCACAGATTGAGAAACACTGGGGTCCCTGACATCAAACGGTACGTAGAGACAGGTGCCCCAAAAGGTCCGTTCTCGTGACCTGTCCCATCGGAAAAGGAAGAGAACCCCTAGAAGAACTGAGTCCCTAGTTTGGACCCAGAGAACGTGGTCTCCACCTAAAAAATGGTAGACTCGGTGGTGACGACCTCAATTCATACGTGTTTACACAACCAACAAGTACATCTAATACTCGAAGAACACACATTCTGAGAAATATAATAATTAGAAACATAGGGTGTCACTAACCATATCAAGGAAAGGTTATTTATAGAGACCTACGTAAGTAATCTATGGTTTTACATCTTTGAAACTCCTTTTACCCTCCCTCAAGGAGTTTACGTATCTTTCTTTGTTGCTATTTACTATAACCTGTCACCCCTGAGGAAGAGGACCGTTCCTTCTACCCCTTTTTCAGGTGAACATTTCTTCCTTAACTTGACTTAAATTTTGCACAAGATTACCCGAAACCAGTATACACATGTTACAACACGACCCTTTGAACTCCTGTTCCGGTCTTTTCCATGTGTAACCTTTTACTGACTGGTCGAGTCTTTGTGAACGTTGTAAGTCTGGTGTCAAAAGTACGAGTATATTACTTGAAGGACTCCTATCTTTAATTCAGAGAGGAAAGGATTACGGAGTCATCATGTTCACGATATATCTTTCCACACCAACATGTCTTTATAACAAGTGATAAGATACATAATTGTCTAACTCCAAAGGTTTAAATAATTAAAAATTAACTTCTTATTAACGACACAACCAAAGATGGTATGTAGTCGAACTTAGTCGGTGTCGTCTGACTCTAAACAAAAATTTTACATTTAGTAATTATCCGAGTAAGAAGGTCGGGTTTACCTTATATCAGTGTTTGAATCTTAAACAAGTGTACATCGACCTCGTTGTATAAGTAGTTGGAAACACAAAAAAAAACGTCTTTCATTCCAACAAAAAGTATTGTTATTGGTTTTCAGTGACCGTTTAACGTTTCTCTTTTGAACAATGGAAATCGTACATACATAAACAATGTTTGTTCACACATAAACTAATATCATTAAGAATGTCACTATAGTCTTATAAACCAATTGGTTAAGAGGGGGGGAGGGGGGTGGGTAAGAGACTGGACCATTTTACTGTAGTGTGTAGATACGTCATGTCAATTAGAATTCCAAAGATTATAAGTATATCCATTTAGGATTCCGAAAGTACTTTGAAAATTGAAAAAAAACTCAGATGGGAACGAAGTAACATAGACAACTCCTTTGATGAGTAATAAAATTTTGTGGAAATTGTTGTAGAGATGAGGGGATATGGGAGAACTAGATAGACAAGATAACTTGTAAGTATCGAAGGGTTTCAATCATGAACATTAAGTCATTAAACTTATATTGTATAAATTCATGACTCTACAAAGTCGTTTAATGACAATAGTGTCATGTTATATACTTTAGTTTTGACCTGTAATTCTGCGAATTGTCTCTTAATCAAATAAGAGAAGAATCTTATCAATACATCAGGAAATCCTCCTCTAAAAGAGGTGGGTATTAGGACTTCCGCCATAAACCTCCCATTCCGTGAAGAAAACCTTTTAGTTTTCTTGTCCTTATCAAGAAGTCTGAAGTCCGGTTCAATCTGGAGGAAGGTCCCGGACTACCCGTTATCTGGTGAAATACTATTGTCCTCGTGAAATATTAGGTGAAGGGTACTACTCGGAGAAAAGGAGAAACCCTTAAATCGTGTTTACAAACCCAACGACTAAGACTGCCCGACTTATCCTTCCCGTCGGTAAGTAAGTCGTGTATGAAGAAAAGAGGAATTCTAGCGTATTTTACACAATGAATTGTAGTTCTTTGACCCCAGACTCCGGTACCCCACCAGGAAAAACATCTGGTGGATCGAGAAAAAAAAAAAAAAAAAAATCGGGTGATCCTCGGTTCGATGTATCTCTTCTTTACTTCCTCGTCCATCTTCGAAGATGGCGTCAGTGTTAGTACAGAATGGAGTTACCTCCTGAAAACATTAAAACTTTCCCACAGGGTACTTACAATCAAGTCAACGAAGTGTTTTGTCGAAGTGTAAGAGAAGAGTCCGGTCAGGTATATTTTTCACTTAGTAGGGTGGGAATAAGGATTAGGTTTTATCTAGAAGATAGATCCATAATAGATCCTACTTGTCTCATCGGTAAAAGAGTTCTCGTACCACTGACGTACCTGTGAAACAAGAGAAATAATTTTTGGTGGTTCAAGTAATTTGTAAATAATCGGTAGATGATACACGGTTCACGACGAGACTCACGAACACCAAGGTTCTACTTATTTTGTTTAGGACCGGAATACTTCGAATACTAGGCAGTGGTGAGTTAATATGACGTCCTTCGATCTCTTCATACCTCCTCCCTTAAAATCGGTCCAAACCCTAAATCTCTTCTGACGGACGTAAAACCTTTTCCTTTACCGTTGGGTGAGGTCGTAAGAACGGACCTCTTGGAGTACCTATCTCCTCGGAAGACCCGATGTCAGGTATCCCAGTGTTTCTCAACCTGTGCTGAATTCACTGAAGCGTCGTCCTCGTCGTCGGACGTAAAATCCGGTTTCCTAACATAGTAGTCCGAGTAATTTCTTGAGTGAAGGTTAGTGACTGACGACGACGACGGCGATTCAACGAAGTCAGTACAGGATAAGACACGCTGGGGTATCTGCCGTCGGGTGGTCCGAGGAGACAGGGACCCTAAGAGGTCCGTTCCTATGACCTTACCCGATGGTAAAGGAAGAGGTTACGTACTTACGTACGATTCAACGAAATCACAGATTGACACACGTTGGGGTACCTGACGTCGGGTGGTCCGAGGAGACAGGTACTCTAAGAGGTCCGTTCTTATGATCTCACCTGACGGTAAAGAAGAGGTGGTTAGTGACTGTGTCCTGACGTTTCAGTCGCGAATATCTCTTCAGTTACCAATCGACAAAAGAGGCCGACTGACGACGGAGCCACGTAGGAAAGTCCTTAAACCATCCTCTGGACTCCGATGGTAACCAGTCGTCACGGTCGTCTGTCCTCACTCCGGTCCGACCTAGGACAATGGAGACAGACAGGTGGTAACAACAACAAATCAGTGATTCAGTACAGACTGAGAAACACTAGGGTACTTGACGTCGTGCGTTCCGAAGGGACAGGAAGTGGTCGAGGACCTCAAACGAGTCTGAGTACAGGTAACTCGGTCACTACGGTAGGTTTGTAGAGTAGGAGACACAGAAGGTCCTTTTTGGTCGTCTTATTACTGACGTCGAAGGAAAGACGAAAGGTTTAGAGGGGTTTCAAGGAGATTGAACCTTAGTATGTGTATTTCTCTAAGACCCTTTGTATAAAGAGTCCGACCGTCTCGTATTAAGTAGTGTTCCTTATTTTGTTCGCTTTCTTTTTTCGTCGGTCTATAAACACACTCTTATCTTGGTCAAACCGGTGCACTGTATCCCTCTACTTTGACGTCTCTACAACCCTCACTTGACCCTCGTAGAAGACACGGACAATTTCCGACTTAAAGTGGGTAATCCACTCCCCCTTCGTAACATTATCTAACTTTAAAGGTTATGATCTAAATTTGACAAAGGAGGGGTAGTATAATGTGAAACCAAAATTATATGTATCTTTACTTTCCTACGTTTAATCTCTGTTAAGTCATATTTATAATATATATTATAGTGGAAAGGTCCTAATAACGACTCGATCCTTCACCAATGTATATTCGACACAATCGACGAGGACAGAGAGAAATGTGTGATCAGTTTTATTAGGTACACCTGAGAACTTACCGGAAACCTTATGGTCTACACCGAACAAATCTTCCTCTACCTTCTTTTCTACATTTGATCCTCGACCATAAGGACTTGTCAGACAAAACATCAGAACCAAGTCCTCCTTAATATCCTAGATGAAGTACCTTTATGAACAGGGATTTAAACATAACTGATCCTTTTCGAATAGAAAAAAATTACACGTAACAAAATCTCCACTCAAATAAGCATACTATAATTATCAACTTGGAGGTCAAGTGTCCTGTTTACCTAATACATAGAAGAACACGAACAGAAAATGCAGAATCAGACAGTGGAATTTTAGTACGTGTTCCGTTCAAAGACTGTCAGTTGTGACCCACACAGGGACTGAAACGTCTCCTCCTCCTCCATGTACGGTTTAAGGAAAGAAAGAAAAACCTGAAGGGTGGAACAGGACGTCCGGGACGACGATCTATATTAGATAACAAAGGAAATCTTAAGACAGTAAAAACACTGTAGTCAAAATAAACGTGACACCTTACTAAAGAGGTTCCGACGTTTCTCTGTAAGGTAGGAGACCTCCAAACCATGGTTCTTTGTCTTTATCGTCTTATACTAACTTGTACAATAAAAGGAACTATAATAGAGACACTATATGTCTGTATACTCAGACCTCCCTCTCCTAGTCACCACTGGATCTTTCACCTTCTACCTCTTCCGTTACCGTGGGGTGAGGTCGTGAGAACGGACCTTTTAGGGTACCTGCCTCCTCGGACCACCCGACGTCAGGTACCCCAGCGATTCTCAGTCTGTGCTGACTCGTTGAAGCGAAAGTGAAAAGTGAAAGTACGTAACCTCTTTCTTTACCGTTGTGTGAGGTCACAAGAACGGACCTCTTAGGGTCCCTGCCCCCTCGGACCACCCGAAGGTAGATACCCCAGCGTGTCTCAGTCTGTGCTGATTTCACTGAACCGTCGTCTTTCACCGTCTTGTTCTTAGATTGAAACGATACAGGTCCATTTGACATAATGGCAGAAACTAAAGAAATTGGTCGTGTTTTACCTCTCGAATTTTTCTTAGGTACTACTTAGGTTACATCCTCAGTGTCTGGTTTCCCGAATACTAGTCAATAACAGGTAATAAAGGGTACGACCCTCTTTTTATGTATTAGAATTTCGTCTTCCCTATATACTTTGTATGAATTTCATTTTAATTCGTTTTATTTTACATTTAGGTCAAAGAAATTTAAAGTAGAGATTAATTAATCGTCCTATTTACTAGGATATAACTCTTCCTCGGAATTTGATGACTCTGAACACTTGGCACGGTTGATCCAGGGACCTATGAGGAAGTCATGATTAAACAAAGTGTACGGTTTTATTTCCTCGTCAAAGATAAACCTGATATTTTAGTAATGGACGAACATGTAGACGGTAGAAACGATTTCCTTCACTTACGATACGTGGAATACAGTGGACGATTTCCTTGAGGAAAGGTACTTCACTAAGACTGAGAAGACATTCAGCGAATTTTCGAGTCTTATGTTAAAATAATCTGAAACAAATTTTAAAGTGTCTGATCACTGATCTGACCTATCTATTTTTACGAAAAAAATAAACACTGTCAAGGAGGTCCCACACATAGAAGTCTTTAACATATCGTGCGTTTTGATTTTATCCCGTTAAGATAAGTAAATTAATAAACATACGACTTAAGAAAAGGACTCCTCTCAACCGTACATTAAGTTTTTCGAATGAGAAACGTCCCTTCCTTACCTCTGTGTCTACAGCTCTTGTCTGAACGTATACATCGTCCCCTACCACTCCTACCTTATTTAACTCTTTCATAGTAACTGTACATAGGTGATAGTATTGGTCACCCTTCAACGACATATGGTGTCCCTCGGGTCGGACCACGAGACACTACTGGATCTCCCCGTCCTTCCACCCTCCATATTCCCTCGAAGTTCTCCCTCCCTCAATATCAATACTGACTAAACACCACAACATGTCATCTTTGATTACGTTTTAACATTTTATTAATGGGAGGTTAATTTTTTATTTATTATTTAAGGTACCTTATATAAAATCAGTATTTTTTAAGTTAGAACGTTAGACTCTGTTGCGATTACTTCGAACTCCCGTAATACGATTCACTTTATTTAGTCTGTCTCTTTTTATTTATGACACACTAGAGTGAATATACATCTTAAATTTTTTTGTTCGAGTATCTATGTCTCTTGTCTAACCTTCAACGGTCTGTGACCCTAACTCACTTACCCACTTCCCACAGGTTTGTAAGTTTGTAGGTAAATATTTTATTAATTCAGTACCCCTACTACTGACTTTAATTATAATGACATGACGTATAAACTTTCAACGATTCTCTCATTTAGAACTTTCAAAAGTAGTATTCTTTTTAAGGCATTGATACACGTCACAACTTACGATTGATTTGAATCACACGTCTAGTAAAGTATTATATTTATATATATTTATAGGTTTGTAATACAACAAGAACTTTGATTCAGTTCCAATGTACAGTAATATACACGCAGTCCGCAAGTTAGCACGGGCTGAGAAACGCTGAGGTACCTGACGTCGGGCGGTCCGAGGGGACAGGTACCCTAAAAGTCCGTTTCTGTGATCTCACCAAACAGTAAAGGAAAAGGTTCCCTAGAAGGACTGGGTGCCCCGAGCTTGGACCCAGGGGACGTCGCGTCCGTCTAAGAAATGACTGACTCGTCCGTCCCTTCAACGTGTACAGTAATATGGAGTTATATTCATTTATTTAATTTTTGTCGAATGAGTCAACTAAAATGACAGTCAAAGAAATTAAGAATCTTCCTCTGTCTTCAATGTAGAAGGGTTTATTACTAAATAATTATTCTTAATTAAGAAGGGACCAAGTCTGAGTTTTTATTAAAATAAAAAAGGGGTCAAAATAAATCTATATTAACTGGATGTCACGACATATTCAACTTCATGACATATTAAAATTTTAAAGAGGAACACTCCTCTTGAGAATCCTAAACGAGAGGATTCTTAAAGGTACATATTGTATGTCGTCACAATTAATGTAAATGGTACAACATAAAATATAGGGTCCATGAATAAGTAGAATATTGACTTTCAAACATAAAAAACTGATAAAAGTAGGTTAAGGGGGAGTAGTGAAATTAGAGTGAAATGTAAACTGTCGTCCATGCAAAAGTTTTACCTTCTCTGTGGAGAGTTATTAAAATATGAGGGATCACACTATATTAATTAATAAATAAACTCCTTTATACATGAATGTAGGAAGAAGAGAAAGGAATTCCTATAACAGAGGCCATCAAAATTTTCACGAATCAGTCTGTTTGGTCCCGATTGTCTTCCTTGAGAAGACCCTGGAACTCAGGGTACGACATAAACTAAAAGTTCCGTGTCAACTAAGTTTACAAGGAGATCAAGAAGGACATCTAGAGTGAAAGATCAACAAATAGTCTATTTAAAACAACAACAACGACAACAACAAACCCTGTCCGTTGAGAAGGGTCTTTCTCTTCTCCTCCTCTTTGGTATTTACTCACACCAGGAGTTGGTTCTACGACTTCTTGCGGGGCTCTGAAAGACGATGGTCCACTTACCCAGAACGGGGTCCTGTCAGGTAGGGGACCCGCAGGTCGACCGGTAGATGGACAGGACACGTCGTCCGCACGACTAATGTCAGGATCCTTTAAACAAACACCACAAGTGACACAGGATGAAGTTTCGCGAAGTGTGAGGGTGGTTGAAGAACGACGAAAGGGACCGGGACCGACTGTACAAAGATCCAGACGACCAGGACGGGGAGTCATGGTAGGCGAGGCACCTCTCGACGACCAAGAAACCTCTGAGAGAGACGGCGGACGTATGGATAGACCTGTGGGAGAAGACGGAGTGGAGGTAGAACGTAGAGACAAAGTAAAGGTAACTGGCGGTGACACGATAGACACTCGGGGACGAGATGGGGAGATTCAAGTGCCAGTCCCACCGGGAGTCCATGTAGGACCGTCCGACCCCCCACGGTCGTCGAATGTGACGGAAGAACGAGATGTGTCTGTACTGTCTCTCTCCCGAGGTGGACACCGACCTTCTCTACGGAACACACCCGTCAACGGTCGACGACAAGTTATTCAAAACCCCGACCGATTTGAAGGGACACAAGAAAAAGGGGACGGAGTAGTACTAGTCGAATATACACTTCTAGAAACACCAACGTTGGTTCGTCCGATTCGTCTAGTTGTTGAATTCGTTTTCGGACCGACCTGGACGGTTTGCACTTTCTTTTCGACGGTTCTGGGACCCGTAGCGGCACCCACACATGGAGAACACGACCGAAGGGAAGTGGTAGCTGTGCTACCAACTGTCGGAGGAATTGAAGTAGTGCGGTGGCGATCAGAAACTGTGCAAATAGACCGAACGAATGAAGTTGAGCCGGACGTTGGGGTAGTAGATACAGAAAAGGATGGCCACCAAGTCCTTCCGCGACTTTGAAGAGGACTCAGCCCTCTAGAAGAGTGGTGCCTGAAGGTGTTAACTAAACATGGTTCTAACTGACTTACATCCGAACAACACAAAGTCGGTGATTCAGTGTAGACTGAGAAACACTGGGGTACTTGACTTCGTGGGGTCGGAAGGGACAGGAGATGATAAAGGGTCTCAAACGAGTTTGAGTACAGGTAACTCAACCACTACAATAGATTGGTGGATCCCTATCCCAAAACGTTTTTCGTGCTCACCTTACCACGTCCACCCGACACACCACAACCTTCAAACACCCGTCCGAAGGTCCCGTCGTATCAAACTCGTCACCCCCTTTTCTGTTTGAAGAATAAGACTCTTCTCTATGTCGCAAGAAGAGGAAGTTACAAAGATGTCTTACATCCCTTTCCTCCCTCACGGTAGGAGATTTACAAATAACCTATAAAGTTTTGAAACACGTTTATAATCAGAGGAATAAATATTGAAGGAACCTCTGTTGATTCTACGTCTTCACTTCCCTTTCTTTGTGTCTCCCGTCAAAAGACTCGAGGGCGGGACCAGGACATTGAACCGTCGTGGTCCAGTCCGACAAAACTGTAGAATGGGGAGGGGAGTAGCTTTTTTTTTTTTTTTTTAGTTCCCAAACATGAGAAACGAGAGATTCTACGGGAATTCAAGTTTATTAACTCGAAACATATTGACTTGAAACCCTTTCTAACAAACGTAGGATTAAAACGTAGTGAAAAGTAGTAGTACCAGTTCACAAGTCTGACAGAGAAAATTTTTTGCCAGAGAAATTTTTACGACAGAGGAACCTTGGCTCAACGATTTATCCAACTACTATTCGGTCCAAACAAAGTTACCGACAAAGTTACGAGCAACTCATTTACATAATATAAGAACTTCCTTACAAAAGAAAGAAAGAGAAATTATTAACTTTTTACTTTTACACTCCGTATAAACATTTCACTACTACGAGGTGTAGAGTGGTAAAATTATAAAAGAGGAAAATTCTTTAGTATGTTCGATCTGGATAAAAAGGTCTCTGTGACCATACACCTAAAAGAAGTCTTTTTATTCAACAAATACGGTGTACGAACGAGTCTTAACTCAGTAAGAAATGTCCTCGATAACGATCCTTCCTACACAGAAAATACATGTATAACAAAAACAAAAGAAGGATTTAGAAAGGGATGTCCAGAGATCAGTCAGATTAAGGTACAAAGAATCACTGAAAAAGTCTAATTATGAATGAACCTTTTGATAAACATTTAATTAAAATTCACAGACCACATGTCTATATATCTACTATAATATCGACGTCTATGTCTGTATCTGTATCGTTAGTTATTTATTTCTTCATTTTCAGTATAAAACCGTTACTTCAATCGATTTTACCTAAATAAAGAAAATTAAAAACTACCTTCCTATTGAGAATAACTAGGATGAGAAAGTATTAATTTTTATGTAAACAACATTTTTATAAAAGGTTATATAAAAATTACAAAAATTAAAATAAAAAATTGTTGTTTTTGTAAAACATAACAACATATCGGCTAATAACATAATTGTTATAATTGTTATTACATAATTGTTGTAACATAATTGTCCACTTGTCTACTATCAAAGTCCACTTGTCACTTCCTTGAGTCGGTATGTATATGTACATAGGTAAGAGGGACTTAGGGGAAGGGTAGGTCCGACCGTTTATTGTAACTCGTCTCAAGGTACACGATATGTTATCCAAAAACAACCAATTGGTAAATTTGATATCGTCACAAGTACATGTTTGACGATATAAGTTACATAAAAAATTGTGATTTATGAAGAAATTTCATTAATAAGAAAGAAAACGTAAATTGAGTTCGTAATACTCTATTTAATGTTTACTTAATGTTAAGTTTAATAGAATCATGATGTCAAAACTTTGAAATTCCTCGAACCTTGTGACACAGAATCTACATCGTTATTTATATTAAACGTTTCATACAGTCGGTAATAAAAATTTTTGTGAAAGGAGAAGGGAAGGATCTTATGTAGGTATGGGTAAGGGTTAGGTAATCCATACCACGACAGACAGGACTTTCATTCTTATGAATCGTCGAAGTGTTCCACCTTGAGACGTTCAGTTAGTGTAGGTGTGTCGTCCTTTACTAAGACGAAAACATGCTTTGACTGGTAATAAAAAGGAGATTTGCGGACAGTTAAATTAATGTAACAAAAGAATGTTAAATTAGTTTGGTCCAATATCGAGTAGGGCCGTCCATCGTAGACTCTTATATCTTTTGTATACTTGCATATACACGAATCAGTGAAGTCAGTGCAGGTAAACGTTGGAGTACCTGACATCGAACGGTCCGAGAAGATAGGTACCTTAAGAGGTCCACTCTTATGACCTCAACCAACGACCCGGGAGGAGGTCCCTTAGAAGGGTTGGGTCCTTAGCTTGGGTCCAGAGGGAGTAACGTCAACCTAAGAAAAGACGACTCGGTGTACCCTTCGGGTACTTACATATACACATACTGATATTTGTACTTTGAATATACAGAATATATACTAGTTTCCAAAACTCGTCCCTTTAAAGGTATCGTTCCAGGGGAAACATAACGAAGACTTATCGAGACAAGACATCAATCAAGACGTCTTCCGTAACCCTTGGTTTTCCAGTGTGTTTGTCAACGGATGTTTCACACACTTTCTTCGACCAGGAAGGGGGTGTGTCTGTAAATGTCAAACGTACCTAAATGAGACGTTGACACTACCGACGTTTAAACCTTAACATCCCTTTCCAAAACTCTTAGTTTCCCTTCCTTATGTAGTAGGAGTCAGAACCAGGAACCGTGGATAGTGTCGTACCGTGACTCTGAAACAGAAGAGATGAAGGCGGAGATAAAGTACGAAGAAAGAGTGACGTCAGACGGGACGAGGGATTAGGGACCCTTCATCGTTTACAGGACCCAGGTGACTACAACCCGAACCGGTATGTACAAGACTAGTAATTTTATACCCAATTACACCGTAAGTCAAGTCAAGTCTGCGAGTCAGTACAGACGGATAAATACTGGGATACCTGACGTCGTGCGGGCAAAAGGGACAAACAGTGGTTGAGGGTCTCGAATGAGTTTGAGTACAGGTATCTCAGCCGCTACGGTAGGTTGGTAGAGTAGGAGACAGTAGGGGAAGAGAAGGACGGAAGTTAGAAAGGGTTGTAGTCCCAGAAAAGTTTACTTAGTCAAGAAGTGTAGTCCACCGGTTTCATAACCTCAAAGTCGAAGTCGTAGTCAGGACTGACTAAAGGAAAACCTACTTGACTAACCCAAGTTTAAGACTATATATGTGAATTCTTGTACTCTTTTGTTCCATTTATTTTCTTGTTTTTTAGTCATGGTTAACTCTTGTCATGGTTAATCGACTCTGTCACTAAAAAGACTCCTTCAGTAAAATTACGACTCCGGACTTCTTACTCTTTCTTGGACACTTTTAGACTCCTTTCTCACTACGTCCGTCTAATCTCAGACACGATTCCGGGACTTCGTAGGTAAACCCCATTACTCCCGTATCCTCATCTTCGAGTCTCGTACCTACGAATCTTGTATCTTCGACCTCGATTTACCGAATCTATGTTTACGGGTTCCAGTAGTAAATGATTTTCACACTGGAATCCGTTCAATAATCGAAGAGTCAACTAGTCAAGAAAGTAAGTATTTTATTCCTATTATTATGAAGACTGAAGTAAAAAAAACGCGTATTGGTAAAATACAGAATTATGTACATTTGGTTTGGTGAATATATATGACAAACGACGAACGATGGTAATATTCCTACCAACGTAATTTCATTGTGCAGAACGTGTAGAATTAGATAAGAGACACTCAGTCTCTTCTATGAATACCCACACAGACCTTATAGGTATTATAAAATCCTACGTGTGTAGACCTACGGATGACTAATTTTCAACATTCGGTTCCCGACACTGAGTTTAAGATTATTTTGACCACACTTCTATCTACATGTCATCCGAAAGACTTCAATATAAGTCAAGTCTTTAATGTTCACTGACACTACTCTCTTAAACTTTTTCTTGAATGCTTATAAGGGTTTAAAGACCTGTATGTGTCCCATTAACCGTTCTTTGATCCTCTCTTCCTCTTTACCTTCTTCCTTCTATTTTTTTGTCTTTTGACTGGCTCATGAGACTGTATTGATTTTAGAACCTCAGGAGCGATTTCTGTGATTTTTCCTTCCCCAAAGTTTTCCTCTTGATGGGGGACTATTCAGATATTAAAGATTTTTCACCTTATAAAAGGGTGTCTATCCCCCTTTTGACTAATACCTTGTAATCGAGACTTTAGATTTTTTCGGTTTCGTCCTATGATGTAGTACTCGGTGTATACCTCCCAGACTTCGTGTCTGGTAGTCTCTACCAGTGGTCTGAGTGTCTAGACCCCACCTAATAACAATAAGTTCGAATCGCATTACACCTGAAGAAAAAAGGGTAATACTCTTTACAGTTAGAGAATGTTCTTCCTTATATGTTTCTGTTAGGGTCACACGAGGGTACCTTTGGTCCAGTAAACGAATCGTAGGATCTTACGACTACGTTAATACGCTCTTTTTCTCGCTCCCTTTTTTTACTCACGATAACAACGTAAATTAGTTTATTAGTGTTTTAAGATTGATCTATTACACCACTTAATATAATTGACTAATTTACCCCTTTGTCACCTTTGTCACAGTCACAAATAAAACCCCCCGAGGTTTTAGTGACGTCTACCACTAACGTGGGTATTTTAATTTTCTATGAGTGAGGAACCTCCCTTTCAATACTGGTTGGATCTATCGTATAATTTTTCGTCTCTGTAATAAAACGGTTGTTTCCAGGTAGATCAACTCCAATACCAAAAAGGTCACCAGTACATTCCTATACTCTCAACTTGACACTCCTTTCGACTCACGGCTTCTTAACTACGAAAACTTGACACCACAACCTCTTCTGAGAACTCTCAGGGAACCTGGTGTTCCTCTAGGTTGGTCAGGTAGGATTTCCTCTAGTCAGGACCCACAAGAAACCTTCCTGACTACGATTTCGACTTTGAGGTCATGAAACCGGTGGAGTACGCTTCTCAACTGAGTAACCTCTTCTGAGACTACGACCCTCCCTAAACCCCGTCTTCCTCTTCCCCTGCTGTCTCTTACTCTATCGACCTACCGTAGTGGTTGAGTTACCTGTACTCAAACTCACTTGAAGCCTTCAACCACTACCTGTCCTTCCGGACCGCACGACGCTAAGTACCCCAGAGTTTCTCAGTTTGTGATGACTCGCTGACTTGACTTGACTTGACTTGAATCCACAAAGGACCCCCAAAACAGTAATTGAGGAGTCTGTAAGGACTCCCCCATCCCCATCATTTCCATTGATTATTATTGTTTAGTGTATATAGAAGTGATTGAAACTGTTATTCTTTATTTATGTTGTAGGTCAGGTCCATTTTTTAAAAAAAGTACTTAATGTTCCGTTCTTTAAATAACACCGCTTTCGTTTAAACGGTGTCTAAACGAATTTAAGAATAACCTATACCTTTCAACAAAAGTTGATATAAGATTTCTTATTTTTATTTTATCATTAATAATTATCATCATAAATAACGCCTCTTCCACTACCGTGGGGTGAGGTCATGAGAACGGACCTTTTAGGGTACCTACCTCCTCGGACCACGCGACGTCAGGTACCCCAACGATGCTCAGCCTGTACTAACTCACTGAAACGAAATTGAAAAGTCAAAGTACGTAACCTCTTCCTTTACCGTTGGGTAAGGTCACAAGAACGGACCAATTAGGGTCCCTGCCCCCTCGGACCACCCGACGGTAGATATCCCAACGTGTCTCAACCTGTACTGACTTCACTGAATCGTCGTCGTCGTCGTCGTCACAAATAACTCTTGAATTGAACGTATATTAAAATAAAATATACAAGACTCGAATTTTAATTTTATCTATATACTGTCCCGTAATACTTTTATAGACTATTGACATTGTACCCATAAATCAATTCTCCGACAAGAGAGAGAAGTCTTCTGTCTTTTGACGAGATAAAATACACTAACTTTTCCCGTCTTGTAGAGGTCCACAAATGTACGATAATTGTCGTCGTAGTACTTATCGTCAAGTAGGTAGGGACGTCGACACGTCGAGACGATGCTCGTGGACTTGCCTAGGACAAACTTTTGGTGGATGAGTAGGCAAAGGGACCAACTAAGAGATGTACCACAAACCAAACCCGACAGGACCGACACAAACCTTTGGAGGACCACTACTGACGGTAGGAAGTAAAGTTCGTCGACGTGAGAGATCGGTTGAAGGACTAACGGACAGACCGGACGCGCCCGAAAGACCACCTTCACTGGCACTACGGGAAGTCGTACCAGTCCAGGCACCTCTCGACGACCATGAAACCTCGGTCTAAAACACGGGAAGTGTCAAGGACACTACACCGTAAAACAATGAGAAGAGAGAAGGTGAACACGAAGTAGAGGTAGCTGTCCATGTAACGACAATGACTGGGGGACCAGATAGGGTGGTTCAAGTGCCACAGACACAGTCCCCATACGTAGTCGTAGAGGACCTAGGACGGGGAACATATGTCACCTCGACACAAGAAGTGTCCCCAAGTACTCTTGCCCTATTTCTTTAGTCATTCACGGGAGTCGACGTGATCTTCAACAGTCGAACAATATTTAGTTAAAACCTAAAACTATCTCAAAGATAATATAAAACATGGATGAAAACAATACTATTAAGACATATCATTATATAAAGAACACCGATCTTTTGTCTGATACTTCTAACTTGTATAAGGATCGTTTCATCTTCCTAATAATCCGTATGTGTTTTGGTCTCACTGTCTCTCTCTTTTCGACGATTTTGAGGTTCATATCGTAAAAAGTAGAGTATCAATGGCATATACTAACTAAGTAAATAACTAAAAACCCCCCACCAAATATTGTGGAAGGAACCACCGAGTCTACTATTTCGTAGATGAATGTTACACCCTCTGCGCCCAAGTTAGGGACCTAGGCCTTCTAGACCTCTTCCTTTACCGTTGGGTGAGGTCATAAGAACGGACCTTTTAGGGTACCTACCCCTTCGGACCATCTGATGTCAGGTACCCCAGTGTTTGTCGACCTGTACTGACTCGCTGAAGTGAGTGAAGTATACAAATACTCGATAAAACGACCAAACAAATAATATTAAGACGAGATTTAGGAAACTAAATACGAAATAAAATGAAAACCAAATCCTCTCGTTATTTTCAATAACATTGTCCGGTTCACAATTGTCTGTCGAGTAGTTGGTATTTGAATAAAAAGTTTCTCTCGATTAAAAGTTTGGTTACTTAAATTACTAAATAAACCTTAAAGAGTCATTGACACCGTACGTTATGTAAGGTATTTTCACAAGGTAAGTCGACCCCTCCTCTTTGTTGTGGAGTTAAAGTCGTCGTAGTGGAAGTACGAGAATGAAAAAACTACTCACTTGTAAAAATTAGTAAACTGTCTTTATATAAGTTATTTTTACAAACTGTGTTTAACTATAAAAGATCAAAGGAGTTTAAACGTACGAAGGAACGAAACAACAATTACTAAAAGGAAAGGACCCGGAGAGAAGGTCCGACTGGAAAGGAAGTGAAAGTTTTCAAAGAATCAAGGTACAGGGTACTTTAAGAAAAAAAGGGACAGAAAAAAAGACTTAAGTCAATTGAAGTAAGAATAAAAGTCTCCGAACATAGAACCTCTTTCCAGAAAACCAGGAACTCAATTCAGTCCCTCGAATTCTCCAGGGACTCAGTATATGTAGTCGGTAAATCCTGAGTCCCGACCTGAGTATATTAAACCCCTAAAGACATTTACGCCCTTATCGGTACTTGTCCACCACAATAAAGGTGTTGTCATTAACAGAAAAATACTAGTAAAAAGAGTAGGGTAGTTCACACAATAAAATAGAAGGTCAATACTGTCCCGTTAAAAAAAGATATTTGTGATAGGTTCCAAACAGGTGATAAAAGAAAAATTGAAAAAAATTATAACCTTATGTCGGTTACATAATTGTTTTAACATAGTTGTCACAACACTGTCAAGGTCCAAGTGTCGTTTCACTGAATCAGCATGTATATGTACATAAGTAAGTGGGGACTTCAAGGGAGGGTAGGTCCCACGGTATATTGTAACTCGTCTCAAGGGACGTGATATGTCATACAGCAATAACCAATAGGTAAATTTTATCTCGTTACACATGCACAGCTAGAGTTTTCTACAAACGAAGAAAGTGAAATTACTTTTATGTAAAACATACGTACGGTCTCAGGTCGGGGTCACCTAGGTCCCATTAAGCTTCCCCTCTGTCACACCACAGAATCTTTCTTAATAAATTAATCTTTATATTCTCTCTAATCCTTTTTACCATATCATCCTTTTAAATCACCTCTTTTCTCCGATTTATTGAATCAAATACGTCTCTTGATTATTTTGGAGTCCTGTTCTCCAAACGTGGTAGATGCAATCCGGTGGCCGCGGGAGAACTTATCACCTCCCACGGGGCGGAATCCGAGAGAGAGCACACCCGGAATCTTCGGTCCCGTTCATTTATCTGAACCACTCGGAGGCGAAAGGTCTACCCTTAAGTCGGGCTTTTCCTCTCCCTCCCTCTCCCTTTTTCTCTCTCTCTAAACTGTGCCCCCTTTGGTCAGAAGGGTCACTGACCGGGTAGAAGATAACAGGCCTTTCCGGAAAATATGAAAACTAACATGTGTCTCTAGTTACCTATTATGTTTTAATACGTCGCAGTCGTCACGACTGAGTAACTCTGGTCCGAAAGAGAGACGTATGGATCACCATATGTGTTCAGAATCCACTAAATGTAGTAGAAGACCGGTCTCCCGGTTAATTGTAAAATGTCGGGAAAAGACTATTCCCAGACAGTTGGTCTTTTGGAATTTTCACAACAAGAAGGGTTTCAGACCATGGTGAGAGTCTTTCGTGATTTATTTCAATGTAAGAATGTATCGTTCCTGTGTTGTTAAATACTGTTACTTTCTTCATGTCATTAAATATTGTTTCTCTTTTAAGTAATTGAATTTTCAGATCATAACGATTGTAGTTTTGATGATATAAGGAAAAAGACATAGGGTTAATGTAACCAATTATAGGAAGTCCACGGATTTTCTATTTCTTATACCTCCGGACCGTCGTTTGTAATTGAGTTGTTACCTTGGGAAGTGGTTCGATTAAGAATCGAGATTTTCCGAGATATAGAAGTTCTACAAAATTCGAAACACGGAGAGGGCCAACCCCCCGATATTTGTTAAGTGTTCAACATTTTCACACCCGTCTGGCCAGTCCATTCAATCTTTCGGTAGTTTCCCCAAATTTGGCTTTGTAAGAAAAATATACGTCCTTTGACAATTGACCTCGAGACTCAATTGAGAAAGGTCTCTTTCCACCAGTCCCTATCGGGGACAATACAGTCTTCTCATATCATATCGTCTGTCATTTGTCTGTGTAAAACCAAAGGCCCATCTACGAGTCCGTCTCCTGGGGAACTCTGGACTGAGCGGAACAGGTAGTCCAGAGAGACGCACTGGAATACCCACCCTAGAGGGCACGACCGAGGGCCGTCACGTATAAGGATCATATATAAAAAGAATGGATTACTTTTACTTGACATTGTCACAACCATATAAAATCCCCAAAACAACAAATCAGAGATTCAACACAGGTTGAGAAAACGCTGGGGTATCTGACATCGGACTGACTGAGGAGATAGTCACCTTAAAAGGTCCGTTCTTATGACCTCGTCTAAC
This sequence comes from Capra ibex, assembly GCA_006410555.1. NCBI lineage: Eukaryota > Metazoa > Chordata > Mammalia > Artiodactyla > Bovidae > Capra > Capra ibex. The sequence continues at coordinate 53,232,632 of SJYO01026388.1, read as the reverse complement.
GGTAAAGGAAGAGATCCCCTGGAACGACTTGGTCCCTAGTTTGAGTGCGGGGGAGGAACCGTCCATCTAAGAAATAGTGACTCGGTGGACCCTTCAGGTTATAAAACCCCTGATGTAGAACACTACTTTTGCAGAGTCCTTAAGAATATAGAATGACGTAATTTCATCAAATTATAACAAAACGTCGTACAGAAATTTCGAAGGTTCCACCTAGTCACCATTTCTTAGGTGGACGGTTTCGTCCTCTGAGTTCTCTGCACTGAAAGTAGGAACCCAACCCTTCTAGGGGGTGTCTTCCTTTACCGTTGGGGGAGGTCATAAGAACAGACCTTTTAGGATACCTGTCTCCTCGGATCGTACGATGCCAGGTACTCTAACGTTTATTGACCTGTACTGACTCGTCTCGTACAGAAATTCTAAGAAGTTGAGAAGGAAGTGATTTCTAATACACGACGTACCACCCGGAAATAATTATGTAATTCGGACTAGGACGAAACGAGTTGAAGGTGTGACTATAGTGTGTGAACTCTAGGTAAGAGTATATATAAGGAACCCAAAGACAGGTATATCTACCCGTCTTAGGATGTGCGAAGTCAAACCTCTATGTACAGAAGTACTCAGAGTGAAACATGGTAAGGGAAACCCAGGACGATCCTGACCCAGGACTACTATCCACTCCTCTACTCCTGTCCACACTCCCCTACGGGGCTCCTCCCAGGTCCACGCAAGAATGTCGTTGATGGAGCCTCCTCCTGTAACGTCGAGGAAGTCTCTTTCCTTCTGACTTACGCAGTCCGTCACCCCCTTCCCGACGACGAAGACGGTCTCTTCTGAACTGTCTTAATCTCCAACCTCCATTGGTCAAAGTAATCCTGGACGGAAATACAGTGGTAGGATCAAAGTTCTTAGGGAAAGGAACGATTAGTTACGGTCTTAAAATCACTCTCTCCGAGATCTTTAAACTCTTAAGACAAACGGAACATTAAGTCCCGGGATGTCTAAAGTCGAACCTCAAACCAAAAGTCTTTGAGTCAAGACACTGAGATCCTATAATTCTCAAGAAAGTCTCGAAAATAGTTTCGAAAGCTCAGAGAATATACTTGCAATACGACCGTGAAATTTCGGATATTCGAGTAAGGGAGGGGGGCGGCGAGTTCAAGAAGTCTCGTCAATTTTCTTTGATTAGTTGTGTTCTATGACGAATAAAAATGGTTTTACAAATTACGTCGTTCTTGGAAACCGGTGAGTCTCGGGAAAGAAGACATCCGTGAGCTAATGTCCACAGATGTCTATGACTTCACTTCACTTCACTTCACTTCACTTCACTTCACTTCACTTCACTTCACTTCACTTCACTTCACTTCACTTCAGCGAGTCAGTACAGGTTGAGAAACGTCGGGGTACCTGACATCGGGTGGTCCGAGGAACCAGGTACCCTAAAAGGTCCGTACTTATGACCTCACCCGTGATCAAACCTATTTACAAAAAGGCACAAACTGGACTAAGATAAGAGAACTATAAACAAAGGTCAACAAGAGTATAAAACAAGGAGATAACAAAGAAAGTCAAAAAAATAAAAAATTAAAACGATTTTATTATGAAAATCAAAACAAAAAAAGGAGAAAACCGAAGAATTGGTACCTTTCTGTTTTATACGTAAACCGATCTATCCGAGTTATAATAATTCTACATGTTAGGAAGTTACAATCCTTTGATATCGTTAAATTTTAAATCTACGAAACGTCGATAAACGTTTCGTAGATTTAAGTATTTAGTAACAACACCAACAACAAGTCAGTGATTCAGATCAGGTTGAGAAACGTTGGGGTACCTGCTGTCGTGTGGTCCGAAGGGACAGGAAGTGGTAGAGGACCTCAAACGAGTTTGGGTACTGGGTACCTCAGTTAACTACGGTAGGTTGGTATAGTAGGAGACAGTGTGGGAGAGTAGGACGGGAGTTAGAAAAGGTCGTCCCAGAAAAGGTTACTCAGCCTTTTGGTCTGTACTACATTAATTTACCCCTTTACTCTTTTAAATGATAGGGCTAGTTTATAAGGTCACGGGGAGAAGTATTGACAAAATTTCTGAGTTAAAATATTGTTACTTGTGACGACCCAAAACAAAACAAAAAACAAAACGGAAAAACTGTTCCATCAAAATTTTCAAAATATTTTTATTTCTGTATTCTACCGGTTCTGTTAAAACCTCTTCTGTTTGTTCATTTTCCAAATGTGTTGAACCGCAATTCTGAATTCCATTTCAAAGTCAGTTCTGTTTTCCCATAACTGGATTTATATCTTTATCTCTAGTTGTCTTATCTTCTCTTAGGTCTTTATTTAGGTGTGTGTATACCAACTAACTAAAAACTGTACTTGTTTGTAGTAAGTGATCTCTTTATATCAGTAAAGTTCTTTAAGACGACCTTAATGACTTATAGGAATATGATGATGAGTAAGAGGATTATTTAGAGTCTGAGGAGGAGTATTGTATAAATTTTAATTATACTACACTCAGTATTTTGTGATCGTCATTTTAATATTTATAAGATCTTCTTCGTATCTTCTTTTATCAACACTGACTCAATCTGTTAAAAGAATCCGTTCCTTTTTTTGGTTATCGATAATCTTTTTATCATTCAACCTGAAGTAATTTTTATTTTGGAAAATAAGAAATTTTCTGTAAGAGTGTTTTGATAAGTCCTTTGATTTCAGTTTATAAGTCAGTATAAGTCTTCTATATACGGTTTTCTTGAGTATGGGTCATTTGAGTTATTATTCTTTAAAATCTTGAGTTCATTTTTACCCGTTTTAAAAATTACCTGTACAGTGGTTTTCACTTATGTAATTACCGGTCATTATTGTACTTGTCCAAGAGTTATGGTGGTAAGTAATTTAATTTTTGTACTCTACACTGATATGTGGCAGATCTTACCAATTTAAATTTTTGTACAGTTGTCGTTTACAACTTCTTCTGAACTTCGTAAATCTTGTGAGTATTTAACGACCACCCTCATATTTTACGATGTCAATGAAATTTTCTATCAAACATAAAAGAACATGTCAATTTGTATATAAAAGGTAATCCCGGTCGTTAAATGGGTCTTCTTTACTTTGTGTACAGATATGTCTGTTAATATATACTCACAGGAATCGTTGTGGATTATTGTCGGGATTGCACTTGTTCTCAGGTTTACTTATAGTTTATATATATACTTATATTATTGACACCATACAAGGATGCTATCTAGGGAGGAATCGTTTATTAACCTTTACGTACGGATTGTATGGTTTATTTACCTACCTATAACGTGTCTGTGACTCGACTCCACAACCTTTGTCAGATAAGATATGGAACTAACGTCCCCCTCAATGTACCCACCTATGTCAATGGTATTAAGGTGTTGGACAAGTGAAATTTTCACACTTTTAAAGTTTATATTTGATGTGGAGTCTAAATCTTTCGACTAAAACATTTTACTGGTCTTCAGTGAGTAGTCCTTTTTTAAAAAAGTTCAGATTCAATCAAGACAAGATCTCGAGATTCTCTTCTTAAACAGTTACCATTTTAAGTATCATATTATATCCTTATAAGTGTAAGGTTTTTATGTAAAAAGTATAATAAAGAAATTATATAAGGGTTGTCAAGGGTAAATCTTTGTTGTTTTAAGGAGGGAGAGGTTTTATTTTTGGAATCGTCCTTCACGAAAATTCCACACGAATGAGAAGGAAGTACATAAAGATACTCGTTTGTAAAACCTAAGAGGTGCAAGTCAAAAGGTTTATTCTTAATAATTTTGATTTGGACTTTGTCAGATCTAAAATTATATTAAGACATAAATTAGAGAAATGGGTTTGATCTTGACATTCTCGAATTCTTGAAGAAACTTTCTGAAGATCACTGTTTACCCTTAGTTGTTGGTCACCAGGAATGTTTTACTTTTAACTCAGTGGGTATTAATCATTCTTATTTGTTATACCGAAAGTTTGGAACTCGTTCAAAAATTCCTCTGATAAGGGTAAAGATAAAGTACTTTTCCAGTTTACAGTAGTCTTTTAATCATCCCGTATTTTAATAAAAATCGTATTTGTGTTAGTACCAAATTTTAAAGGAAAGAAAGATGTGGAAGGTGATACCCCTATGTTAGAATTCACAAAACCCATAACCTTAGTAAACCAAGGAGAGGACTCCCCTATCTCACAAACCCCGTAATAGGCACGAGACTTTTTAATCCTTTTCCCAGGATATTTTACATCTTAAACTTGTTCGTAGTATATTGTCGAAGAACTTCTGGTCGTGAAGAGTCTGTACTTCATGGTCCATTACGTTTCCTTATGTAAAAAATTTAAATTTATTAAATTACTAAATTCAATTGACAATTACGTAAACATTCACTTAATAAAATGTTCTATACTTAGTGAAAGATTTGTACTTTCATTCCTAAACCCCTGAAGGGATCACCAGGTCACCAATTTTTAGACGGAACGTTCCCTCCGTTATACCCAAACTAGGGACCACCCTCTTGATTCTAGGGTGTACGACGTCCCGTTGATTTGGGTGTGTGACGTTCATGACTCAGGTGTTCGGTGTTGATCCCTCAGGTACGGTACGTTGTATTCTAAGGTCACGTTGATTCTACGTTATGTCGTTTATTTATTAAAAATTTTTTATTTTATTTCTAACCGTGAATGTTTCTTTACCTCTGTCTTATACGACCGTTAATGATTGTATAACATAAATAGAAAAAAAAAAAAATTCCTGAAACTTTTGACCGTACTGTAGGACCCGGTGTCTCCCACTGTCCAAAGGTCCATAGTTTAGTCTCTTAGTACTCGTCACGCAGAGGACGACGTCGACACGTCGAGACGATGCTCGTGGACTTGTCTAGGACACACTTTTGGGGGATGAGTGGTCGAGGGGCGGAGTAGGACATGTGTCACAAGTCGAAACCTCGACACGACCGACATAAACCTTTGGAGAACCATTACTAAAGGTAAGAGGTGAAGTTCGTCGACGTAAGAGGTCGGTTAAAGAACTAGTGGAGGGACCGGACACGTCTGAAGAACCACCCTCACTGACACTACGGGAAGTCGTGTCACTCCAGGCACCTCTCGACGACCATGAAACCCCTTTAAATGACAGTTGATGTGAGAACAAAATTACCCAGTAAGACAATACGAAGGTAGATGGTGAACACGAAAGAGAGAGACCTGTCCATGTAACGGCAGTGACTGGGGGACCAGATAGGTTGGTCCAAGTGACACAGACAAAGACGGTACACATAACAGAAGAGAACCGAGAAAGGGTAATAAATATGAAAAAGGGAAGAACCGTGTCCTCGTTTACGTCGACCTGACCTCCTAGATCATTCACGAGAGTGGACACACCCTCCGACAGTTTAACGTCACTTAGTCTCAACCCATAACCACTTAAAAGATAATAAAAAGTAGGGGTGGGAACAGTACTATCAAGACATGAGGTTCTAAAAGGAGTAACGATTTGTCGTCCGATCTTTTTAACTCTTAGACTCGTCATTCTGACCCACTACGAGTCTGTCGATGGTTCTGTCTCACCGGTCCTCCCTCTCTTTCCGTCGTTCTTGGGACCCGCAGCGTCACGACCGCAAAGAGTAGAGGACCGACGGAATGAAGGACCTAAGGTATTAACTACGGAAGGATCCAAAGTAGTGAGGGTGTATACAAATACTTTATAACCAAACCTAACGAATAATATTGAGTCGATACTTGGGGAACTAAATACGAAAGAAAATAGGAACCAAAGCTTTTCGGTAATTTGAGTAGCAGTGTCCGTTTCAGAACTCTCTCTTAAGGAGTTGTTATTTAAACAAAAGACTTATCCAAACCAGAATCAAACCCTTTTGACGTTTATCTGAATGTAACCTGTCTATTACTCTTCTTTTTTCAACAAACATTTTCAGGTTAAAAACATTACATTTTATTGATTTAACATCAAGTTGGGACTGGGTTTACGAATTTAAGTTCAAGTATTAAGAAACCATTTATATTGTAGTTTTGGATAAACATTACCCCTGTCGTGTCGAAACCTTGGTCTTTACGGACCTACCGTTATGGGTAGGACGACAACTTGTGAACCTACTACAATACACTAGAACCCACCGAACCGAAAAAGACTTTAAGTACCATAAAGAGACCAATTATTGGAGAGGGAACATCATCAGTACTGGTTTAAATGCTCTTATGTTCACTTCCTGGAAATATAAACAATTATGTTTAGGAAGAAAGTTAATGGAATATAATCAAGTTAAAGACGGATTTAGAAGACAAAGAAGGAAACATAATAAAAAGATAATTTTACACTTATGTTGGTGAATTACTGCACCACGGAGGAACGAGTCCCTCCCGTTTCGTCACCCAGACGTGACAATCCACGACTCTAAACACTAAGGGTGTAACACCAAAGTCTCAGTCCATTATGTTTAGTTCACTAGTGAGACAATTGATATTATGGTTAAGTCAATACATGTTACCCTTTCTATTAAACGTAGTATCGTAAATAAATAAGTCACTCGAAGAAGGAATAATCATTCAGACGAGTATTTTAATATAATCTCAAATCTTGGTCAATCGTCTACAAATTTCGTCCCAAAATTCTGACAGTAAGTAATACAATGAGATAAAAGTCTAATTAAATAAGGCATAAGTAAATCAACACGTCACAAGATTTTCATTAAATGTCACCTAAAACTCCTGTGTGAACTTTCGTATCGAATTTTCACACGTGTTTTCTTCTTTCTTTTGACTTCACTTCCCGTGTCTTACTTCGGTTCTGTCTCCGACACTTTACGTAAAAGAATACAGGGTGTTTGAGTCAAGATTCCGTTTTTTTTTCTTAATCAAGACGTTAATTGTCACCTATTTATTTCGGTTAATAAAGTCTCTTAATAAGAACTATGATTCTGACCTCCCAAGTTTATCTGTAGTTCTAAAATTTTAGTCTAATACTATAGAAACCCCGTCCTCTCTTATATGTAGTTTCATAAGAACGATACAAAATTTTTAAAGATCGAACTACATTTAGTTGTAATAGATAATCGTGTAGACTGATGGTAATGTGTTTATGAAACTTAACCATTTGTAAAGATCTTTATCACATAATAAAGATTAATATGACAAAGACCTCTTCCTCTACCGTTGGGTGAGGTCATAAGAACGGATCCTTTACGGTACCTGTCTCCTGGGACCGCCCGAGGTACCCCAGTGTTTCCCAGTCTTTGCTGAATCACTGACTCGTATGACAAAGGTAGACTAAAATGTCTATTACTTTCCGTGGGATCGGACGTACCATAGTCAAATATGTGTAAAAAAAGTCAAGATTGTGTCACATTACTTAAATAAAACTAAGTACACCAAAGTTATACCATTAAAAGGATATATTAGAACAAAACGTTCGATGACTACCTTACGTTAAATACAAAGTACCGTCCTCTTCTTTTAAATTCACATTGTATGAGGGACGGGCAAAACAACAAGTCAGTGTAACCGTCCGTCTAAGAAATGGTGACTCGGTAGACCCTTCAGGTGAAATATATATCTTTAACACACATACAGTTAGAGTCAGAAGGTCAAATAGGAAGGTGGTGAATATGGGACCATAATATTCAACAAAAGACACAGACATTGAAATATTTTATGGTGAAAATGATAATTTTTCTGATTACATAGTCCTACCACCAAGAATATTTGTACCCCAAGTCTTTATTATTTCTACCACTTTTTAAGTTCCTTGGGTGTCTATTAAAGACTCACAATTGAAACGGTTGGTTCCTGTAGTGTTTTTCGTTGTTCTCGTCGTTCCTGTTAGTATATATGAAACGTTATTAAAGTATTTTCTTTTCACACGAAATGAAATCCTCCTTAGATCGAGGAGTGATACCTCTAGATCCCCAGGCGGGTCCAAAATGTGTCTTTTTCGAAGTCCAGAGGGTGGGATAGGACGAAGATCTGGTGTCGATCTGAAGATAGAGAGGGAGAAAACGAGAAAGATATGAAAACCACATTATAAAGAAAGAGTAATTCAAAGAGATACGATTTTTTTCCAGACTTTTGGGGTTGATATCAAAGTAAGTAAAAGATAAAAGAAAGAGACTCATATATAAGAGAAACGACAATAACAAAAATCAACATTCAACACAGACTGTGAAAATGTTGGGGTACGCGATATCGGGTGGTCCGAGGAGACAGATTCCCTAAAGAGTCCATTCTTGGGACCTCGCCCAACGGTAAAGAAAGAGGTCCCTAGAAGGATAGGGTCCCTATCTTGGGAGTAGAAGACGCAATCGTCCGTCTAAGAAAAGGTGACTCGTTGGTTCCTTCGGGTACATAACGTAATTTTCAGATGTTATAACGTCGTCGTAAAACCCAAATAAGACAACCATCCTTGAAATGACAGGGGTGGACGGACAGATCCACCAGTGATGCGAGAGTGTGTTTCCAGAAAGTGGAAACATTATGAAGAGTGTTAAAAATAAGTATGTAGGTAAATAGACGAATGAACAACTTCCAAACAAGAGGAAAGTTCTAACTTTCAAAGTACTTCTTTCCCCAGTATAGACAAACAAGTGAAGAGACATAGGTCGAGGACCGTGAGTTATTTATACGGAACCTAATTTCTTAATTAACAACTTATTTAAATTTTATTACCTTCCTCTATTTCAATAAAGACATGGGGTTTACTGTTCACTATGAACATTATGAACACTAGTATACTATGAAGAAAAAACGGATCTTAGTACCAACATTCATTCCGTCTAGGTGACTATATAACCCAAGTCTGTCATTTCTTAGGTAGACGTTACTCCCTCTGGACTCAAGTCAGGGTCCCAACCTTTCTAGGGGACCTCTTTCTTTACCGATGGGTGAGGTCATAAGACCGGACCTCTTAAGGTACCTGTCTCCTCGGACCGTACCTGTCTCCACAGGTACCCAAACTGTTCTCAGTCTGTGCTGACGCGAGTAAAGTGAGTAAGGGAGAGACTATGTAAACGGGGAGTCTCCTGTGAAGAGTCACAGACCTCTATAAAAACCGAAAGTGTTAATTCCTCTAAAATGACCGTAGATCATCACTCCTACGACGATCTACAGGAAACTATATGTCCTGTCTAGGGTGTAGTTTTGAATAGTCTTGAGTTTACAGTTATCACGACTTCGACTCTTTCGGACGACGACGACGAAGACGACGATTCAGTGAAGTCAGCACCGACTGAGACACGCTGGGGTATCTGTCGTCGGGTGGTCCGAGGTGACAGGGACCCTAAAAGGTCCGTTCTCTTGACCTCACCCAATGGTAACGGAAGAGGTTACGTACTTCCACTTTTTACTTTCACTTTAGTGACAGCACAGGCTGAGAAGCGTTGGGGTACCTTCCGTCGGATGGTCCGAGAAGGTAGGTACCCTAAAGGTCCGTTCTCATGACCTCACCCAACGGTAACGGAAGAGGCACTCTTTCGTATCGGATGGGGAAACAACTAAATTCATTGACTAATAAAATGTTTTAGTTTGAGAGTCTTATGTAATCCTTCTTAGATTCTCTAGTAATTCTTATAAAACACATACACACTAATCCTCAGTCTACCGGTCTACTTAATTATTATTAAGGATACCGTGTTAAGTTTTCTTGTTCAGGTCTGTATAGAAGTTTTAGTCACCGGGGTGTCACCGGTATCAGACCTTAGGACGAACTTCTTCCGACCTATTATGAAAGAAAACGAGACGAGACAGGGCTGAAAGGTCCCCACCCTTTAATGGTTCTTTACGTAACGATACAAAGTCAAAGGACAAGTAATAAGGAATCAACTGTAAAAAATCGTGTTCCCTGTCTTTCAAGATAGTGAACCTAAGTGTTTGCTTACACTTAGTGAGCCTCCCAAATACACACCTGAAGAGTACACCTACTTCTCTGTAATGTCTAGGTGAAGGTTACTACAGAAAAAAAAGCTCTCTCTCTAAGTACAAGTAAAATAAAAAAAAAAGGAAAAATTTTAGATAATAATAATAATAATGAAATGTTATAACATAACCAAAACGGTGTGTAGTTGTACTTAGACGGTGCCCACATGTGCACAAGGGTTAGGGCTTGCGGGCAGGGTGGAGGCGGGGGGGTGTGGTAGGGAGGCCCGGTAGGGTCACGTGGTCGGGGTTCGTAGGACGTGGGACGTAGCTTGGATCTGACCATTAAGCAAAGAATATACTATAATATGTACAAAGTTACGGTAAGAGGGTTTAGTAGGGTGGGAGGGGGAGAGGGTGTCTCAGGTTTTCTGCCAAGATATATAGAGACAGAGAAAACGACAGAGTGTATGTCCCAATAGTAACGGTAGAAAGATTTAAGGTATATATACGCAATCATATGACTTAACCACAAAAAGAAAGACCGAATGAAGTGAGACATATTATCCGAGGTCAAAGTAAGTGGAGTAATCTTGACTAAGTTTACATAAAAAAAAATTACTACAGAACTCTTCCCTTGTGTAGAAAAGAGATTCTCGTGACTGTCAGCTCATCAAGTCTTTACACCTGTACAGATTTATGGGACCACCAAAAAAAATTACAAAAGGACTTCACATTAAGTAGGTTCAGTTCAACGTGTGTGACATACGATGGAAAAGACAAATAATCATCGGTCACGTGTCCGTTTTTAGTCAAGAATAACCCTCTCTTTCCGATTCATAGCTGAGTGTCACAGACATGGAATACTATGGAGACATTGTTTTTAGGTTATTCCGCTAGTGTCGTCCTGATTTTTATCCCCTCTTCAGGTTCACAATCTTCTTTTTTTTAGAACTCGAGTTCTTTGTGTTACCGGATTAATTTTGTCAACAAACACGTCATCGAAAGAATTGTGAGTGATGACTTTTATTTGAAGGTTCAAGTGTGGAACGTGATGTCCCTCAGGTGGATCCCTAAAAGGATAACTACCGTAAATATATAGACCTTCCCGATATACAAAATCCACCATTCCGTGTATTTGGATTGTCCTCAACTACGATATTAATGAAGGGTATAGTCACGGACAACGTTTCTCCTTAAGACTTCCATTTTTAAAAAATTTCTATAAATTCTGGTTTTCCCTTAAAATAGTTTAAGTCCCTAGATTCCAAATCAATCAACTTTAAGTGAGGGTCACTGAAACAGGTTACATTTAAAAAACGTAAAATAAGACAATGACTTGAATAAATTCTAAATATTATTTTTCCTTTTAACTTTTTTGTTATCATGATTACAGACTATTAAAGGAGTCCGTAGGATGACATACATACTAAAGGAGGTCTTCGTAACTTTCAGGTACCTTTAGTTCTTCCTGTCTTAAGAAACTCACATTTCCTGTCTAGTACTCGTCGTTGAGTAGGGGGTCACGTCGACACGTCGAGACGATGCTCGTGAACTTGCCTAGAACACACTTTTGGGGGATGAGTGGGCGTAGGGCGCACTAAGACATGTACCACATACCGAAACCCCGACAAGACCGGCACAAACCTTTGGACGACCACTACTGACGATAGGAAGTAAAGTTCGTCGATGTGAGTGGTTGGTTAAAAGAGTAGCGGAGAGACCGTACATGTCTGAAAGATCACCCTCACTGACACTACGGGAAGTCGTACCAGTCCAGGCACCTCTCGACGACCATGAAACCCGTTTCAAAGACACGAAACGTGTGTACGACACTACACCGTAAAACAATGAGAAGAGAGAAGGTGGACAGGAAGTAGAGGTAGCTGTCCATGTAACGACAATGACTGGGAGACCAGATAGGGTGGTTCAAGTGCCACAGACACAGTCCCTATACGTAGTCGTAGAGGACCTAGGACGGGTAATGAATGTCACCACGGCACAAGATGTGTCCACGGTTACTCTTACCCGATCTCCTTAACAGATCACGGGAGTTGACACATCCTCCGACAGTCTATCAATATTTAGTTTTGACCCACAACCATGTAAAAGATAGGAAGAAATATGGATGAAAACAATACGATTAAGAGATAACATTATAAAAGGAACACCGGTCTGTTGTCCGATTTTTCTAACTTTTATGGCCATCATTTTCTCTCAGTAGTGGTCTGTCAATGTTTAGGTCTCATCGGTTCTCTCTCTCCTTTCGTCGATTTTGGGACCCATAGTGCCAGTATCGTAAATACTAAAGTACCAATGGTATGTCATAACTGAGTAATTAGCTACGGAAGTACCCGAAGTATTGGGGCCGGATATAAATACTCTAAACGACAACCACATGAATAATATTGAGTCGGTACTTGGGGAACTAGATACGAAATAAAATGGGAACCAAATCCTTTCGGTAGTTTCAGTAACACTCACCCGCCCAAAAGTTCTTGCCAAGACGTTCGTACTTAAACAAGAGACTTGTTTACATTCGGTAACCCAACTTCTTCAACTTCCATAGAAGTGTAAAATGTGTACTTACTTAAAAATTTTTAGTTCATTCTAACAATGAAGTCTCTTTTGTTTAACGAAAAGGTCAAATTAACCTATTTAGTTACACAGTCAGACAATCCTACACGTAAAGGGAAAACGAAGAAGTTTTTATAAATAAACTGATTATTTACAATTCGGGTAATAACAACTGACGACATCTTACACGGTAACGGGCGAGGGACGTCAGTAAGGGGTGGAAAAAAGAGAATAAGGTAACTGAGAAGGGAAACATTGGACATTTGTATAGACAACGGAAAATAAAGAAAAAAAGGAATGTTTGACTAGATGGGTAAACGTTAAATAGTTTTTAAAGACACTAATTGAAAGAGGTCAAACGACGAAAAGAACGAAACTAATAAAAGGATCCCTTAAAAAACCCCTACGTCAATTTTCATAATACAAATTCAGACGCACCACAGACACAGTCCTTGACCGAAGTCGTAGAAGATGTAGGACGGGGACCGTATGTCACCACGGTTCGAATGTGTCTACAGTCTCTACTACCCTACCTCCCTAATCATTCACGAGAGACGAATTATTCACTAAAAGTTGGACAAACTTAGTCAAAACCTATAACTATCTTAAAGATAATAAAAAGTGTGGACCGAAACAATTCTACGATGACATGTCTTTATAATAAGATTACCAATCTTTCGTCTGATTTTTCTACCTTTTATAATGATCTTTTATTTAAACAATGGTCTCTGAGTGTTCTAGTCTCACCGATTCTCTGTCTCTTTTCGTCAATTTTCGGACCCGAAGTGTTACATCGTGAAAACCAGAGTACTAATGAGCTACATAGACTAGGTAAGTAACTAAGAAGAAATTCAAAATAGTGTGAAGTATACGAATACTCTATGAAACAACCAAGTCAATAACGTTTAACGGGATTTAGTAAACTAAATACGAAGTAAATAGTAACCAAACCCTCTCTTTATTTTGAATAATTTGACCGTTATAATCTTCTGTCAAATACTTAATATTTTGATTGAAGATTTCGGATTTAAAGTCTATCTACTAAACTTTTTAAAATTCACCTAGACCACTATATAACCTTTAAAGATATCACTAATAACGTACTTTATATCTGAACTTTTACTAGTAAAACAACTCCTCCTCTGTACCATGGAGCTGAAATCGTCGAAGTGAAAATATGCAAATGTATAAAACTTTTCACTTGTAGGAAACTCGTGAACTATCTTGGTACAATAAATCATCACCAGCTGTGTCACCAGTATTAAGATCAAAGGAGTTTAGAAGTGTGGTGGGACGAGACAGTCAACAATAAAGAAGAAAGTTCGGACCACGACAAAATGGAAAGGATGGTGACTTGAAAACAGAAGTAAAAATACAAAGAAGGAGGAGACAAGGGACAATTACAGTCCAACAAGACACTTGAGTCAAGCGTAAATAGAACTCGTTTAACTAAGAACCACAGGTCAAAAGATCTCGAGGATTTCCAGAGACTCTGTATAGGTAGTCGGTAAAGTCTGAGTCCTACTCTAAGTACAAAATAAAAGAATTCTCTATAAAACATTTACATCCTTATTAGTAGTCGGTTTCCCTTCGGGTCAAAGATAGTATCAACGTAGGGAAATACATTGGCAAAAGAGTAAAATACTTCAAACAACAAAATGGAAGGTCGAGTACTATCTCTCGTTAACAACCAATAGAAACGAAGATATCCATGATAAACCTCGAATATGTGACAAGTACTATTTTTTTTTATGATGATAATAGATATAATAACCTTTTATACATTAAATCTTTACAACATATTTTGAAAACTTTTTAAGAATTCCTAGAACGAAACTACATAAAGTGTTTTAGTTTTGACTAAATAAGGTCTACAATTTTTTGGTCTTCTTTTGCGCATATATAAAAATTGAAATAACCACCTTAGTACTGTTTTTTAGGTATACCTAAGTCCGTGAATTAAAAATTTGAAGTTTCTTTTTCTTGTGGTACAATTCCTTTTTGTCTGTTTCAAAACCATCGTACGTACTACTTCTTAATCATCTAAATTTTTACATTTTCGTTAAATGTGTTATCTTTCTACCTCTGTTTACAGGGTGATTTGTTTATTTGTCCTTTAAAATGTCTCCGTACCGATTATTTATGTAATTTTACAGGTTACATGTTTATTAAAATTTTCAATCAATTTTACATTATTTCAAAGTACAGAACTTAACCTTCCTGTCGTAACTTTCCTAGTAATTATAGTCTAATTAATCTAAGACTCTTCAACTCGTGTGACGACTCTCAACCCGTACAAGTATATCCTTTTTGTGTTTAAATTATGGAGAAGAGAATCTCCTTTTAATGTTGTAAATATATTTTAAAGTTTAGTGTACAGTGAACTGAGACATCAAGGTAAAGACGGTTCGTTCGGATTCTTCTATCTCAGTCCGTTCCTTCCTTTGTACTGTTCCTATAAGTAACATATAGAGTTAATATCTAACTTTATTTGATCCTAACTATACCACATCTAATTTAGTTAATACAAGATGAAAACTTTACTTTGTAATATTTTGGTAATTTTTCTTGTTTACGGGACATTGTTAATTGTTCCATTCTGTTGGTGTTATATAAAAAAAAGTGATTTTAGGTTTCTTTTGTCTTCGTTTTTTTAGACTGGATCTAATATTTTGTTATATACCTGATCCAGGGGTATAATGTGAAAATGTTTTACATTAAAATACATATTGTCTGTCACAGACACAAACCCCTCCCCCTAAATGAAACATTAAATCGAAATAGTAAAATTACAAACACTAATTTTATGTATCCAATTTTAACTATAATTATTATGGTGGAAATAAAAATAGATTCGTAGTAGTCGAAATAGACACACGAACGAACAAAATAAACCCTTCCCTTATAGAAAACTCTTAGATAGAAACCATATAAAAACAGAATAGATTACTTTAATACTGTATCCAGGTAATCATATAAAATCTTTGACGTGGAATATATTTCGTAGATTCCTTAATATAGAATTATAAAAATTCATAAAATTACCAAAAGAAAGTCGTCTAGAAATTATACGACGTTGAGAAGAACAGATATAATTACTGGACGACAGAAATCCTCGCTACCTTCGATGGTTCTCAGTACCAAGTTGTAAGGTGAACACGAAATAAAGATGAAAAGTCCAGTAAAACTTTTCACTATTTGTTCGTGTCATCTACACAACTCATCTCCGTGTATAAAACTCTTCGCTGAAGTGGAGGGTCGCTCCGACCTTCCTCGTAAAGGGGAGATCTTCCCCTTACAACGGGTCAGGCGGGGAACGACAAATCAGTGATTCAGAACAGAAAAGAAAACGCTGGGGCACCTGTCTCCTCGGACCACCCGATGTCATGGACCCTAGAGGGTCCGTTCTTATGACCGCACCTAATGGTAAAGAAAGAAGTTCCTTAGAAGGACTGGGTCCCTAGTTGGGCGTAAGGGACGTGACCGTCCGCTTAAGAAACCATTTCGTAGACGGACGTTACGCCTTCTGGACCCAAGTTAGGGACCCAGTCCTTCTAAGGGACCTCTTCCTTTACCGTTGGGTGAGGTCATGAGAACGGACCTTTTAAGGTACCTGTCTCGGTGGTCCTTTCTAATATTTAGACGGGGAATCCCATCCTTTTACGTAAGGAGTCTTCTGTCTGGAGTTTCTTGTGGGTGTCTATGATTACACTCTGGTTCGAGAGACTTCTACCTACTGTGACACCCCTATTTCCAGTGTTAGGGATATAAATGACTCCATAAAAAGAACATGGACCACGTTACACTTTGAGATTTATCTAAATTCTCATAACGTCTTTTTATTTAGGAGGGATCGTAGGGACTCGTCCACTTCGCTTCTAAACATAGACAAGGGTGCCCATAAAGTACAGGAGAGGGGAGGATGGGTGACTGGAGACGTCTTTAGGTTTGTCGAACCGTTTTTCTCCGCCCACACCAGTCGAACACACGTCCAGAGGAACTCAAGTACGGTCAGGGGTGTGACGCGGACGCGACGTCGACGAGAGTCGGAATGCTTACGCAGGTCGGGGGTAGAGCCTCGGAGTTTTGTGTGAGGGGAGAGCGGCCCCCTTTGGGAAGAGACACAAATGAAATTTATAGAGGAACTGGGAGAGTTGGATAGAAATATCAATGGACGAACCATTTTAACGGACACCTATGTCAAGGGAACGAAGTAACACCACTGGAGGTGACGTGAGACACATAGGCTCGGCAGTGGTGTAACTCAACAGTAATGAACAAGTGTACAACCGGAGAGTGTACCTCAATCTCTTCATTCTATTTCACATTACCTATTCGAAACTAAATAAGGTTTTAGAAAATTCACCTATCTGTCAGGTAGTCCTCCTTTCTTTCTAAACCTCGTTTGACCTTGTGAGTATCGAACGACCACCCTCATAGTTTACCAGGTCAATGAAATAAATAAATAAAAAACGAGAAAAAGAAAAAAAAAAATTAAATAAAATGAAATGTTATGACATAACCAAAACGGTACGTAATTGTACTTAGGCGGTACCCACATGTGCACAAGGGTTAGGACTTGGGGGGAGGGTGGAGGGAGGGGTATGGTAGAGAGACCCAGTAGGGTCACGTGTTACCTTATAATGAGTCGGTAATTTTTCTTATGTAAACTTAGTCAAGATTACTCCACTTACTTTGACATCGGCTAATATGTCTCACTTCATTCGGTCCAGGTCAATGAAATCTTCTATAACATATGAAAGAACGTCTCAACTTGGATGTGAAGGGTTATACTGTTGGGGTTCGACTTGTCAGACTTATAAATAATTGACCAGTCTGTACTGACTCGTTGACCTGTTGTTGTTTTATACCTATTTTATTAACATCATATAAGTCTGTTGTCTTAATGTAAATCGTTATTGTTCCTTACTCGACTTTTACATGAGTCTGTACCTACTTTGAGTGTCTGTAACTGGACTGACTTTATTCGGTCTGTGGTTTCTCCTGTTTGAAACACGAGAAAAGTATTTTCTAAAAATCCGGAACTTTTAATTAGAGATCGGCATCTTACCTCTAGTCGCAAAAGGGATCCTGTCCCTTTTCCTTTACACCCCACTCTAATTGATATTTTCCCGGACTCCTCTTGACGGTCCCACAACGAAAGATGGAACCAACACCACCACTTATATTCCCACCTATATAAATAGTACAGTAGTCAGGCACGCACGATTTTTATATTTGAAAAGTTTAAATACAATACGGAATTATACTTTTTCGACCAAAAATTTGTATCTTCAGTAGGGAGTCTTTTGTGAAAAAATTTTTTTTATTAAGATAAACACGTCAGAAACCGACACGACGCAGAAACAACGACGCGTCCGAAAAGAGGTCAACGTCGGTCGTCCCCGATAAGAGATCGACGGACCGTGTCAGGGGAGTAGTGGCACCGAAGAGAACGACGTCTCGTGCACCACGCACTCGAAGTCATCGACGTCGTGTACCGGAGTCACCAACGTCGAAGGCCGGAGATCTCGGGTCCGAGTCATCAGCACCACGACCCTGAGTCCACGAGGTACCGGATACCCTAGAAGGGGCCAGTCCCTAGCTTAGACACAGAGGACGCGACCATCCGTTTAAGAAATGGTGCCTTGGTAATCCCTTCGGCGTTTTTTTGTGAAAACCTTTTTGATTCCACTCTACACAAGATCTTACGACTCCCCTTTTCCTTTAAACAGTTACCATATTAGGTCTCATATTGTATCCTTATAGGTGTAAGGTTTTCAGGAAAGTTATAAAACAAAAATTTCAAAGAACGTACGACGAGGGTGACGTTGCGGTTGTTGTTGTCCTCGTCTTTGTTACAAAAGAAACATGGATCTGAGGGAAACGACAAGGGACTCCGTTTGCGGAACGTAAGACGATGGGTTGAAAGGGTCCAGTCTTAAAAATTTTCATTTGGACTTCGTAAGTTCATAAATTGTATACTAATAAATTGAAGAAACTCGAAAAGTCGGACACGACACCATTTAGGTTGACGGCTATGTCCTCTGTATTTTGTGTGCATAATCTAGGGACCCAACCCTTCTAGGGGACCACTTCCTTTACCGTTGGGTGAGGTCACAAGAGTGGACCTTTTAAGGTACCTGTCTCCTCGAACCACCCGATATTGGGTACACCAGTCTTTCTCTGTGTTGACTCACTGACTCGTTGACTCGGGTGTATAAATTAAAAAAATTATGTGTAGTTGTGACCATCCCTATTTCTCAAATAAACTTTCTCAAAATCACTGTAAGTTGTGTCTTTAGTATATGTATTTTACAAGAATTTTTTTCACTTTTCCGTCATAAATTATTATCGTTTATTATACTGAAAGTTTAAGGTGAGTTTCCAAAATTTCCTATCCGTGATAAGACAAGGTACGTTTCGATTTCACAGTAGTCCTTTAATCATCTCGTATTTGAATAAAATCGGATTTGTATTAACAATAAATTAAAAAAGAAAGATTCGTGGAACTTGAATACCCCTAAGTTAGAATTCCCGAAACCCCTAACTTTAACAAATCAATGTAAGGACTCCCCTCTCTCACAAACCCCGTAATAGTAACGAGACTATTTAATCCTTTTATTACGATTATTTTACACCGTAAGCTTGTACATAGGACATTTTCGAAGAACTTCTGTTGGAGAGGAAATTATCCTTTTTGATCCCTTCTAAAAAATTTTAAATTTAGGTGTCGTAAGATACGTTACAACATTTAATTGACGAATAAGTAAACCTTTAATAGTAAAATGTTCTACTCCTATACTTAGTGAAAGATTTGTACGTAGAAATCTTTCTGTCTTATGTGACCGTTCACGACTGTAACATAAATAGAAAAGAAATTCCTATAAAACTTTTGAGTTACTGTAGGACCCGGTGTCTCCCACTGTCCAAAGGTCCATGGTTTAGCCTCTTAGTACTCGTCACACAGAGGACGACGACGTCGACACGTCGAGACGATGCTCGTGGACTTGCCCAGGACACACTTTTGGGGGATGAGTGGTCGAGGGGCGGAGTAGGACATGTGTCACAAGTCGAAACCTCGACACGACTGACATAAACCTTTAGAGGACCACTACTAAAGGTAAGAGGTGAAGTTCGTCGACGTAAGAGGATGGTTGAAGAACTAACGAAGAGACCGGACACGACTGAAGAACCACCCCCACTGACACTACGGGAAGTCGTGTCACCCCAGGCACCTCTCGACGACCATGAAACCCCTCGCAATGACAGTTGAGGTGAGAACAAAACTTCCGAGTAAGACAATGCGAAGGTAGATGGTGAACACGAAATAGAGAGACCTGTCCATGTAACGGCAGTGACTGGGGGACCAGATAGGTTGGTCCAAGTGACACAGACAAAGACCGTACACATAACAGAAGAGAACCGAGAAAAGATAATAAATGTGAAAAAGGGAAGAACCGTGTCCTCACTTACGTCGACCTGACCTCCTAGATCATTCACGAGAGTGGACACACCCTCCGACAGTTTAACGTCACTTAGTCTCAACCCATAACCACTTAAAAGATAATAAAAAGTAGGGGTGGGAACAGTACTATCAAGACATGAGGTTCTAAAAGGAGTAACGATTTGTCGTCCGATCTTTTTAACTCTTAGACTCGTTATTCTGACCCGTTACGAGTCTCTCGAAGGTTCTGTCTCACCGGTTCTCCCTCTCTTTCCGTCGTTCTTGGGACCCGCAGCGTCACGACCGCAAAGAGTAGAGGACCGACGGAATGAAGGACCTAAGGTATTAACTACGGAAGGATCCAAAGTAGTGAGGGTGTATATAAATACTTTATAACCAAACCTAACGAATAATATTGAGTCGATACTTGGGGAACTAAATACGAAAGAAAATAGGAACCAAAGTTTTTCGGTAGTTTGAGTAACAGTGACCGTCTCAGAACTCTCTCTTAAGGAGTTGTCATTTAAATAAAAGACCCATTCGGGTGTAAAATCTACCTCCTTAACTTATATCTAAGTGTCACTTGTGTAGTAACTCATCTTTTGCATTAGTATATGTACGTTCTAGAACATTTTCTTATTTAATACGAAGGTTATACTGGACTTCTGAATTTAAGTCAAAGTAGTAAGACACCAGTTATATTGTATTTTTGGACCAACAATACCTTTGTCGTACTGGAACCTCGGTCTTTGCACCGTAAAATTGTAACTTGAACCCAACGATGAACAAAGACTAGAAGTGATATCCAGAGATCATTAATTAGGGAAGGAACATCGTAAGAACTCTTTTACATTTTCTTACATCTCTGTCTTTGACGTTACAAAACAATAAGAATTAGGAGGGAAAATAATGAAATATTATCAAATTAGGGACCAATATCGAAGAGAAATAAGGAAACTTTATAAAAATTTTAATGATAATGTCACATTTACATCGACCCCTTATGAATCTCTATAAGACCGAGTCCCTCCCGTTTCATCACTGAGACGGAACAGTCCACAAGTCTAAACACTCTGGTCTTTATACTAGAGTCTCAACCCATTTTAGTTGGGTCTCTATTTATATAACTGATATTATAGACAGTTTAATAAACGATACCCTTTCCATTAACTACAGTAAACAACTCACCCGGTGAAGGACCACTAACAGACGAGTATTTTAAAGTCGACTGAAATATGTAAAATGGTCAATTGTATACAAATCTCGTGCGTGCTCAAAAATTGTAACAGTAAAAAACACACACGAAATACAATTTAATCGAAAGACAAAACAAGTGAAAACGTAACAAGGTTTCTAATAAATATTCCTAAAAGTTACTATATGTACTTTCGAGTTTAATGTCTATACAAGATTTTTTTTGTCTTGACTTTACTTCCTATGTTTTTCTACTGTCTCCGACTATTTACGTAAAATATATGGGGTGTTTAAACTTTGACTTGTTCAATTCGTTAAGTGTAACATATCTTCGGTCAGTTGAAAAGTCTGTACCTCTGAACCAAAACCATGGTTCTGATCTCTTACGATATAAGTACATAAAAAATCATTAAAAAATTTATTTAGTGAATTAAGATAAGATTAAAATAAAACGTCCTTAGTCTATAGTTCAAACTTTTTAGTCTCGTAGTATAGTAACCCTGTCCCTACTTATATATATTTTTATAGGAACAAATAAAGAGATTAAAGAGTAAATTACACTTAGTTAGTATATAATCCCTATAGTAAAGACTAATAATAATTTGTTTACGAAAGTCAACCATTTGGAAAGGACTCTAACACATAATAAAGACTAAATTACATGAACACTCTTAGAGAGTAGAAATACACTATCAATTTCTACTTTGTTTACTAAATTTGCGTGGGATCTCACGAATCATAATCAAATGGGAGTTGAGAAGTCAAGACTGTCACTTTTAATAGTTAAGTAAAACTAAATGGTGAAAGTTTTGACGTTAGAAAAAACAACGAGTCAGTGATTCAGTACAAACTGAACAACGTTGGGGTACCTGACGTCGTATGGTCCGAAGAGACAGGAAGTGATAGAAGGTCTCAAACGAGTTTAAGTACAAGTAACTCAGGTACTACGATAGATTGGTAGAGTAGGAGACAGAGACAGTGGGGGAAGAGGAGGACGGGAATTAGAGAGGATCGTAGTCCCAGAAAAGGTTACTTAACCGAGAAGGGTAGTCCACACCGAGTCGACCTATTCTTAGACGGACGTTACACCCACTAGACCCAAGTTAGGGACCTAACCCTTCTAGGGGACCTTTTCCCTTTCCGATGGGTGAGGTCATAAGATCGGATCTCTTAAGGAGCTGAGATATCAGGTACTCCAACGTTTCTCAGTCTGGACTGACTCTCTGAAAGTGAAGTGTAGTTCACTGGTCTCATAACCACGAAGTCGAAATTGTAGTCAGGAAGGTTACTTATAAGTCCCAACTAGAGGAAATCCTAACTGACCAAATTAGAGAAACGACAGGTCCCTTGAGAGTTCTCAGAAGAGGTCGTGGTGTTAACCTTTCGTAGTCAAGAAACGACGAGTTGGAAGAAATACCAGGTTGACAGTGTAGGTATGTACTGATGGCCTTTTGGTATCGAAACTGAGATACTTGGAAACAGTCGTTTTACTACAGAAACGAAAAATAATACGACAGATCCAAATAGTACCGAAAGGAAGGTTCCTCGTTCACAGAAGATTAAAGTACCAACGTCAATGACAGTCGTCACTAAAACCTCAGGGGGGGGGGAGGGTCTTTATTTTAGACAGTGACGAAGTCGAAAAAAGGATAAGATAAAAGGTACTTCACTACCTTGGTCTACGGTACTAAAATCAAAAGACTTACAACTGAACATTCGGTCGAAAAGTGAGAAGAGAAAGTGGGAGTAGGTATTCGAGACATCAAGGAGAAATGAAAGACGGTAATCTCACTATAGTAGACGTATAGACTCCAATAACTGTAAAAAGAACCGTTAGAACTAAAGTCAAACGTTAAGTAGGTAAGACCGTAAAGTGTACGGTCCAAATGTGTACGGTCTACATGTGTACGGTCATGTAACTCTACATGAGACTTATATTCAAATTATTCGTTTCATTGTTATATATCGAAACAGAAAGACGAAAGGGTTAAAACTTGGTCAGGAAACAAGGTACAGACCAAGATTGACAACGAAGAACAGGACGTGTGTCCAAAAAGTCCTCTGTCCATTCCACCATTCAATAAGGGTGGAGAACTTATTAAAGGGTGTCAAACGACTTGGTATGTCAGTTTCCGAAAGTACTTTAGTTTCTTCTTCATCTATAAAAAAACCTGAGAGGAACGAAAGAGACACTAGGTTTTTTAAAACCGTTAAACTAGAGACCAAGAAGACGGAAAAGATTTGGGTCGAAAATGTAGGTCTTCAAGAGCCAAGTGACAACTTCGGATCGAACTTCCTAAACCTCGTATTGAAATGATCGTACAATTTACTTGTGTTAACATACCATCATGTTAAGAGACCACTTGTAAGAGACCGTAACGGGAAAAAACCTTAACCAAACTTTTGACTGGAAAAGGTCAGGACACCGGTGACGATTCAAAAGGTTTAAACGACCGTATAACTCGCGTCGTGTAAGTGTCGTAGTATAAATTCCTAAACTTTATCGAGTCGACCTTAAGGTAGTGGAGGTGATCGAAACAAGTAACATTATGAAGGATTCCGGGTTAACTGAAGAGTGACGTCCTACAGACCGACATCCACTGACTGGTGTGGTAGTACCAATTAGGGTCAGTAATTCTGGAAAATATATATCAAGAAGACACATAAGAACGGTGGAGAAGAATTATAGAAGACGAAGACAATCCAGGAATGGTAAAGACAGGCAATAACACGGGTAGGAACACACTTTACAAGGGAACTATAGAGGACTGTACTGACTCGATGACTTGACTTGACTTGACTTGACTTCGTATTTAATTCAGAAAAAGATGGAATGGAGATAAGTCGAGAAATACCACCCATAATACTGAGGGTTTAGTCTCGACTCGTTAGACTACGGTCCTCTCAAGTCCATTCGACAGGTTCTAATGTATAGGTCCTAGATGGGAACCATGAAAGACTAAGTTTGGGGACATGTTAGTAAGAGATCCCTGTAACAGAAGGGTCGAATCTTCCACCCGAGGGGGATATCGAATATGGTTTGAGTACATAACATCGAGTAGTGAAAAAGTCTTTACTGTATTTCTCATCTTTAGTTTGAGTTACTGTCAATCGTCTTATTGTTTTCAAGAGAAGTTTTACTATCACGTTAACTATTATTTCGAGAGGTTTCATGACCTTCGAGATGAGTGACCAGAGTAAGGTTTGTCGACAGGAGAGGTCGAGTCAAGGAGTAGTGGAGAGACTGGAACCGACTGAAAAATCACCCACCACTAAGACTGTGAGTCGTGTCACTCCTCTTACTTTCCTCTGGGACCACCAGGTTACCAATTATGAGGTACGAAGGTTACGGTCCTGTGCCTTCGTTGTAATGACAGATAGACATCTACTTACCTATTCCTTCTATACCATGTATGTGTGTTGCGTGATGACGTGTTTAAGCGAGTCAAGTGTTCGATCGTTCCATTTCGAGTTTTTAGGAAGTTCGATCCGAAGTTGTCATGTAACCTTTAAACACTTCCGGAGAAAAGGTTTCTTCTAGACTAAGCCCTCCAATCTTGTGCCTGTATAGAAAACGTTTCAAACCCCGCCCCTATCGTACCTTGGGTGACGTCTCCCCTTACCCTTCAGAAGACAAACACTCATTGAGTGTCTTCGTCCTGAGTCCCCCAAATGTGGGTAAAGAGTGTACCTACCTCTCTGTAACGTTAGACGAAGGTCACTGTTATGGGATTCTTCTGTTACTAGAAAAGAGACGGTCTCGATTGACATTATCTTCGAGTCTTTCGTTCCACACAGATTTACGTTCCTTACCACGAAAATCACGAAAGTAACGTTCAACGAGTGTCACACACAAGGAAAAAGACAAACAACCATAGGTCACTTCTACGTTTCGACTAAGAATTGGTCTCTTTTTTCGGTTCATAATTGACAGTGACGAGCATGGGAGAAAATAGAAACATTATTTTTACGTTCTTTCACAGGTGTCGTCTTCACTCTTATCCTCTTTTAAAGTTCAGATTCTTCTTTTTGTTCAGAAACCGGATAAAAAAACATCTTTACATTACCCATTGGATTGAATTACGTTCTTCAGCAAAACATCTTATTGACAGAATTATTAGTGAGAACTTTTATTAGAAGGTTAAAGTGTGCAACGAGATGTCCCTAAGGTAGATCCCTAAAAGGATATCTACCGTAAATAAATAGACCTTCCTGACACACGAAATCCGTCATTACGTCTATTTGGATTGTCCTCTACTACGAAAGTCAGATGTTAATGAAGAGTATAGTATGGGACAACTTTTCTCCTTGACACCTCCATTTTGTAGATTTTTATAAATCCTGAAATGGTTTAATTCCTTTGATTCGTAATCAGTTTTGATTGAGGAACACTAGAACCGGTAACATTAAAAAACATAAAATAAAACGATAACTTGTGTTAACTCTAAATATCATTTTTTTTTACCTTTTAACTTTTTGTTATCATGATTATACACTATTAAAGAAGTCCGTAACTTTCAGACACCTTTAGTTCCTGTCTTAAGAAACTTACATTTCCTGTCTAGTACTCGTTGAGCAGAGGGTGACGTCGACACGTCGAGACGATGCTCGTGGACTTACCTAGGACACACTTTTGGGGGATGAGTGGGCGTAGGGCACACTAAGACATGTACCACATACCGAAACCCCGACACGACCGACACAAACCTTTGGAGGACCACTACTGACGATAGGAAGTAAAGTTCGTCGACGTGAGTGGTTGGTTAAAAGAGTAGCGGAGAGACCGGACACGTCTGAAAGACCACCCTCACTGACACTACGGGAAGTCATACCAGTCCAGGCACCTCTCGACGACCATGAAACCCTCTTGAAAGACGTGAAAAGTGTGTACGAAACTGTGTCGTAAAACAATGAGAAGAGAGAAGGTGGACAGGAAGTAGAGGTAGCTGTCCATGTAACGACAATGACTGGGAGACCAGATAGGGTGGTTCAAGTGCCACAGACACAGCCCCTATACGTAGTCGTAGAGAACCTAGGACGGGTAATGAATGTCACCACGGCACAAGATGTGCCCACGGTTACTCTTACCCGAACTCCTTAACAGATCACGTGAGTTGACACATCCTCCAACGGTCTGTCAACATTTAGTTTTGACCCATAACTATCTAAAAGACAGGAAGAAATATGGATGGAAACAGTACTATTAAGAGATGTCATTATAAAAAGAACACCGGTCTGTAGTCCGATTTTTCTAACTTTTATGACCATCGTTTTGTCTCAGTAGTAGTCTGTCAATGTTTAGGTCTCATCGATTCTCTCTCTCCTTTCGTCGATTTTGGGACCCATAGTGCCAGTATCGTAAATACTAAAGCACCAATGGTATGTCATAACTGAGTAATTAACTACGGAAATACCCGAAGTATTGGGGTCGGATATAAATACTCTAAACGACAACCACACGAATAATGTTGAGTCGGTACTTGGGGAACTAGATACGAAATAAAATGGGAACCAAATCCTTTCGGTAGTTTCAGTAACACTCACCAGCCCAAAAGTTCTTATCAAGACCCTCGTACTTAAACAGGAGACTTATTTACATTCGGTAACCCAACTCCTTCAACTTCTATAGAAATGGAAAAGGTTTACTTTACATAAAAATTTTTAGTTTATTCTGACAATGACTTCTCTTTCTTTTAAACGAAAAGGTTAAATTAACCTATTCAGTTATACAAAGTCAGAACGACCCTACGAGTGAAGGACAACGAAGAGGTTTTATAAATAAACTGAGTATTTACAATTTAGGGATAAGCAATAGATGTCACCTCGAGTGAGACACGGGGTTATTATATTTTATCATATCCAATCATATCGGATAATGTCAATCTCTATATTATTGGTAATCGTTTTTGTTATTTTGTTCGTGTCCCGGAAAGGAAGATCAAATATTGAAGTGAAGATTCCGACTCATCTTACTACCATGACTGTGACTTCCACTCACTCATTACTTACGGACGTTCGTTCTCCGCTTTCCACCTTACATCAACTGTATAAAGAGGAAGACAAAAGAAAAATAAGGTAACTGAGAAGGGAAACATTGGACTTTTACAGAAAAAGAACTAAAGAAAAGGAGAAAAGGAATGTTTCTTAAAGTGAGTAAAGGTTGAACAGCTTTTGAAGAGATACTACTGAAAGAGACCCGATAACACCCAAAAAAACGTTGTATTTACTAGTTTAACCGGTTATAATTTCTTCTCAAGTAGTTTGTATTTAAAATTATAGATTTATTAGTATGTAAAGTATAACTATTAAACTTTTAAAACTTTAATTAAACCACTATGTAACCCTCAAACGGTTATTGATATTATGCTTTACGTCACGAACTTTCACCGAATAATTTAACCCCTTCTCTTTGCCATGGAGTCAAAGTCATCGTAGTGGAAATATGAAATGGAAGAACCACTACACTTGTAGGAACTCGTAGACTATCTTTATATAGAGAATTGATTACCAACTGTCTCACCAGTATAAAAGATCAAAGGATTTTAGACTCATGGTGGGATAAGACAGTCAATTAATAAAGAGAGAAGTCCGGAACTAATGGACAGTACGGAAAGATTGTTCGAATGAAATGAAAGTTTTCAAAGGAACAAGGTACAAGGGACAATTACGGCACAGGAGGAACAGAAAGAAACCTGAGTTAAATGAAAGTAACACTCGTCGAAAAAAGACCTTAAGACCATAAAGACCTACAGGATTTCCGGAGATCGGGGTGTGTAGTCGGTAAAGTTAGAGTTACGTTACGAGTATAAAATGTAAATCATCTTATAAAACATTGACACCCTTTTTGACACCTGTTTACCACTTTAATGACATTATCATCAATAGTAAAATAGATTATCAAAAGAATAAGGCACTCCAAAAAACAAAATTGAAGGTCACAACTGTCTCCCGTTAAGGGACAGTAAATAAAATAAAGAAAGCTCAAATATGTAACAGGTACTGTTTTTACTGTGACGGTAAGTACAATAATCCTTTTTACCTATTAAATCTTTACAACTATACCATATTTTAAAGAACTTTTTCAGAATTCATCAAACGGAGTACATCAAGTGTTTTGGTTTTGACAAAAGAAGGTCTACAATCTTCCGATCTTCTACCGTATCAAAGATATCAAACCTAACCACCCTAGTCTTGTCTTTTATGCGTGATGTAAAAATTTGAAGTTTTTTTTTCTATCTCGGTACTGTTTCTTTTTTTCTGTTTGAATCTTCCATAACCACCGTGTGTACTACTTCTTTCACAATCATTGAACTTTTACATTTTCGAACGTAAAGAGACCACCAGGTCACCAATTTTGAAGTACAAAGGTTACATCCCCTAGTTAAAGAACAGACCCTTCAAATTCTTTTACATTTTCGGAAAGTGTTTTGTCTGTCCCTCTCTGTTTGTAGGGTGATTTGTTTATTTATACGTCAAAATGTCTCCACACCGATTATTTATGTAATTTTCCAGTTCACACGTTTATTAGTTTATTACGATTTTTTTTACATTATCTCAAAGTCTAACGTTTTACTGTTTGAAATATACTGAGTTATTATAGATAATTATTAATCTAACACCCTTTGCTCGTGAGAGTACTCTCGACTCGTACGAATATATGTAAATTCCCTTTATATTAAATCATAAAAGAAAGACTCTTCCTAATTCTATAAATACATTTTAAAGTTTAATACATACAGTGAACTGACTTATTAAGACAAAGACCGTTCATTAGGATTCCTTTCTCAGTCCGTTCATTGGTTTGTACTATTCCTATAAGTAACATATGGAGAGCTAATGATTGACCTCTTTTTACATCTAGCTACACCCTATTTAATTCATTTATACCAGGTGATACGTTATCTTACAATGTTTCGGCTATTTTTCGTGAATCTTCAAGACATTGTCAAGTGTATTTTTCCGTTGGTGTTAAATAAAAAACTGAGTTTTGTTTTGGTCTTTTGACACTGGGTTTAATATTTTGTCGTATACGTTATACGGGGGTATATATAAAATATATATGGAGATACACGAACATGTTCCAGATTGAAATACATATTACCTCTCACACACACATTCCCTCTAGATTAAATATTAAATAGAGATCTTAAAGTTATAAACACTACTTTATTTATATACTTTTAACTGTAATGGTATGTTAAGAGATAAGAATAGATATGTAAACCCAATCCAAATACACAAATAAAGAAAGTAAAATCCACTGATAGAAAAGTCATACTTAGACACTATATGATAGAAGAATGGTTTACTTTAATTTATCATCGACGTACCCTTCTCAATTCTCTGGTATAAAATTTCACTACATTTATAAAATCCTCAATATAGAGCAACAACAATTTCACAAATTTTGTAAAAAAAAAAAAAACCATCGTCATGAAATTCTAGGATGTTGAGAAGGAGAAATTGTAATTAGTCTTCGACATAAGTCTTCGACACCTCCGATGGTTCTTAGTAAGAAGATTGAAGATAAACACAAAGTAAAGACGAGATATACAGTTAAGAACTTTTCACTATTTGTCATTATCATCTACACAACCCATATTCTGCTCCCTCTAGAGTAGAAGATTATGTCCTTCCGTCAGAGATCTCTTAGTAACGTGTCCCCATACTTCGTCTTTCACGACTCCTGTTTAGGACGGAACCTGTTGAAAGTATTGGAGAAGGTCGACGTCTCAAAAGTGGGGATTATACTCTTATTATAATGGAGGTATATCTCGACATACTCAACCTATTCCACCCTTTTCCTGAATTGAATATCAACCTCGACTCAATGATATATCATTGGTCATTGTATCATACCATTTCATGAACTATCAACTATTCATTAGTAATTGTTTTATTTTGTTCACGTCTTAGAAAAGCAGGTTGAAGTTACAAATTCCTTACAAATCTTACTACTTACGACTATAAATTCCGCCCACTCCTTCGTTCACTACTTGCATTTCACTCTCTTTCACTCTCCATTGCACTGATTATCGACCGAAAGATCTCGATCACTCTGACTTTCCGTCCACAGTCCCTAGTGTATGGGTTTAACCTCTCTAAAGTCCAAACCCGTGTTCGGGTGTAGGACTTTAAGGTTTTCGTTTTTATAACCTTCAATCACAGACTAATTAAACCACTGTTTGTGACTGTACTTCAATAAAGATTACAAATAAAGACTGGTCGGGAAGACTTCCAAGTACGAAACCACGCCTCTATTATCACAACTACTGTTTGCGAAGTGTATGAAGTGCCCATGCAAGTTTTATAAACTGTCTACACGGAAAAAGTTAATTTTTTTTTTAAGGTTAAAGGTCTTCAGGGTTCCCAAAGTTTATTTTAACATCGAACGTCTAATATTCAGGATCCAATGTTGCCTCCATCGTACCACCACTATAGGACTTTCCTTTCCTAAAATACCTCCGTCGAAATGGTACACCTATCTTGTGTCTCAGGTGAGTCAGACGGATCCTGACAGAGGTCTGAGAGGGGTTGAAACATTGGAGGATCCGAAATCATAAGAGTGGACACTTTACCCCTATTATTATGATCGAAGTGACCTCTGAATGACACTACTAATAACTCCATTTGTAAAGATTTCGTGTACCATAACATGAATTATATCGTTTACAAATACAAAATTTATACTATTTATGAATCTCATCCTGATCTCTCTTACTGTCTCACGACCCATAATTTTAATTCCTCTTTTTATCTTTCTTCCTACACAACTGTCATAACCTCTCTCCGTTCTGACCATGTCACATTACTGGAACCCCCCCAACCCCTCCTACCTCCCACTTACGAGGTGGTGGTACTCCTTAGTGTCCTACGGTGAAGTAAACGAGACGGTGGCTTCTCGTCTCAGGAGTCCACTTCTGGTTCAAGGATTTTCAATGTCTCTTGGACGTATCTTCCTTTATACGTTTGACATGTCAATATAGAGTCATAAATGAGAAACATTATGACAGAAAATTAGAATTAAGTCAATACAACTTTACGGTCAGACCCTTAGTCACGACTTGATACCGTTTGAAAAGTATCCAGTCTTCCTTTTTTACTCTTTTTTTTTCTTGTTACTCCGTGCACAGAGTATTACCTTTTAAATAAGTTAAATGTTCTGACAACAAAGAAGAATCTAATACGACAAGGATTAAAAATCATAATTTTGTGAAATTATTTTAATACCCTTTCCCGTACTTGTAACAAGGGTGTCAATAATAACGATAAATAGAAATAAACCGTTCAATTTTAGCCCATTAATAGATAACCAAGGGGATTAAAAATAGTTAAAAAATTAAAGACTTCTGGTTCAAAGGTCCTTGGTCAAAGGATTGTAATCATACAAATTATCGTTTCCACCACAAAAGTCGTCCATTCGGAAAATAATACGGGAAGTCTGTTCGGTCCCGTTGTGACCAGTTAAGGTTTGTAATGTGAGTCACTTCATTGTTATTCACCATTATTTGAATTGTACGAGGTTCCCTTCCTCTTCAGGTTCTTTGGTCGACGTATCTTTTTCGTTACACTTTGTAGATGATAATTTTCCCTTCTTAACAGGACGTAAACAGCCGAAAAAAAAAAAAACGATGTTGAGACTTCGGAGAACTACTTTCACTTTCTTCTCTCACTTTTTCAACCGAATTTCGAGTTGTAAGTCTTTTGATTCTAGTACAGTAGGTCAAGGTAAGGAAGTACCGTTTATCTACCCCTTTGTCACCTTTGTCACCGACTGAAATAAAAACCCCCGAGGTTTTAGTGACGCCTACCACTAACGTCGGTACTTTAATTTTCTACGAATGAGGAACCTTCCTTTCAATACTGGTTGGATCTGTCGTATAATTTTTCGTCTGTAATGAAACGGGTGTTTCCAGACAGATCAGTTCCGATACCAAAAAGGTCATCAGTACATACCTACACTTTCAACCTGATATTTCTTTCGACTCACGTCTTCTTAACTACGAAAACTTAACACCACAACCTCTTCTGAGAACTCTCAGGGAACCTGACGTTCCTCTAGGTTGGTCAGGTAGGATTTCTTCTAGTCAAGACCCACAAGTAACCTTCCTGACTGTAACTCGACTTTGAGGTTATGAAACCGGTGGACTACGTTTCTCGACTGAGTAAACTTTTCTGGGATTAAGACGTTTTCTAACTCCCGTCCTCCTCTTCCCCTGTTGTCTCCTACTCTACCAACCGACCGTAGTGGTTGTGTTACCTGTACCCAAACCCACCTGAGGACCTCAACCACTACCTGTCCCTCCGGACCACACGACGCCAAGTACCCCAGAGTTTCTCAACCTGTGTTGACTCGCTGACTTGACTTTACCTGACTTGACTTCACATAATGTCCTTAGATCCAAGAAAATGTGCAAGTAGAAACCCCAATCGGGGGTTTCTCTTGAGCTCAGTACAACTCTACTCTCCATTTAACCTCCGAGAAGGATTCCGGAAGTCTTCTGGTAGAATTCATTTACGTAAACGTAGTTTATTTCTAGTTCTAATCCGTCGTCAGTGTAAAGAGTTCCCCAATATCTGATTGTGATCCGTCGTAAACCTCAGTTTGAAACGAACAAGAACGTAGTAGATGTCAAAAGTCAGAATATAGATGTACCCTGGAAACAAATGTCCGAAGGTTGAAGAGATTCTGTAAGGAGTTTAATTCCAGACAAATTATTTGTTTAAGGGGTTACCGATTCTTACACTCTATAAGGAATCAATACTACTTTCACCCTCTTTCTACGCAATTACTACGAGACACCAGAAAGGTCACGGGTTTGAGCCTTCGAACGATTACTCTTCCTCTCTTTGTATAAAACATGAGAACAGAGAAACCTAATCTCAGTTCTCCATTGGTTTGTGTTTCGTCCGAGTCTCACAATTTGATATTTATTTGTCGGGAACCGTACCGGTGAAACTAGTTATATAGAGTAAATGTCAGATTCGTTAAGAAGTTCAACCACGGATTGACTTAGTCAAGAGTGGATCTAAGTGGTATGTTAGGTAAACTTAGATTGTTCATAAAAGAATCTTTACACATGTTGACGAATACCTTATAAAACCCCCACTCTGTGTCATGTTTTAATATAAGAGAGGGTAGTGTCGGGTCACACGAGATTGTACAGAAGAAAAAATAGGGAAGTAATCTAAAGTCCGTCTGGGGTCTCGACAGGTCAGTGAGACTCAC
This sequence comes from Capra ibex, assembly GCA_006410555.1. Lineage (NCBI taxonomy): Eukaryota > Metazoa > Chordata > Mammalia > Artiodactyla > Bovidae > Capra > Capra ibex. The sequence continues at coordinate 53,199,322 of SJYO01026388.1, read as the reverse complement.
AATTTTTAAAGGTAAAACTAGATGTGATTAAATTTTGGTACTAGAGATAGTTTAGCTCATAGATGTAAGAGTAACTTGGGTCTGATCGATTCGGATTCAAATTTTGAGACCTAAAATGTCTTTGTCACACAGCCTAGTAAATAAGGAATAGGGTGGGAGGAAAAGATAAGATCGGGTATCTCTCTTCTTCTCTCATCTTCTTTTTCTCGTGTTAGTAAGACACGGGTTAAACCGAGGAACATTGGAAGTGTTGGAGACACATACTCGGAAGATTCTCACAGGGTGAGGACGTAGCGTATAGACCCCTTATGTCCGTAGGGACGTCCTCCGTAAGGACGGGGTCCAGGGAGTAGGAACACTAGTCACGACCAAACCGGAAAGAGTCGTAGGGGGAGCTCAGGACACCCTACACAGTGTCTACGGACTGTGTGGGACTTCACCCTCCGGACTCCTTCCCGGTTTATTCGGACCGAAGGTGATCAGAGGTCTGGAGTACTTTGACTACGTAGAAACCCTTAGTGACTGTAAGGGGTGACCGGGTAAAGAGGAGGACCGGTAGAGAGAGGTAAAGATGAAAGGAGACGAATTGTACCGAAGGGTCCACTACAATCACCATTTCTTGGGTGGACGGTTACGTCCTCTACATTCTCTGAGTCCAAGTTAGGGACCCACCCTTTTTTGGGAACATCTTCCCGAACCGTTGGGTGAGGTTATAAGAACGGACCTCTTAGGGTGTCTGTCTACTCTGATCACCCGATGTCAGATATCCCATCGTTTCTCAGTTCGTGTTGACTCCACTAAATCGTACGTGCGTGACGAATTGTGTTTGTGTCTCGTCCAGTCACGACCCCTGGTCGGGGCCACCTAGGTCGGGGCCACCTAGGTCCCATTAAGCTTCGCCCCTGTCGCACCGCTTTCTTTATATATCTAAATCTCTCTCTATTCCTTTCTCAAACGTCAATTCTCTTGTCTCCTCTCTTTCTCCTACATAAGGAACCAAATGTATCTTTCGGTTATTTCGGGACTCTTTTCCCTAAACTTGGCAGATGTATCCCGGTGTCCACGGGCGAACTTGTCGCCTCCCACGGAGTGGAATCCGAGGGAGAGTCACCCAGAATCTTCGGGCTCGTTTATTCATCTGAGCCGATCGGAGATACGGGGTCTACCCTTAGTCGGTCTTTTCTCTCATTCTTTCTTTTTTTCTGTGTCCCCTTGGTCAGAAAGGTCCTTGACGGGGCTCTTTGACCAGGTAGGAAATAACAGGTCTTTTCGAAAAAGATGTAAACCAACATACATCTCTAGTTACCTATTATGTTTCAATACGTCGTAGTCGTCGGGACTGAGAATAGCTCTGGTCCGAAAGAAAGACGTATGGATCGACATATGTATTCAGAATCCACTAAATGTAGTGAAGACCGGTCCTCCGGATAATCGTAAAATGTCGGGAAAAGACTATTCCCAGACAGTTGGTCTTTTGAATAAAGGGAATTTTCACAACAAGAAAGGTTTCAGACCACGGTGAGAGTCTTTCGTGATTTATTTCAATGTAAGAATATATCGTTCCTGTGTTGTTAAATATTGTTCCTTTCTCCTAATGTCACTAAATATTGTTTCTCTTTCAAGCAATTGAGTTTTCAGATCACAACGATTGTAGTTTTGATGATATAAGGAAAAAGATATAGGGTTAATGTAACTAATTATAGGAGGTCCACGGATTTTCTATTTCTTATACCTCCGGACCGTCGTCAGTAACTGAGTTGTCACTTTGGGTAGTGGTTATATTAAAAATCGAAAAATCTTTTCCGAGATATAGAAATTCTACGAAATTCGACGTACGGAGAGCGCCAACTCCCCGACATTTACTAGTGTTCAACATTTTCAGAGATTGACAGTCCGTTCAAACTCTCGGTAGTCTCCCCAAACTCGACTCTGTGAGACAAATATATGTCCTCTGACAATTGACCTCGAGATTCAATTGAGAAAGGTCTCTTTCCACCAGTCCCTATCGGGGGACAATACAGTCTTCTCATCTTTCGTGTCATGTTATTTCGTCCGTCTGAGACCAAAATCCCCATATACGAGTCTTTTTAGGTCCTCATGGGGACTCCGGACTAGAGTCGGAAACGGAAAACGGTCCGGGGGAAGGAGTACTGGAAACGGTGCCCGTCCTAAGGGGTACGATCGAGGGTCGTCCAGTCGTACGTTAACTTCTTCGTCTAAATTTCTCCGTTAGTTCTAACTTAGTAGAACGGTCATGGAAGAAGTGACCTCATCAAAGGACGTGTTTCCTGGGGTCTTCTTTTCAGACGGACCTCTCTAAGATTCCTCTTCAGTCCTCTCCAGTCGACCCCCACAAGTGAGGTGTAATCCCTTGACTTGTCACCCACCTAAGGGGGTTTTCTTCAATGTACATATGGAGTAATGACTCGGACGTCAACCCGAAGACGGTGTTAGTTCTGTATCCAGTAATTATGGGACTGTGATGTTCCGTACTCTTGTGTCAAAAATAGAGAAATAATTATGAGAAATAAGAACAAGGTAGGACCTCCCACCAACCCCGAGGTTCGTCTTTGACCCTCACTTTCCTTCTCCGGATCCGGACCTTCCGTGACTGACCCCATCTTTTCTATTCTAATGAATTGACCTAAACCAAAATTTCGAAATGACATTTAATATTTCTGGAATAGTACTGAAGTATTTAAAACCTTTAACTTACCTTTTATCATTATGGAAGGGTCTTACAAGAATTTTACACCCCTTCCCTCTTAGTTATCTCATCTAAACGGACGAGATCCTCTATTACCCATTTCGACAAAATACAAACTCTAAGTGGTTCAAGTCTGACAGGGTTTAGATCACTGTATAAGCTACCCGGTCTGAAGGATTAGTCTGATCTTCCTTCCTACTTCAATTACTGATCTCAAGACAAGAAAGTACGAAAAGGACTTATTAAACTTTTGAAGAAGGGTAGTAGAGTAATATGTAAAAGTCTTTAGAGTAAATAAAGAATCTTTCATTTATTATTAATAAATTTGTTAGTGAGCCATGAAGACTCATGTAAGAATTAAAAGGGGATAAATTCAAAACTAGTAGTCTTCGTTTAAATGACAACTACTTCACGAGAAGTTTTTTACTGGTAAACTAAAGACCCGGTCATAAATCCCGACTGTAAAGTTTTGTACTTCTTTAGTTAGACGATTCTGTGCTCGTGACCGACCAGTCTTTCCTACGAGAAAACTCTCCATCAATTAGACACCTCTACGAGTGAAAACGAAAGGTAACTAGAAAGTAATAACCTAGTATAGTTCCGAACTCTCCACATCCTCCGAGTCCAGTTGTCTATAAATGGTTCGTCATAAATTCGCAAAGTAGTAAAAGTGTTACCTTACCAACTTAACCATGTATGGTAGACTTCTAATCGGGACAGTTCTATTCACTCGGTTATTAAATGAATGAAGACTTTAGGGTCATTCTACGGGATTTCACATAGAGACTTTCTATTTTTACTCTATCCCAGTTTGTCTACCTTTTGGGATCCATGTCTTTTATGTTGGGTGTAATTTGTGTCACTTTTAAATATTCTTTCCATTCTATTTATAAGAAAGGTATCCTGGACCCTCTTTAAGAATTAGGGTCTTTTTTCGTTGACTTCTTACTCGTGTTCTTTTATTATTTTTACTAGGATCTCTTTCAAAAGAGACCCGATTCCTTAGATTTGAGGTTTACATTTACAGATGGTTGATGTTTCTCTGTTTTGTTTTGGTTTTTATCTCCGTGATTTATATTTGTTTATATTTCTCTTCAAGAATTTTCAAGGATCCTTGTTTCCGGTCTCTCTTGATCCGATACTTTTACCTTACTTATGGTATGACCCTGGTTCGAAGAGGAGTCATGTGATCTAGGTTCTTCTGTTACCTAAATACAAAAACTTCAACGTTCTATTAAATAAAAACCTTTGTATTGAGAACACTTTTAATTTTGATATTAACTTTAGGATATTTTTAAAATTTTTGAAAAACCTTAACAACGACAAGTAACGGTTCAGTACGGGTTGAGAAGTACTGGGGTCCCTGACGTCGTGCGGTCTGAAGAGACAGGGAGTAACGAAGGGTCTCAAACGGGTTCAAGCACAGGTTACTTAGCCACTACGGTAGGTTGGTAGAGTAGAAGACAGTGGGAGAAGAGGAAGACCGAGTTTATTCTTCATTATATATTACCTATTAATATATATCATATGTAAAGATATATGATATTATATGTTATACCACCGAGTCTACCATTTCCTCCTCTGGGTCCAAGTTAGGGACCGAGTCTTTATAGTGGACCTCTACCTTTACCGATGGGTGACATAAGAACGGACCTCTTAACGTACCCGTCTCCTCGGACCACCAAATGTCAGGAACCCCAACGTTTCTCAGTCTGTGTTGACTGACTGATTGTAAAAGTGAAAAGTGTTATATTGTTTGTAAAATAATATAATTTAAAATTAATTATATTGTGTACTAATATATTGTATTTAAATATTTATTTTAAACGTAATCATATTTTATCTCGTTCTTTGTCTACCAATACCTAGTAATCTTGGTCCGTTTGGTGTAGATTCCCTCATCTCCACTCCGTTAAGAATCTTTCCTCTGGAACACGGTTCTGGTCCCCCTCCTCCCCTACTTTCATCGTTCCGGGTTAGGTCGGTCTGTGGAGGACCTCCCACCGGTTCGGGGGAAGACACTTAAGTGCTCTGACCGATAGAACGAGTTCATGAATTCAACACTGGACGTAGATCTTTCCCTACCAAGTTTGGTTTGAAGTCAGTTGTCCACTCTACTTATTTGTTCAACACGAGTTAAGTGTGTCACTTTACGATGAGGTAGTGTTTCTTTTTTCTGATTTTATGACTAAGTACGAAACTGTACCTAATAAGAGGTTTAATGATATGACTCATTTTATTAAGTCTGTTTTTACTCATATATATTACGTATTTACATAAATATATTTTACGATCTTCATGTTTGATCATATCTCACTGTATTTCGACTAGTCACCGACGGACCCCTACCTTCTCCCAACTCACACGTCCCTACTCGTCCTTCCTGTAATGTTTCTTGTACTTCTTTGAAACTCCTCTATCCATACAAGTCAGAACTAAAACCACTACTAAAATGTCTACAGATGTTTACAGTTTTGAATAGTTTAACACATCGAATTTATACAAGTTAAATATACAGGTAATACTTTTTATAATTTAATACTCGAAGAGACAATTTTTTAAATTTATACCCCTCAAGGGACCACCAAGTCACCGATCCTAAGTTACGAAAGTGAAGGTACCGGACCCAAGTTTTGGACTACCCGATTGACTCTAAGACATTCGGTACGTCACGTCGGTTCTTTTAAAAAATTAATGAATTAATAAAATTTCCCTACCAAGTCTTATCTAGTAGAGTTTCAGTGGAAGTCAAAATAATAAAACATGTAAATAGTATCGTCTGATTGTTAACTTACCGGTTCTTTGACTAGTCGAACTAAAAGAACCACACGCTTAAAAAGACAGAGACTAAAGCAGAGGTTTACAGACTGTCTCTCTGTACGAGAAAGGTCTCCATGTAGGGTTATTGGTGTTTTATTCACACTTCACAGACATTAAACGCATAGTGTTATTGGTGATACTACGTATTTCTTAATAAAGAAAATATATGAGTGCGTGTATTTACTCGTCTTCTAACACAAAAATCTTTCTTTCTATACTTTATAAATGGTTTTATCTTACTATACAACTAGACCCTTTCTTTCCTTATTTTAATTTAGTAAACAATTTATATACACTTTCACTGAATTTTTTACCTTTCTGTTCATATTTTCATGATTTGATCTACAATATTCACGAATAAACTTAGGTCTTCGAAATTCTATAAGTCGTCTAAAACATTCGTGAAACATCGAAAAAGATAAGAATTTTACCAGTTATACTAAAGAGATATCGAACACCGTGTCCTAATCTCTTTCAATGATATAACTTTCGTGATTTAGTTTTATTTGACTACTAAAAGTCACAACCTTCTCAACACATATTTGATTATGATTCGTCAGATCCCACGGAAATTTAATAGACTTAGTAGAAATTAGTATTTTACTTCTACTCTCGCAAAGTAAGTTCGTATCATATAAGTCTTTTTTAAGTGACAGAGTCCTTTCCGAATGGTCGAGTTTCGTAAACAAATTGTTATCTTTACTACACGATTATATGAAGACTAAATATAGTTAGTTCTTTAACTTCTTTTTATTGTTCTTATAAAAATTATACATAAATGCGAACGGGGTTTCTATACTACGAGACTAAAAATTTAAAACTACAGACTAATGTTGTTTGGTTTTCAATCTTCTCTTAGTTTGTTAATTGAGTGAGTCACGTACCCTGTGTGTCGTGGGAAGTTAGAATTCTGGGTCTTGTTCAGAAGTACAGACTTTTCGACCACTTACAATATGCTTCACTTATCGAATTGAATAGGTTACACTCAACGAATTTAATTAAGTCAAAGTTTAGACACCCAGTGTGTTTTACACAAATGGTCGGAGAGACGACGACGACGATTCAGTGAAGTCAACACAGGTTGAGACACGTTGGGGTATCTACCGTCGGGTGATCCGAGGAGACAGAGACCCTAAGAGGTCCGTTCTTATGACCTCACCCAACGGTAAAGATAGTAGTAAATAGAGGAAGTAAAGTGAAAAGATAAGAAAACCCACAAAAAATTAAACCTGTAAAGTACACTTAGTAACTTTCGTGAATATTTATTAAAACCGTGTAAATTAGTGATATGAAATTATTTTATTTTCAAAATTTCTACTATAAAAACCATGTTACGTTTTCACTTGTTCATAATTTAATTAAATTCTATTTTATGTCATTACTCACTGTCAGAATTTTGGTACAAGATTCGTATACAATTGACCATTTTAAAGACTTGGCTTTACTTTAACATCCTCATCTCAATTAGTCATGTTTCTTCGAATGACTTATTAGTTTATGATAATTACTGTGGTTAGTGGAAAGGGTATCATTTCTTAATTTACCTACAATATCAGTGAGAAAGACCCAACTAAAATGGACTGAGACTCTAGTATAAAGACCTAGTGTTTAGACTTGTGGACTGTCACGCCTCAGTGATGAAACGGGAGGGACTCGGTCCTATAGAGACTCATAAGGGGTCGACGTACATGTAAAATTACCTTTTTATAATGTTAGTACTTTTATATTTTTCTCCATTATTGGTTCCTGACTTGATAATATTTCGTTATTTTCCCCCCTAAATCTTATTACTTTTGTATCATCAAAAAAGAAAAAATAAATAAAAATGTAAATAAATAAAGTTAACCTCCAATTAATGAAATGTTATAACATAACCAAAACGGTATGTAGTTGTACATGTAAGAAAAACCGAAGAGACTATCGAGTCAACCATTTCTTGGACGTCCTCTGGGACCAAGATAAGGACCCATCCCTTCTAGGTGACCTCTTCCCTATCCGAGGGGTAAGGTCATAAGAACCCGAAGGGAGTACCGAGTCAACCATTTCTTAGGTGGACGTTACGCCCTCTGGACCCAAGTTAGGGACCCAACCCTTCTAGGGGACCTCTTCCCTTTCTGATGGGTGAAGTCATAAAACTGGACCTCTCAAGCTACCTGACATATCAGGTACCCCACCGTTTCTCAGTCTGTACTGACTTGCTGAAAGTGAAAGAAATATGTAAGAAAATTTAAAAGAGTTCTTACGATGTTTCCTCTCCAATAATTGATCCCTGTATGTCACTTCAAGTCTCTCGCCTTCGTCGGGTTCTAGCCACAATTTAACGGTACAAAGACCGAGGTTCCAGTACGACAAAGGTAATGTATGTCCCAAAATACAATATAGATGGTTTCTTACTACTTCGACTTAAATTCACAAACCCAGTTTAAACTTCGTATTAAATAAAATGTAATCTTTGTGTATACTGATTTAAAAGATGGGTCGTACACAAGTGACACTTAGATGACAGTTAAGGAGGTAGATTTTACATCTGAATGGGTCTTTTATTTAAATGACAACTTCTTAAGAGAGAGTTCTGAAACGGTCACTGTTACTCAAACTACCGAAAAGCTTTGGTTCCTATTTTCTTACGTATTTAGTTCCCCAAGTATCGACTCAATATTATTCGTTAGGTTTGGTCATAAAGTATTTGTATACGCCCTCACTACTTTGGATCCTTCCGCAGTTACTACCTTAGGTCCTTCATTCCGTCGGTCCTCTACTCTTTGCGGTCGTGACGCTGCGGGTCCCAAGAACGACGGAAAGAGAGGGAGAACCGGTGAGACAGAACCATCGACAGACTCGTAGCGGGTCAGAATGACGAGTCTAAGAGTTAAAAAGATCGGACAACGAATCGCTACTCCTTTTGTAACCTCATTTCTTGATAGTAGTGTTCCCACCCTTACTTCTTATTTTACTTTAAGTGATTATGGGTTGAGACTAAGTGACGTTTAACTGTCGGAGGGTGTGTCCACTCTCGTGAATGATCTAGGAGGTCAGGTCGACGTAAACGAGGACACGGTTCTTCCCTTTTTCTTATTTATTAACTTTTCTCGGTCCTCTTCCGTTATGTGTACGGTCTTTGTCTGTGTCACTTGGACCAACCTATCTGGTCCCCCAGTCACTGCCGTTACATGGACAGGTCTCTCTATTTCGTGTTCACCATCTACCTTCGTATTGTCTTACTGGGTAGTTTTGTTCACACTTTAAATGTCATTTAAAGGGGTTTCATGGTCGTCGAGAGGTGCCTGGAGTGACACGACTTCCCGTAGTGTCAGTGAGGGTGGTTCTTCAGACGTGTCCGGTCCCTCCGTTAGTTCTTTAACGAACCTCTTACGTCGACGAACTTCACCTCTTACCTTTAGTAATGGTTCTCTAAAGGTTTATGTCGGTCGTGTCGAGGTTTCGACTTGTGACACATGTCCTACTCCGCCCCTCGACCACTCATCCCCCAAAAGTGTGTCCTAGGCAAGTCCACGAGCATCGTCTCGACGTGCCGACGTCGTCACCTACTCGACGACAAGTACCACGACGACATCTATCGTGCATTTGTAGGCCTCTTCAAGGAGGGAAAAAGTTAGTTTATTTTATCTAGAAACTTGGTTAATAAAGACAATATTAATGGTTTGTAATAGTACACTGGACAGTACATAGATACAATCAAAATTAGAGACTTGTATAATTTATTGACATATAACTTAAACTTAAATAAAATTAAAATCTTATATTTCATATTAAAAATATGAATTTTACATGATACTTTGTTATAAGATTCAACTTATTATTAAATTAAAGTTTATTTAGACAACGTTTAAAAGAAAAGGGTGTTTTCTACAGAATGGAATGTCAAATTGTTGTTAGAAAATAACGGACTACAAACCCACCCATAAAGAGAAACAGTTTCAATCGCACCACGCATAACTAAACAATAAGTAAGTAATGCAAAATCCCTTCGGGTATATTACGGTCACCATTTTGAGGACGGACGATTACGTCCTCTACGTTTTCTGCGTCCAATGGAAAATGATGAGTGGAGGTTTGATAGATTTTTCAATTACGGTTTAGGGGAGTCCTTCGTGTCTGTTTAGGGTACAGGTTTTAGTAGATGTCACCTCAGGGATACCACGTTCCACACTTCTTCTTCTTTAAATGTGAAAATTAGAGGTTAATTTTAAATAACAAACTATATCTTATCGTACCTATGTTTTGAGTTCCTTTTTCTTACTTGTGAGTGAGTATTACTTCGTCTTTGAGATTTGTTTTATTTGAATTGTCGTATATTTCTCTACTATGTAGAACTAATCTCAGATACGGTTACCTTCAAACGAAATTGTTAACTTTTAGATAATGATATTAAGTGGTAAAATTGTCTAATTTTAACATACTAGTAGGTTACTTTATGTTTTAAGGTAGACTATATAAAGTTTTAAATAAGTAACGATTTTCCTTTTTCAGAATCGATTGATTTTTATACTCTAGAATAAATAGACTTCTTAAGATGTGTTTTTCCTGGATAACGTGTCCTATATGGCGTCCCTCTATAAAGTCTTTTAAGAGAAATTCTACTTATTTTTCAGTCTCTGTGAAATCATCCTCTTTTAAATACTCGATATTCCGTACGTTCTACATTTAAGTTTACGTAAGGTCAGTAAGTACATATAATGTAAATATAAACGAATAAATAACATATCTGGAACAGTTCTTTTACTCTCGATAGTTCCCTTATCAAGTACGTTTCTACCTGTGTTATTTCCTGTCTGTACCATTACTGGATTATCTTCGTCTTCGATAATTCTTATCCACCGTTCTTATGTGTCTTCTTGACATGTTTTTTCCAGAATCTCTGAGTCTATTGGTACTACCACGTCAGTAAGTAGATTTCGGTCTGTAGGACCTCACACTTTAGTCTACCCGGAATCCTTCGTAATGATACTTGTTTCGATCACCTCCACTACCTTAAGGTCGACTCGATAAAGTATAGAATTTTCTACTACGACACTTTCACGATATGAGTCATCCGGTCCTTTAAACCTTTTGAGTTGTCACTGGTGTCCTGACCTTTTCCAGTCAAAAGTAAGGTCAGGGTTTCTTCCTGTTACGGTTTTTCCAAGTTTGATGACGTGTCAACACAAATAAAGTGTACGATCATTCCATTACGAGTTTCGAGAGGTTCGATTCGAAGCTGTCACTTGACTCTTGAAGGTCTCCATGTTCACCCTAAATCTTTTCCGTCTTCTTGGTCTTTAGTTTAACGGTAGTAGGTGACCTAGTCTCTTTTTTGTTGTCTTAAGGTCTTTTTGTGGACGAAGTAACTAAAACGATTTCGTAAACTAACACACCTAGTGTTCTTTGACACCCTTTAACAAGTTCTCTACCCTTATGGTCTGGTGGAATGGACGGAGGACTCTTCGAGACAAACTCTTCTGGAGGAAGTTCTTCGTTGTTAATTTTAATCTGTACTTTGTTACCCGACCAAGTTTTGACCCTTTTGTCATGTAATTCCGACATATAACAGTGGGACGAATGAATACGTCCGATATAGTACGTTTTACGACCCGACCTATTTCGTGTTCGACCTTAGTTCTAACACTCCTCTTTATAGTTATTGAAGTCTATACGTCTACTGTGGTGGGATCCCCGTCTTTCACTTCTCCTCCATTTTCCACTTTCTCCTCTCATTTTATAGACCGAATTTTGAGTTGTAAGTTTTCTGATTCAAGTACCGGAGGTCAGGGTAGTGAAGTAACGTTTATCTCCCCTTTTTTACCTTTGTCACTGTTTGAACTAAAAGAAACCGAAGTCTTAGTGACACCTACCACAGACGTCGATACTTTAAATTTTTACGAATAAGGACCCAGTAGGGTCACGTGGTCGGGGTTCGTAGGACATAGGACATAGCTTGGATCTGACCACTATACAAAGATATTTATTCATTTATTTATTACTTTTTTTTACGAATAAGGACCCTTCTTTTCGATACTGTTTGAATCGTATAATTTTCGTCTCTATAATGCAACGGTTGTTTCCAGGTATATCAGTTTCGATACCAAAAGGGTCATCAGTACATACCTACATTCTCAACCTGGTATTTCTTCCGACCCGGACTTCTTAAATACAAAAGTTTGACACCACGACCTCTTCTTAGAAATCTTAGGGAAACTGTGGTTCTTCTAGTTTGGTCAGTTAGGATTTCCTTTAGTTAGGACTTATAAGTAACTTTCCTGATTACGATTTCGAGGTTATGAAACCGGAGGACTACGTTTCTCGACTGAGTAACCTTTTCTAGGACTACGGTCCTTTATAACTCCCGTCCTCTTCTTCCCCCACTATTCTCCTACTCTACCAATCTATTGTGGTGGTTGAGTTACCTGTTTTCAAACTCGTTTGAGTCCCTCTGTCACTCCCTGTCCCTTCGGACCACATGGCGAGAGGTACCTCCAGTGTTTCTCAACCTGTACTGAATCGTTGACTTGTTGTTGTCGTTATTTTATTACAAATATTTTACACTATTATAACCTGGTAAAACAGAAAATGACCTGAGGTTTCTCTAACGAAGATTTAAAAGTAGAGAGTCACACACGACTTAAAGTCACTGTCTATATAAAAATAGTAAAATTTCTTCCTTTGTTACTCGTTAGTTTTGAAGTTTAACTTGTGTCCGTTCTAGTTTCTTGAAGTAAGAGTATGAATCATAATTGTACTAGACCACAGAAAAATGAAAAGAGAACTCATTATTATACTATCTAAGTGAGGATGGATGATTACTCAAAAGGACCTTAGTAAAACGGTTGAGATTAAGTCAGTAGATTACGATTCCTCCAATATTACACCATGGTTGTTTTCGTAATGTACGAACACATTAATCTTTCGGAACTAGTCGGTTGGACCCACCAGTATAAATCCTTTCTGATAGGACTTCACTAGAAGGGACATCGAGTCTACCATTTCTTAGACGGATGTTACGCCCTCTGACCCAAGCTAGGGACCCAGTCCTTCTACGAGACCTCTTCCCTTACCGTTAGGTGAGGTCACAAGAACGGACCTCTTAGGGTACCTGTCTCCTCGGACCGTCCGATCTCAAGTACCCCAACGTTTCTCAGTCTGTGCTGACTCACTGATTGTGACGATGACGATAGGACCTCACTTACGTTCTTAGACGAGAAAACAAAAGAAAGAGAAAACAACTCAAGGTGTATGAGTGATGTACGAGTTTTCTTTAAAGTATGAGTCTTAACATGAGCTCTAAAACCTAAGTATATATTGTTATCTTATAAAAAGTTAGAAAAAAAGGAAACCAGACTGATAGATATTAAATTGAATCATTGACATTAAGACACACTGTAAATAACTTACCTTGATAATAGACTGAGAAAGTCAATTAAAAAAGATACAAGAGATACGAGATTTTTATCCTTCTACAGGAAAAAATTTTAGACGACGTCAATTAGACTACATAACTCCTATGTACATTCACTATTGTACTTTTACATGAATAAAAATAGTACGATGACGAGATGAACAGAAGGAGAAAAAGGTTCGGGTCGGAAGGTAAATACCTTTAATTAGGATGTCAGGGTTTGATTAGATGGAAGATAAACGAATGTGTTCAGGTTTGTACGAACCCCTAAGGAGTTTTCAGGAAAGATGACTTTATATTCCAACAAAATTGTTGAAAATTTGGACGTCCGGTACCCTGGTATACACCCACTCTACTGTTATAATATCCTTACTGGTTTATGGTACGCGGTCGTAACACTACCGTTGAGTAGGAGACGAGTGTTCTCGATCCAGACGCTATAAGAAGACTCAGAGTTTTTTATATAAATTTTACTTAACGGGTATTATGAATGTTTTAATAAAAGGAACTCCTTTTATGATCTATTTTATGTAAAAAAAATTAGGAATCGATAGGAACGTGTCCATGAATCACTTCACTTCAGCGAGTCAGTACAGGCTGAGAAACGTTTGGGACCTGACATCGGGTGGTCTGAGGAGACAGGTACCCTAAAAGGTCCGTTATCAGGACCTCACCTAACGGTAAAGGAAGAGGTCCCCTAGAAGGGTTGGGTTCCTAACTTGGGCCCAGAGGGCGTATCATCTGTTTGCGAAATGGAAGACTCGGTGAATGAACATATATGAATTACAAGTCATAAACAAACTTTTGTTACTTTTCTGAGTTACTTTTGGTTACTCTTTTTTAATGAAGTTGACTGACTGTTCTGTCTTTTTAGGTTTTCTTTTTCTGAATGTATGGTGATGAATATGATGTTACCAAAGTAATATGTTTTATGTGACCTGAAGGCGTTACCGAGTCGTCTACTTCTTAGTCCTCTGTGTCCTCTGTGCCCAGCCTCTAAGTATGTAACAAATACGAAAAAGATTATAATCCAAAAAAAACGTCGTTTTCGTTTCTTAAAAACTAGGATGTTGTAGGACCTCTTCATTTATGTCTGATGTGAATCCACTCTTTTGACGACTCTTTTTTTACTCTTACACTTAATGTGTAACAAAAGTTCACTCTCTTTAACTACGTCTTTACCAGGGACGATCACTATTATCTATTAAAAAAGTTTACGGTTAAAATACAATCGATTGTTAGTAATATAGTCTAAAAAACCATTTAAAAAAAGTGTTAAAAATGAAGAAATATTACAGATATTGATTATGGACTAAGGTTTCGTCTTAATGACAAAGGTTTTATGATGTTCACCTGTAAGATTCTAAGAATGGTAGGCAATTCGTCCTCCCCGAATGGCCGACGAGGTTTTCGAGGTCCTTCTATGTCTCCTCTATCTCAGTGTCTTCTTGTCATTTATTTGTCTGGGAATCTATTACAGGAGTTCGGAGTCAAGTCAAGTCAAGTCAAGTCAGCGAGTCAGCAAAGGCTTAGAAACGCTGGGGTACTTAGCGTCGTGTGGTCCGGAGGGACAGGTAGTGGTTGAGGGTCTCAAGTGAGTCTGAGCGTAGGTAGCTCAGGCACTACGGTAGGTCGGTAGAGTAGGAGCCAGCAGGGGAAGAAGGGGACGGGGGTTAGGGAGGGTCGTAGTTTCAGAAAAGGTTACTCAGTTGAGAAGCGTACTTCACCGGTTTCATGACCTCAAAGTCGAAATCGTAGTAAGGAAGGTTTCTTTAGAGTTCCAACTAGAGGAAGTCTTACCTGACCAACCTAGAGGAACGTCAGGTTCCCTGCGAGTTCTCAGAAGAGGTTGTGGTGTCAAGTTTTCGTAGTTAAGAAGCCGTGAGTCAGAAGAAGTGTCAGGTTGAGAGTGTAGGTATGTACTGTCGTCCTTTTTGGTATCGGAACTGATCTGCCGGGAATCAACCGTTTCATTACAGAGACGAAAACTTATACGATAGATCCAACCAGTATTGAAAGGAAGGGTCCTCATTCGCAGAAAGTTAAAGTACCGACGTCAGTGGTAGACGTCACTAAAACCTCGGGGGTTTTTATTTCAGACTGTGACAAAGGTCAAAGGGGTAGATAAAGGGCACCTCACTACCCTGGTCTACGGTACTAGAAACAAAAGACTTACAACTCGAAATTCGGTTGAAAAAGTGAGAGGAGAAAATGAAAGTAGTTCTCCGAAAAATCAAGTAGAAGTGAAAGACGGTATTCCCACTACAGTAGACGTATAGACTCCAATAACTATAAAGAGGGTCGTTAGAACTAAGGTCGAACACAAAGAAGGTCAGGTCGTAAAGAGTACTACATGAGAAGTATATTCAATTTATTCGTCCCACTGTTATAAGTCGGAACTGCATGAGGAAAAGGATAAACCTCGGTCAGACAACAAGGTACAGGTGAAGATTGACAACGGAGAACCGGACGTATGTCTAAAGAGTTCTCCGTCCAGTCCACCAGACCATAAGGGTAGAGAAAGTCTTAAAAGGTGTCAAATAACACTAGGTGTGTCAGTTTCCGAAACCGTATCAGTTATTTCGTCTTTATCTGCAAAAAGACCTTGAGAGAACGAAAAAGGTACTAGGTCGCCTACAACCGTTAAAGTAGAGACCAAGGAGACGGAAAAGATTTTGGTCGAACTTGTAGTCCTTCAAGTACCAAGTACATAACGACTTCGGACCGAACCTCTTAAAACTCGTAATGAAATGATCGCACACTCTACTCACGTTAACACACCATCAAACTCGTAAGAAACCGTAACGGAAAGAAATCCTAACCTTACTTTTGACTGGAAAAGGTCAGGACACCGGTAACGACTCAAAAGGTTTAAACGACCGTACAACTTACGTCGTGAAACTGTCGTAGTAGAAAGTCCTAAACTTTATCGAGATGACCTTAAAGTAGTGGAGGTGATCGAAACAAACATCACTACGAACGATTCCGGGTGAACTGAAGTGTAAGGTTCTACAGACCAAGATCTACTCACTAGTGTGGTAGTACTAATAGACCCGGTACTTCTAGGAAAAACATGTCAAGAAGGCACATAAGAACGGTGGAGAAGAATTATAGAAGACGAAGACAATCCAGGTATGGTAAAGACAGGAAATGCTCGGGTAGAAACGTACTTTACAAGGGAGCTATAGAGATTAAAAGAACTTTTCTAGAGATCAGAAAGGGTAAGACAACAAAAGGAGATAAAGAAACGTAACTAACGACTTCTTCCGAAAGAATAGAGAAGAACGATAAGAAACCTTGAGACGTAAGTCTACGAATATAGAAAAGAAAAGAGGAACCGAAAAGTGAAGAGAAGAAAAGTGTCGATAAACATTCCGAAGGGGCTTGTCGGTAAAACGAAAAAACGTAAAGAAAAGGTACCCCTACCAGAACTAGGGACAGAGGACATGTTACAGTGCTTGGAGTAAGGTATCAAGTAGTCCGTGAGATAGATAGTCTAGATCCGGGAATTTAGATAAAGAGTGAAGGTGACATATTAGTATTCCCTAAACTAAATCCAGTATGGACTTACCAGATCGCCAAAAGGGACGAAAGAAGTTAAACTCAGACTTAAACCATTATTCCTCAAGTACCAGACTCGGTGTCAGTCGAGGACCAGAACAAAAACAACTGACATATCTCGAAGAGGTAGAAACCGACGTTTCTTATATTAGTTAGACTAAAGCCACAACTGGTAGACCACTACAGGTACACATCTCAGAAGAGAACACAACAACCTTCTCTCACAAACGATACTGGTCACGTAAAAGAACCGTTTTGAGATAATCAGAAACGGGACGAAGTAAGGTGTAAGGTTCCGGTTTAAACGGACAATGAGGCCCACAAAGAACTGAAGGATGAAAACGTCAGGTCAGGGGATATTACTTTTCCTGTAGAAAAAACCCACAATCAAG
The DNA here is from genome assembly GCA_006410555.1 of Capra ibex. Classification (NCBI taxonomy): domain Eukaryota; kingdom Metazoa; phylum Chordata; class Mammalia; order Artiodactyla; family Bovidae; genus Capra; species Capra ibex. Next base: position 53,182,449 of record SJYO01026388.1, on the reverse strand, counting down.
ATTTTCCAGAATATCCAAAAGTATCTTGGGAAGTTGAAGTCGAAGAAGTCACAATGACCAACCCCGGATCTGAACCTAATGACACTATGACTTACCAAACGGAACCTTTGCTTGTCTCTAGTAAGACAGTAAATACTCTGACGTAGGTTCATGACGTAAAGTCTGAGAAAACAACTGGTACTACCGATGAGGTAAAGAAGACTCCCTAAAGACGGGTGTCATCATCTATATTACCAGTAGACTCAATTTAAGTCGGTAAGGTCAGGTAAAATCAAGCGACTAAGGATCTTACAGCTGCAAGTGAGAACGGTAGAGGACAAACTGGTGAAGGTTAAATGGAACTAAGTACCTGGACTGTAAGGTCCAAGGATACGTTTTAACGAGAAATGTCGTAGTCTGGAACGAAGATAGTGGTCAGTGTAGGTGTTGACCCATAACAAAAACGAAACCGAGGTAGGGAAGTAAGAAAGACCTAAACAAAAAGGTGACTGGACGTCATCGTATAACCCGTGGATGACTGGACCCCTCAAGGAGAAAGCCATAGGATAGTAAAACGGAAAAGTATGACAAGTACCCCAAGAGTTCCGTTCTTATGACTTTACCAAACGGTAAGGGAAGAGGTCACCTGGTGTAAGACAGTCTGGAGAGGTGGTACTGGACGGGCAGAACCCAACGGGGCGTCCGTACCGAATCAAAGTAACTCAATCTGTTCCGACACCAGGATTACACTAATCTGACTGATCTAAAGACACTCATACCAAAGTCACACAGACGGGAGACTACGGAAGAACGTTGTGGATGGTAAAATGAACCCAAAGAGAATGGAACCCGCACCCCATAGAGAAGTACCGACGAGGTCGTTTCGTGTCGGTGACGAGGAATGGAACCTACTCCCCATAGAGGAGGGTGGTGGGAAGTACTGGAAGTCACACCCTATCGAGGAGATCCGGGAGGATGCGGGCCCGTCGGTGGTGAGGAACCTGCACCCCAACGAGGAGGGCGGGTGGCGGGAATCGGAACCCGCACCCCAACGAGGAGGACCAGCAGTGGGACCGGAGTCGGCACCCCAACAAGGAAGACCGACGACGGGGACCGGAACCCGCGGTAGGGACCGGAGTCCGCGCCTGACAGACTATACCCGATTTAGTCCAGGAGAGTGGGGGTTAAGTATACAACTTAAGGATTGAGAGTCATAAAACGTTATATTGACATAAACCTCTGTTCTAGAAATTTTTCAATTAATTCGATTTTACTCAAAATCAGGATATACTGACCATAAGAATCTTCTCATCTAATCCTACGTCTGAGTGTACATCGTTCCTGGTATTCTCCTGTGTCTCTCTTCTGTCCGTAAACGTTAGGTTCCTCTCCCCAGGAGACTCGTTTACTCGAGAACGACTGTGTAACTAGAACCTTAAGATTGGAGATGTAAAGATTCACCCTCTTTATTAAAGGAAGTTAACTCGGTGGGATGGACACTATGAAACGATACTGTCGGGATCTTTTACTTTATTACAACGTTTTCTGACTCTTTCTTCCTGGTAACTTTCTATTTACTTTCAACTTGGATTTACTCTTTTACTAATGTCTAAACTCTTACTTTTTACTTTAAGTCCTAAGTGTCTTAACCTATATATCATGTATATCATATATGTATGTATATCATATTGTTCATGTATATCATATTGTTCATGTATATCATTCCTACACATGTTTCGTAGTTCTGTCTACTATGTTCATTTGGTGAAATGGTAAATAATGAAACAATTTGACGAAGTCAACACAAGTTGAGAACGACTCGGATACTTGATATCGGGGGGTCCGAGGAGACAGGTACCTTAAGAGGTCCGTTCTTATGACCACATCCGACGGTCCGGGAGGAGTTCCGGTTCGGAAATAATGAATCTCTTTTTTTATAATATACTACTTCGTGGACAGACACTGAAACGAGGACCGATTAAACTTTATATATATGTAAAGGGGTTAAAACTTTCCGAAATAAGTAAAAAACATAGATTAAAGTAGTATTTAAGTATTAAAATTTTTATCAGGATTTAAAAAGTTGAATCACGAAAGTAAATGAGACTTTTATTCGATCACCAACTACTTGATAGGAATTTTTCAGGGGGTGAATTTTATCGAAAGTTTCAAAAGGATTTGGTTCCCATTTTATTTCGTATTTAGTTTCAAAGTACCGACTCAATATTATCCTTGGGGTTGTCGTTTAGAGTATTTATATCCCTCCCAAATACTTTGGGTATTTCCTAGTTAATTATATAGTTAACATATACCATTGGTACTTTAGTATTTGCGATGAGGACACTGGGGGTCCCAAAATCGACGAAAAGGGAGAGAGAACCGGTGAGACCTAGACATTGAGACTAAGACGAAACGATGGTCATAAAAGGTAAAAATCTCGAACAACAAATCGATAAATTTTTTAGAACGGTATTTCTTAATAGTATTGTTAACATATATTTTTTATACCATATATTTTTTATTGTTTTGTAAATGGTTTTGGGTATATGTCAACTCTCGTGAACGATTAAGGAGGTAGGGTAGTAGTGACTGTGGACACATCTTGTGTCGAGGCGACATGTGTTACCCGTCTTAGGTCCTCTACGACTACGTCTGTGTCTGTGGCACTTGAACCACCCTATCTGGTCCCCCAGTCATTGTCGTTACATGGACAGCTACCTCTACTTCGTGTTCACCTTCTCTCTTCTCATTGTTTTACGGTGTAGTGTCCTTGACACTTCCCGTGTTTTAGACCGAGGTTTCATGGTCGTCGAGAGGTGCCTGGACTGGTACGACTTCCCGTAGTGCCAGTGAGGGTGGTCTTTCAGGCGCGTCCGGTCTCTCCGCTAGTTCTTTAACCGACCGCTTACGTCGACGAACTTCACTTCTTGACTTTAGTAGTGGTTCTTCAAAGGTTTCTATCGGTTATTTCTGGGCTCCGGTTTGTGACATGTCTTAGTGGGCTCTACGTCCGTTCATTCCTCTAAATTATGTTCTAGACAAGTGTGAGAGTCTCGTCTCGACGTACCAAAGTCTAACCGTTTCTAACGACCGGTACCAAGACGTCAACCTACGAACGACACAAAGACGAAAAGTCTTTTTACCAGAAGTTAAGACTTTTAATTTATTTATTTTATTTTGACGTATGAACTCATGATGAAAATTTTTGACAGAGTATAAAGTAGGAAAAGGGTAAAACAATACTTCTCTTTGATTTTCTTAAAAATTTTGAGTCTTTATGTAAGAAATACACAAATGGATTATAAAGATATTATTTAGATTTAAAGGATCTATCAATTACGATTCGTTTAGATGATACTAAAAAGTAGTCAGGTCTTTTGTGTAACGGATTATTAACTTCTTTAAATTAAATTAATGAACCGGGAAATATGGACACTTAAAGAAGGAATGTTTCCTATACACATGTACGAATCAACGAGTCAGTGAGTTAACAGAGTTGAGAATTACTGGGGTTCAGGAAATCGGGTGGCGAGGAGACTGGTACCGTAAAAAGTCCGTTTTTATGACCTCACTCGACGTTAAAGGATGAGGTCCCCTAGAAGGACTGGGTCCCTTACTTGGGTACAGAGGAAGTAGAGGTCGTGACCGTCCGTCTAAGAAATGGTGACTCGGTGGACCCTTCGGGGGAATATTTCCTATTGTGTACGTTTTTAACGTACAAATTTTTCAGTGTAGAATTATCTGAAGGTGGAAGTGTAGACTCTTCAATTGTGGGTCCTACGAAATTCATCGGTCGGTTATTTGAAACAGGTACTATTTAAGGAGTGTTCGTTGGAGACATCCCACTGAGTACTTTCCTTTGAATGAAATACAGTAATGTTAATTTTTCAAGATGTCTTCTATAAAGAGACTCGGGACGATGGAATAGTTTTAGGAATACTAAAAGGTTGTCTCTTTAAAGAAAATTAAGTTGACAAGACTTGATCGGAATAAGACATATACTGTTATTACAATAGACAAGTGATAAATATTCTGACCGACGTATTAAACGTCCCAACCCGTTTTATTTTTACACCTCTAGAAATAAGTCTTTATACTTTTTATCACGGGAGTTTCATAGTTCGAAAAGGGGAAGAGACGTCAAAGAGAGTGGACGGTTCTACAAACTAAAAACGATACCTCACGGAGAGAGAGCCTGTACCTCTATAATCGTCCCGTTCACGTCTAGGAGTTTCCACGGACCGCTGGGACAGGACACTGAGTCACTAGGTTGGTGATGGTCCGTGGGGGAGGGTGGTTGGCGACTTTTTTATCAAGTCCGAGTCCAACCTCACTCCTTGGACTCGGTCCATAGACGGGAAGAGACCCGGACGGTGGAGTTGGTTTCCGTCTATCTGTTGGGGGACTCTACCGTCGGAGGTGTAGTCCTTGGTGTGTCATGGACTTGACCACTTCCTCCCCGAACCTCAGGGACTTAGAGAATTCATTGTACGACACGGGATGGTCAGACTCTACCCCACTGTGAACGGCACGAACGGGACTCTGACGAGTCACGTGTGGACTGGTGTTGGAAGGACCGTAGTATAGGTCACGAGTCTATCTCACCTCCCCCACCCCCACGGTCACGATCATTCAGACCCACTCCTTCCTCTTCGACTTGACCCGGGTTGTTCGGTCTCCAACCCCTAGTCCACCTACTCTTAGGGAGGACACTTTTGTTAATAAGTTAATTAGTAGATGGTTTAAGAAGACCCCTCATGATAGTAAAGAAAAGAAAGTTGAGAGTTTATATTGTACTAAAGAAGGGTGAGATAAATCATTGGAACGGGGGGGAAAAAACTATTATATTGTATGTCTTAAATTTCGGACTCTCCCCCCTTTCCAAACCCCACGTAATAACTTCGTCCTTAGTTCCCACTAAGGTCCGAAACTCGGACGGGCGTTCTTTCTCATCCTCTTTCTCATGTGAACTCCTTTCTACTACCCAATTCAACCCTGACCAGTCTCCCTGCATCGTGACTCTAAGAAATCACTCACCAAATCAGACATTTACAAATCGAGTCTTTTCTTTGAAACGGACTATACTAGTGTACTTTAAGAAGTCGTATGAGCACAAAACTCTTCATTTACACTAACGGACGACATGTGGACGGTATTTCGGATCCTATATATAGACTATGAGTTATTTATAAACAACTGGTCAAATCTTCCATTATATCACTTTTATCTTCCTTGACCTACACGTGGTTGAAGTTTCAATACGAATGTTTGTTTATATCTACCCTTTTCTACTTTTTCACCAGGGTGTCTGAGGGTACCCTACTTTTACCAAACACTTCCCCTGTTCACCAAACTGTGAGAAACTGGTCCTCACAGTTTGCAATCACTACCCAGTCCAATTTATTTTTGACGCTTAACAAACACCAGTAATTTTTGACCTAGTGACTACTTGTACTAAGATGGAGAAGACCACCTTATAACCTCTATTTGAGGTTTAACGTCGTCTAACTCTTAATTACCCTTACTCATCCCTTCTGTTCCTTTGGTACTCGTTACCGACTACAAAAGTACAATTAATATTTCTCCTTTTCTCTGTACTTAAAGATAGCCCTTTGTATCCAAGTCTTTTACGGTACAACGATAAATCTAAGACAGAACTAAACTAAGTACAAATAAAACAAACCCCTACCATGTCATCGATTACTCCTTATGTTCTAGTTTCTGACTCGAGACTAGTCTCTTCCAAAAATATATTTAAATAAATAAAATTAACCTCCAAATAATGAAATGTTATAACATAAACTAGTTTCTTCAAAATGACGGTTCGTCCCTACGTTTGTTCGTGTGTAGATCCGGGACCCTCTGATCTCAGTTCCCTCATCTTTATCTCAAAAGAATTTCGGTTCCCTGGTACTTGATGGTTATTAAGTCTTTCGTTTCAAAGACTCACGACGACTATCCCATTACCTTGAACCCAAGTGAACAATCTGTTCGTGGTCGGACCAACCTTTACGGACGTTTGGATGTTCCTCACGGACTGAGTCCTAAACCCGCAACATGATCTAAGGATAACAACGATATTGTTTAATGGTGTTTAAATCACCAAATGTCGTTGTGTTTAAATAATAGAATATCAAAGTCTCCGATCTTTAAATTACCCAGAGTAACCTGACTTTGGTCCGTAACTTCCACGATAGTAGGTTGACCTTCAAGATGTCTTCTTAGACCGAGAACAGAAATAACTGAAGATCTCCAGTTAACTTCTCGAAGGCACCACCGAGTCTACCATTTCTTAGACGGACGTTACATCCTTCGGACCCAAGATAGGGACCCAGTTCTTCTAGGCGACCTCTTCCCTTACCGTTGGGTGAGATCATCAGAACGGAACTCTTAAGGTACCTATCTCCTTGGACCACTCGATGTCAGGTCAGGTACCCCAGTTTTTGTCAACCTGTGCTGATTGACCACACCCGAGATCTCCAGTGGACGTAAGGAATCAAACATCAGGGAAAGAGGTTTGTCCTACGACGACGACGACGACGACGACAACGATTCAGCGAAGTTAGCACAGGCTGAGACGCTGCGGTATCTGCCGTCGGGTGGTCCAAGTGGGCGGGGACCTTAAGAGGTCTGTTCTTGTGACCTCACCCAACGGTAAAGGAAGAGGTTACGTACTTTCACTTTTCACTTTCACTTCAGCGAGTCAGTACAGGCTGAGAAGCGCTGGGGTACCTGACGTTGGATGGTCCGAGGAGACAGGTACCCTAAAAGGTCCGTTCTCATGACCTCACCCAACGGTAACGGAAGAGGTGGTTTGTCCTATCGTAGAAGTTTAGAGACTGAGACTAAGAGGGGAGTAGAGGGAAAAAGTAAAAATTACTGGGAACACTAATGTAACTCGAGTGGACCTATCAGTTTTTATTAGAACGGTAGAGTTTTAGAAATTAGTGTAGATGTTTCAGGTGAATCGGTGTATTCCCGGAACAGGTCAAGTGAAGTCTCTAATTCGATAGAGAAACGTTGTTTCTCATTTTCAGAAAATGAAGAAACTACTTGATTTCAGTTCACCTCCGTTGACGTTTTCGGTTGTAGGCGTTCAAGACTCCTAATCATAATTACAATTTTTAGGGAACTACCTTAGGGACATCACGTTCCACACTTGAACCTTCCAATAAAAGTTCTCACTAATAATTCTCTCAATAAGATGTTTTGTCAGAAGTGTAATTCAATCTAATAGTAATACAAATAGACCAGTTTCAGAAAAAAGAAGAATCTGAACTCGAAAAAGAGATAAGTGTCAGGACGACACCGGTGTAATGACCTGAAAACAATGTTTCTATACTGTCCAATGTTCGTCACTCTTAGTTAGAAACCGAAAAAAAGGAGGTCAATTCTTAGTAAAAACATAGACTTGACCTATGGTTGTTTGTCTTTTACTTTATGTGTAACGCTCGTTGAACTTTTCCTACTTAATGTAATGTCCTTTCGAAATTTTTACGGTACCATAAATGTGTGTGGGAAGAAAGACTTGAAGATGTTCATAGTCACGACCATCTCTTTTCTAGTAAGAGGAGAGTCCTACAACAGTGACCCTCTTCTAACGTCACAGAGAGGTAGGTGTACTCTTTACCCACATTTAGGAGACTTATGACGACGACACTCTAAGAGTGTCTGTCTTCTGAAGTGTAAGGATAGACATCACCCGAGTTACGAGATGGGGTGGGGGTGTTTCTTATACGGGTGTAAGATTGGGGGTCTCGGTCTAGAAGAAACCTTTTCTACGGAAGTACCCAAATTATTCTACTCTAGTAGGACATGATGTACCTATCCGTGATTTAGGTTCTTATCACAGGAATCTGTTTTCAACTCTTTCTCTTCTCTCTTCTACCGGAACACTTCTACCTCGGTCTCTAACCTTACTACCACGATGTTCGTTTTCTCACGAACCTCGGTAGTCTGTCTCTCACTGAGATGGGTCTCGGTGCCCTCCCCTCGTACCGGGACGACAGTTCTGGAGATTTTAGTCTCCCAAAATAAAGTCCGGAGACCAGATGTCCTGATACTCTCTTATGTAAAGACACTCTCTTATTTCGGTCGTTCCAACACCATTAAACAATGTCGTCAGGATCTTTTCTTTTGTGAGAGAACCTATGAAAGGTAAAGTCACCATGTTACGAGCCACTTTTTCTTTAAAGTCGTCTTTTAGTTCCTTACTTTTAGTTGTGTAAACAAGTTTTTTGGTCTAAAGTCTCGAAACTTTCGTTTAACATTTATTACACTCGAAGATAGTAGTAGGTAAATCGTCGACAGTTGGAATACAACATCCATATTAAATTGAGTAAATTTTTTATTTCATGTAAAATCTCCGCAAGATCCAAGTTGTGTACCCCGAAGGGACCATCGAGTCGACCATTTCTTGGACGGACGTTACGCCTTCTGGTACTAAGAAAGGGACCTAGTGCTTCTGGAGAACCTCTTTACTATCCGAATGAGGTCATAAGAACCCCAAAGGGACCACCGAGTCTACCATTTCTTAGACGGAAGTTACGTCCTCTGGACCCAAACTAGGGACCCAACCCTTCTAGGGGACCTCTTACCTTGTCGATGAGTGTGGTCATAAGAACGAACCTCTTAAGGTACCTGTCTCCTCGGACCGTCCGATGTCAGACATCCCTACGCTCCTCAGACTGTGTTGACTCGTTTAAAGGGAAAGTGAAGTCAAATTCCAAGTTTTGTTTTAACACGCCTTCCATGTCTTTAAAGGGTACACGTCGGAGGGGGCACCTTCGTGTAGGAGGGGTTGAAGTTATAGGTCGGATAAAACTTTGATCTGTTCAATTAAAGTGACTGTCTCTCCTTTCTCCTTAAGTCCAAGTCAGGTTTGGGGTACGAACAAAGTAAGAGGAGTGATACGACTTACAGTCTTGGTGGAGGTTGTTACAGTCAGTTCCGGACTCTCCACTCCTCGTTGAATCTCACCTGTTGACAAACTTTACTCTGGTCACTCATGTCGAGGAATATGACACCTCTCGAAATAATAGTTAACGTAATAATAAACTTCTCTTGAAGACATTAAGAAGAGAGTAACACAAACTAAAGATAAGAAAAACAGTAAAGATTTTTCATTCTCGATGTTATGTACACAAACCATATTAGATATACCCCTTTGGTAGATTCGATGCTTCTGTCACAGGGATCCCTTACTAACATCTCCCGAAACTTAGTCTTTTACGGACCCATACACTAGAATCTTGTGAATGGACTTGAGAGACCGTAGTCTAACGAGTCGAGACTGAACCCTCATTATTATGGGTGGTATTTCTCAACACACTGATCTCCATTCCGTCTTTTCATAAATTGAATACGAATTTGACTTAATGATACAATACAATGGTTATTGTATCTTATCATGTCCAATCATATCATATATTCTCAATCTTTATATTATTCGTAATTGTTTTTACTATTTTGTTCAGACCCTAGAAATGAAGGTTAAATGTTGAAGTGAAGATTCCTGATTCATCTTACTATCACGACTGTAAATTCCACCCACTCCTCTTATCGTTACTTAAGGTCGTTCGTTCTCGACTTTCCACTGAACGTAAACCGTAAGATCTCGTTCACTCGGACTTTCCGACCACAACCACTACTATATGGATTTGACCTCCCTAAAGTCCAAAATCATGTTCGGGTGTAAGATTTTGAGATTTTAGCTATTGTAACATTCAAATACAGATTAATTAAACCACTGTTTGTGACTGTATTCCGATAAAGATTACAAATAAAAAATTAGTCAGATAGACTTATAAGTACGTCTATAACACAACTTATAGACTAATAACCATGTCTTTATTATTACACAACTACTGTTTACGAAGTGTGTGAAGTAACCAAATAAGGTTTGTAAATTACCTACACGGAAAATTTACTTTGTCTTTTTTTTTTAAACTATTGATCTTCAGGACCCTCAAAATCTATTTTCTAACATCGACCATTTACTGTTCAGGATTCATTCCTGTCTCCGTCTAACCGCCACTATAGGATCTTCTTCTCTTATAGATCTTTGACAATCTCCGTCTAATCGTGAACCAGTTCTCGTACCTGAGACCCCAGAAGGTCACTAACCAGTCACACTCCTTAAACGGACGGTTACGTCCCCTGCGTCAAAGCTAGGGACTAGATCCTTCTAGGGTGTTTGGATCCTCAGTCACTCGGGCACACGACGTTGATAAGTCGGACATGGGATCTAGTACCCTTGATATGGACTACTCGAGGACGCTACGTTGATGACTTCGAGGACTCAGATTTCGGGTACAAGGAATTGTCGTCTTCTGTGGTGTTACTCTTCGGGAACTTGGCGTTCTCTCATCGGGGGCGAACGATGTCGATCTCTTTTCGGGTGTATCGGCACTTCTGGGTTGTCTCGGATTTTATTTATTTATTTTAATACGAAAATTCTTCCGTACCTGAGACCTGGGTCAACGGATCCCGACTTAGGTCCGAGAGGGGTTGAAACATTGGCTGGCTCCTGAGTCAAAAAGTCGACACTTTACCCCTATTATTATAAGGGAAGTTGTCTTCCAATAATACTGTTGATAACCCCAAGGACAAAGATTTCGTGTACTATATCATGAATTGATCGTACACAAGTATGAAATTTTTAAATTCTAGATATATATAACTCTCATCAAGACCTCTCTCACTGTCTCTCGACCCATAATTGTAATTCTACGTTCTTCCTTCTTCCTTGGAAACGGTCAACTGTCATAACCTCTCTCCGTTCTGATCATGTTAGACTACTGGAACTCTCAAACTCCCTTCTACCTCACACTTACGAGACGGTGGTGCTCCTTGTAGCTCCTACGGGGGAGTAACGAGACGATGACCTTTCGTTTCAGGAGTCCACTGTTGGTCCAAGGATTTACCACGTCTCTTGGATGTATCTTCTTTTGTACAAACACTTCAATAAAGAGTCATAAATAAGTAAAGTTACAACAGAAAATTAGAATTAAGTCAATATAACTTTTCGGTCAGACCCTTAGTCACGACTAAATGCTGGTTGAGGAGTAGTTAGTCTCCTTCTCCTCTTTTTGTTCTCGTTTCTCTATTTGCTACACAAAGGATATCATAATTATAGTCTCGTACCACTTCTTAAGTGGATGTTACGTCCTCTGGGTCCAAACTAGAGACCCAGCCCTTCTAGGGGACCTCTTCTTTTACCGTTGGGTGAGGTCACCCAAGAACGGACCTCTTAGGGTACCTGTCTCATTGGATCGTGTAATATCAGATACCTCAGTTTTTCTCAGTAAGTACTGACTCGTTTTTTTTGTGTGGAGAGAAATTACTTTAAAACGGTTTTGTATTTTAACAGGGACGTCGACGACGACGACAAACACTTCAGGAATCGACCGTTTCAATAATAAGCCGTTCGTAAACACCAAAGGAACCTAAAAAAAGTGGTTAAAATAACAAAGACTTTGGGTTCAAAGGTCCTTGGTAATCAAAAGAGTTATTGTTTCCACCATAAAATCGTCCATTCGGAAAATCTCGGAATTTTATCTGGTCCCGTAGGAGACTAGTTAAGGTTTATAAATTTTATCATTTCAAGGAAGGTTATCTGCATATACAGGCTCTTTAGTTGGAGTATCTTTTTCGTTATAGATTACAGACGACACTTTTCTTTTCTCAGCGGAACGTAAAAAAATGTAAAAGAGAAAACGATGAAAGTTTTGAATAATCTCCTTGGATCCAATAAACGACGAGAGTACAAACCGGTTACTTCCTGTGGATCGGAACACGACGCCTCTTCCATTACCGTGGGGTGAGGTCATGAGAACGGACCTTTTAGGGTACCTGCCTCCTCGGACCTTCCGACGTCAGGTACCCCAGCGACTCCCAGCCTGTACTGACTCGCTGAAGTGAAAGTGAAAAGTGAAAGTACGTAACCTCTTCCTTTACCGTTGGGTGAGGTCACAAGAACGGACCTCTTAGGGTCCCTGCCCCCTCGGACTACCCGACGGTAGATACCCCAGAGTGTCGCAACCTGTACTGACTTCGCTGAATCGTCATCGTCGTCGTCGGAACACGACTCTACTCCATTTTTAACCTCCGAGAAGGATTTGGGAGATTTTAAGAACGTCATAGACTGAGAAGGAAAATACGAGTATGTAGAACTCTTTCACTAGACGGAGTTTATTTCTATTCCAATCTGTTATTAGCATAAAGAGTCTCCGTCATTAGTATAAAGAGTAAGATAGGAAGATTATGGTTCCTGTCTTAAACCTCCGTTTAAAACCAATAGAACGTAATAGCTTTCAAAGGTCAGGGATAAACGTCTAAAACTTTGAGTCCGTAAGAATTTTATTTTTAGGTAAGTTATTTGAGAGAGGGGTTACTCACTATCACACTCCGAAAGGAGTAATTTTGTTTTGTTCTCTTTCCACGTAATTTCAACACTAAAAAGGTCGTGTGTTTGAGTCTTCGAATAATTACCCTCCCCACTCTCACTTTACGAAACATGAGAACAGAGAAACCTAATCTCCGATCTACATTGGTTTGTGTTTCATCCCATCTTCATAACTTGATACTGAGTTGTCGTTAACCGTGACTATTGTGTATTATTCGTGTGTGTGTAATTAATATACATTATTATAAATTTCGTAAAAATGTTCACTCACACTTTGACTTAGTATGAACTAAGAAATACTTAGCAATACTTGAACTAAGAAATGTATTAGATAAACACAAATTACCTATAAAGAGTCTTTATATACAATTGGAGAATACCTTATTTAACTCACTTTACCCTTTACTATACAGTAACATAAAAGAGGTTGGTGTCTGAGGGTTACAGGAGATGTATAGAAGGAAGGAGTCGAGTGTAATCTAGAGTCTAGACAGATCAGTAACACACACTATTATTGAGTCAAACCTACTGAGGTCCAACTTTGTGTTGGATTTATAGTACCTTATAGGGACAGAAGGGACACGGGTTCGATCGGTCCAGACTTGAATTTGTAAAGTAGTAAAAGTGTTACCTGACCGACTTGACCGTGTACGGGAGACTTCTATTCGGGATAATTGACTAGTGTCACAAATGAAGGAGGATTTTAAGGTAACTTTACAGGGACTTTATAAAGACTTTCTATTTTTAAGTAACCTCGTTTGATTACCTTTCTCGTCCCATCTCTTTTATGTTAGGTGTGATATGTGTTATTTTCAAATGGTAATTCTACTTTTTTTTTTACAAGAAAGATTATTTCATACCGTCTCTAAGAATTAGGGTCTTTTTCATTTATTTTTTACTCCCGTTCCCTTGAAAGGTCCACTAGGGTACCAATTCTTAGGTGGAACGTTACATCCCCTGTACTTAAACTAGGGACCAGTCCTTTGATTCTAGGGTGCACGACGTGTCGTTAATTCGGTCGTGTGGGATTGATGACTGGGACACACGAGACCTAAGACACGTGACGTTATTTTCTAGGGTGTACTACCTTGCTTCTAGGACGGACGGAGTCGATTCTAACGTACGTCGGTTTATTTGTGTTAAAAAAATATTTACTTACTCCTGTTCTTTTAGTATTTTGTTACGAACTGTGTAAAATAAGACTCGATTTCCCAGATTTGAACTTTACATTCACGGATAGTTCAAATTTCTTCCTTTTGTCTTATTTGTGTCCGTGATTTATACCTGTTCAGATTTCTCTTTAAGAGTTTTCAAGGACCCTTGTCTCTGGTCTCCCTTGTCCAGATACTTCTGCTACACTTATAGTATGACCCCAGTTTTAGGAGTAGTCATGTGTTATTTTTAGATAAGTTATTTGAGAGAGGGGTTACTGACTATCACACTATGAAAGGAGTAATTTTGTTTCCAGGTTCTTCCGTCACCTCAGTACAAAAAATTCAATAGTCTATTAAATAAAAACTTTGGTAGTAAGATCAATTTTAATTTTATTACTAACTTTAGGATAATTCAAGAAATTTCGATCAAACCTTAATTCTTGTAAGTAAGATCAATGTACATAAATATCATCCGTAAAGATACATAATATATAGTTATATAATATTGTTTATAAAATAATTTTACTTAATATTAATTATATGATATACGAACATATTAAGTTTATACATTAAACGTATTCATATTTTGTCTCGATGTTTATCTACCAGTACCTAGTAATCTTCGTCCGTTCGGTGTTTATTCGCTCGTCTCCACCCCGTTAAGAATCGTTCTCCTCCAACACGGTTCTGGATTCCTTCCTCGTCTACTTTCGCCTGGTGACCCGACAAGGTCGTCCTGGGTTAGGTCGGACTGTAAGGGACCCACCACCGTTTGGGGTGAGACGCTTAAGTACTCTGAGACCCATAGGTCGGAACAAGTCCAGTGAATTTGAAGTCGGACGTAAAATTTTTACTACCAAGTTTGGGTTTAAGTTAGTTGTTTATTCTTCTTATTTGTTTAACACCGGTTGGGTGTGTCACGTTGTGATGAGTTATTCAGTGTTTCAGTGTTTCTTTTTCCTTAGTCTATGACTGAGTAGGAAACTGTACCGAATAAGAGGTTTAGTGATTCGTGTCACTTTACTAAGTCTGTTTTTATTCACATATATTACATACGAACGTAAATATATTTTACGATCTTTCATGTTTGATCACATCTCATTGTACTTCAAGTAGCCACCGATGGACCCCTGTCTTCCCCCGATTCAAACATCCCTATTTGTTCTTCCTGTAATGATTTCTGCACTTCTTTGAAAACCTCATTATTTATTCAAATCAGAACTAAAACCACTACTTAAACGTCCACAGATGTTTACAGTTTTGAGTAGTTCAACATATAGTAAAATACACCTCAAATACAGATAATACGTATACACATAGTACTTTTATAATTTTAAACTCAAAGAGACAATTTTTCATTTTCCATTACCAAGTCTTGACTAGTAGAGTTTCAATGGAAGTCAAAATCACAAAACATGTAAACAACGTCTCCCGGTTACTAACCTACCAGTTCTTTTAGACCGATTACACTATAAGAACCGGGCCCTTAAAAAGACCGGGACTTAAGTGGATGGTGTTAGACTGTCTCTCCCTACAAGACAGGTTCCCTACTAGGGTTCTTGGTGTTTTATTCGTACATATCTCAGACGTCATGATATTCGTGATACTATGTACTCCTTAAATACACCGACACCTACCGTCCATAAGAAAGGAAGAACTCAAGGGAGTCCCAATGGTCAAGCGAGAGGCACCACCGACGTTAACGACTACTAGTATTGGAGGAGACAATTGACTACACCGGCTTTTATAAGGTAAAGAACGAAAGCCATTAAACTAAAGTCACCGACCCGGTGTAGTCCCCTCCTTCTCAATGATGAATGAAGTGAAAGACTGAGGGACCTGTACTTGTGCCTGGGATAACAAATTGTTTATACGGTGGAACCCGTATTCTGAGTAGAGAGAAACGAAGTCCAGGGAGTAAACACTAGATCTTCATTATCATTAAATTATATCAGTATTATAAAGGAGAGTGTATCACAACAACATTTCTGACTTATCCCGTCCATTCTACCAGGGTTCGTTTCTTACTCGTCATATATTGTTTCGTGAGAATCCAAACGTATGGTCTTCGTGAGTTATTCACAAGTGACTTCGTTTCCACTCACCTGTTCTGGGTGTACTTATCTCATTAAGTATCTTCTCTCTTTACTCCGGATCTCACATAAGAAAATATTTCTTTCAAGTCTTTATAAAAAATTTTATCTTATTATACATCAAGATCCTTTGTTTCACCATTTTAACTTTCTAAACAGATCGTACACATTTTCCAATGACTTTTTCCTTTTTGTTCACATTTACATAATTTGATCTACAATCTTGACGAATAAACTTAGGTCTTCGAAATACCATAAGTTGTCTGAAAATTTGTGAAACTAAAATCGAAAAAGTAAAAATTATACTCCTTCATACTGAGGGATATCGAACACCGTATCCTAATTCCTAATTTCTTTCAATGATATAACTTTCGTGATTTAGTTTTATTTGACTACTAAAAGTCACAGTCTTGACTTCTGGACACTCATTTGATTTATGATTCGTCCATTTTCATGGAAATTTAGTAGAAATTAGTGGTTTACTTCTGTTCTCTTGAAGTTAGTTCATATCATATTCCATTAGTCTTTATTAAGTGATAGAGTCCTTTCCAAATAACTAAATTTCGTATGCAGATTATTATCAGTCTTTACTACACGATTATATACTGATTAAAGATAGTTCGTTCTTTCATCTTTTTTTAGTCTTATATAACTACACGAGTCCTCTGTACTACGAGATTAAAAATTTAGAACTACAGACTAATGTTGTTTTCCATTTTACAAAACAACAGCAAAATCAACGATTTAGTTTAGACTGAGAAAAAAAAAAATTGAGGTAACCTGACATTGAGTGGTCCGAGGAGACAGGTAATCTAAAGGGTCCGTTCTGATAACCTCACCCAACGGTAAAGGAAGAAGTCCCATTGAAGGGTTGGGTCCCTAGCTTGGGTGCAGTGGACGTAACCGTCCGTCTAGGAAATGGCGACTTGATGGTCCCTTTCAATCTTATCTTAGTTCGTTAAATACATTTTTATAAAAATTAAATAAAAATTTTTGGGTCTGCATATCGTAGGAGGTTAGGAAGATGGTTTTTGTCCCGAAGTAAAGACTTTTCGACCGACCGAAAATAGATTACACTTTTAAACACTCAGTATATTTTACATAAATAGTCGGAGACAGACAGTATGAAAATACGGGGGAAGTGAAGTCACAAGATAAAAAAATTATGTAAAAATTAACCCCGAAAGAACACATAGTTACTTTTGGGAATATGTATTAAAGACCTTGTTACGTTTTCACTTGTTTTAACATTCAATTAAAGTCTATTTCATGTTATACTCACTGTTAGAATTTTTGAGTACGTACTAGATTTGTATACAATTGATCATTTTAAAGATTTGAGTTCACTTTAAAATACTCGTCTCCTAGTGGTCCTTCTTCGGGTGAGTTGTTTACTTACAATAAATACTGTAGTTAATGGAAAGGGTATCATGTATTAAGTTGACTATATACAGACGCATAATCAGTGAGTCAATACAGACTGAGAAACGCTGGGGTCCCTAACATCGGGTGGTCCGAAGAGACAGGTACCTTAAGAGGTCCGTTCTTATGACCTCACCTAACGGTACGGAAAGAGTATATAGTCAGTTATTTAGATAAAGTCCTAAAAATGGACTGTGACTCTAGTATAAAGACTTGCGTATTTAGACTGGTGGACTGTCACGTCTGAATGATGAAACGAGAGGAAGTTGGTCCTGGAGAGATTCATAAGGTGTCTACGTAAATTTAAACATTATCTTTTATAATGTTTCCTTATTTCTCTTAGATATTGGTCCCTAATTTGATAATATTTTACTATTTTCTTCTAAAACTTATTTTAATATGATGTAGGAAGGGGTATATAAGAGAATGTAAAAGAGTTCTTACGACGTTCCTCCCCAAATTATTGATCTCTAACATGTCGCTTCAAGTCTCTGTTCATCATCGGGTTCTAGTTTCCATTTTACGGTGCAAAGACCGAGGTTCCAGTACAACAAAGGTATTGTTGGTCCAAAAATACAATATAACTGGTTTCTTACTACTTTGACTTAAACGGAAGTCCAGTATAACCTTCGTATTAAATAAGAAAATGAAATGTTCAAAAACGTACATATACTACTTCAAAAGATGGGTTACGACACAAGTGACATTTAGATATAAGTTAAGGAGGTAGATTTTACACCTGAATGGGTCTTTTATTTAAATGACAACTCCTTAAGAGAGAGTTTTGAAACGGTCACTATTACTCAAACTACCGAAAAGCTTTGGTTCCTATTTTCTTTCGTATTTAGTTCCCCAAGTATCGACTCAATATTATTCGTTAGGTTTGGTTATAAAGTATTTATATACACCCTCACTACTTTGGATCCTTCCGTAGTTACTACCTTAGGTCCTTCATTCCGTCGGTCCTCTACTCTTTGCGGTCGTGACGCTGCGGGTCCCAAGAACGACGGAAAGAGAGGGAGAACCGGTGAGACAGAACCTTCGAGAGACTCGTAGCGGGTCAGGACAACAAGTCTAAGAGTTAAAAAGATCGGACGACAAATCGTTACTCCTTTTAGAACCTCATTTCTTGATAGTAGTGTTCCCACCCCTACTTTTTATTATCTTTTAAGTGGTTATGGGTTGAGACTAAGTGACGTTAAACTGTCGGAGGGTGTGTCCACTCTCGTGAATGATCTAGGAGGTCAGGTCGACGTAAACGAGGACACGGTTCTTCCCTTTTTCTTTTTTATTATCTTTTCTCGGTTCTCCACCGTTATGTGTACGGTCTTTGTCTGTGTCACTTGGACCAACCTATCTGGTCCCCCAGTCACTGTCGTTACATGGACAGGTCTCTCTATTTCGTGTTCACCATCTACCTTCGTATTGTCTTACTCGGAAGTTTTGATCTCACCTCAACTGTCATTGCGACGGGTTTCATGGTCGTCGAGAGGTGTCTGGAGTGACACGACTTCCCGTAGTGTCAGTGAGGGTGGTTCTTCAGACGTGTTCGGTCTCTTCGTTAGTCCTTCAACCATCCTCTTGCGTCGACGAACTTCACCTCTTACCTTTAGTAGTGGTCCTCTAAAGGTTTATGTCAGTCGTGTCGAGGTTTCCACTTGTGACACATGTCCTACTCCGCCCCTCGACCACTCATCCCCCAAAAGTGTGTCCTAGGCAAGTCCACGAGCATCGTCTCGACGTGTCGACGTCGTCCTCTGTGTGACGAGTACTAAGAGACTAAACTATGGACCTTTGGACAGTGGGAGACACCGGGTCCTACAGTAACTCAAAAGTTTTATAGGAATTTCTTTTCTATTTATGTTACAGTCGTGAACGGTCACATAAGACAGAAACGAGGGAACATTCGCGTTTAGAAATGAATGTAAAAATCTTTCACTAAGTATAGGAGTAGAACATTTACTAAGTGAAGATTTACTTATTCGTCAATTAAAAGTAACAATGTATTTTACGACAGATAAATTTAAAAATTTTTTGAAGGACGTAATGGAACAAGAAGTGAAGTCTCCTCTCAAACAGAAGCTCTTTGATAATGTACTACGTACGGGCTTACGGTGTAAAATAATCGTAATAAAAGGATTAAATAGTCTCGTTACTATTACGGGGTTTGTGGGAGAGGGGAGTCCTTGTATCAAAGTATTAAAGTTAGGGGTTTCGAGAATTCTAACTTAGGGGTGTTCACGTTCCACAAATCTTTCTTTCTTAATTTATTGTTAATACAAATACGATTTGATTCAAATACAGGATATTAAAGGACTACAGTAAACTGGAAACGTACTTTATATTATTACGGATCAGAAATTTTGGAAACTCGTCTTTAACTTTCAGTATAAATAACAATAATCAATGACGGAAAAGTAAGAACAATCTTAGTAAATACTAAAGACACAACTTACAGTGATCTTGAGAAGGTTTATTCAGGAAAGAGAGAAGGTCATAGTCAAACATAATTTCTTTTTTTTATCTTAGTATATAATTTGTCAACTTACGAAGTCCAAATTGAAATTATTAAGTCTAAATCTTTTCTCCTCCTCATCTCCTGTTTTACAAACGGAGTACTTTGTTGGTTCCTTCAGGTTCATGTTTATTTTGTAACAACGACGATTACAAAAAGAACATTACCCTTGATATACCTTCTATAAAATTTTTTATTTAACAACTTTCTTAAGAACCTTACACTCGTAAGGATATAATATGAGGTATAAAATGGTAACTGTTTAAAGGTAAAGGAGAATTACAAGATCTTATCTAGTCGAACACAAAGTTTTTTTACAAAAGACTACTTACTGAAGATACGCCACACGAGTCAACGAGTCAGTACAAGTTGAGAAACGTTAGGGTACCTGACATCAGATGGTCCGAAGAGACAGGTACTTTAAAATGTCCGTTATTATGACCTCGTCTAATGATAAAGGATGAGGTCTCCTAAAAGGGTTGGGTCCCTAGTTTGGGTAGAGAGAACGGGTAGGACGTAACCGTCCGTCTAAGAAATGGTGACACGGTGGACCCTTCGTGAGTTACTGAAGATGAATACAACTTTTTAGTCGAAAAATTATAACTCCGTATTTTATATAAACTTTTCAAATGCAAAAAATCATACATGTCTGACTACTGCACTATTTACATAGGAGAGAACATAAGTGTTGGTTCTTTCCTGTGTTGTGGGACATAAAGAGGAGTCCGGGAAAATATGAATTAGAGTGGGGTGTATAGGGGAGAGGATAGGACCCCTTGGTGACTAGTGGGAAGATACCGATCCCTAATTAAAGACTCCGGGTTTTTAGAACACAGTTTTTCCAGTGTGTCAAACGCAAGAAGAGACAGACCGAATAAAATGAGTCGAGTCACAGACGCTCAAAGTGGGTACAGACTCTTGTAAACGTCGAGTAAGGTTCAATAACGATTTACCTTAAGGTGACAGACTTAAGTTAACGGAAGGTCAATAAAATAGGTGTATGGTCAACTATTTATAAATCTGACAAGTAGAACCCTGACAGTATAACCCTTCACATACAAATTGAGACATTCCTTCGTGTGTAAAAGATTCCATCAACCTGGTAAAATACGAGAGTGGTCGTTCGATACTCACAAAGTCAAACGAACTTTAGAAAGAAAGGAGGACCACCTAACGGATAGTAGAATATCCTAAAAATTTATTTAATCTCGAATAGGTAATATGAAATAAAATGAAGAGAATTGATATACACTCTCCGATTGTACACCTGTTCATTCCTGTTGAGCTACACCACTACCGAGACTATTTCTCAAATCACCTCCAGTGGTGTTACTTCGTTCCCTTAACATAAGTGTCCATTAAAATGGTTCTTCCATTGAAATTTATATCCAGCTCTCCTAGGTCCTCTATAAACTCCATTTTTGTCTGTTCCCAAAAGGTCCGACTCTCCCGTCACACAAAACTCCGAGGCTCTACCCTCGACCTGCGTAAGCGTTCCGACTCTCGCCGATATCGCGTCCGCGTCACACCCCTCACCGTACTTGAGTTCCTCTGGACGCGTGTTGGACCGGGGTGGGGGGAGTAAAACGGTTCGACAAACCCAAAGACGTCTCCACTTCCCAATCCTTCCCTCTTCTGTACTTTATGGGCACCACTGTCTATGTTTAGAAGCGAAGTGGACGAGTACCTACGATCTATCCTAAATATAAAAAGACGTTATGAGAATTTAGATGAATCTCGGAGTGTGACGTGGACCATGTTCTTTTTTTAGAGTTATTTATGTCCCTAAGACGAGGAAATAGGGGTCTCACCGTAGGTACAAGTCTTTCGAGTCAGAGTGTCATAGACGCCCACAAAAAACTCCAGACAGATAACTTCTTACGCAAAAGGATGGAGATTCCTCGACTGAACCGTCGTAGAAACGAAAGGGACTCCCGAGTAAGGTCGGTGCGACCCTCCAATACAGCAGAGAGTTTTCGTACACGTAGATGAGTTGTGTAGATGACACGTACAAATAGTGAAAAGTTTTTACTGGATTTCTCATCTTTATTTCGTGTTCACCTTGTACCTTTGTATTGAGAACCATCGAAGGTAGCGAGAACTCATGTCGTGTATTAATTATATCTCTTCTTCTCAACCTTGTAATTGCTAGATGACTTTCTTTGGTAATTTTTATGAAAATTTTATAATTCTATATTTAGGACTCTATGAATTTAGAGAAATTCTACGTCAAAGATTTTATATGGTTACATGGATGTTAAATCAAAGTAATCTATTCTGTTTTTATATGGTTTCTATATACGAGTTTACAATCAGGTGGTTTTATTTTGTTCGTTCGTGTGTCTATTTTGATTGAAGTTATGAATCTCTTTTTATCTCTATACGTAACAATTGTAGTTAAAATTGTATAAATAAAATAGTGTTCGTAATTGTAAAATTTCTATTTAATGTTTCATTTAGGGGCGTATGTGTCTATGACAGTTAATATGTGTTTCCATGTAAAACATTTTCACATTATACTCCCGAATAATATGCAACGAAATATTAAATCCATCCTAAAAAGCGAAAACAAAAGAAAACTAAAATCAGTTTTTTCATATGACTCTAAAAGAAAGGAACAGTTAACGATAAAAATTACCAGTCAACACGAAAAATTACCAAAGTATTGTAGAGTAAAGTTTCCATCTCGTATGAAATAAATTAAATGTGGCATACTTAGGATCAAATAACATAAATCGTTACCCCTCTATATGTTACTTACAGGAACAGTGTAAAGGAAGGAACGGACTGAGAGAAGTATACGAAGAAACGGTCTTTGTCTTGATGTCAGTACACTGTACACACTAAACTTTAAAATGTATTTATAGAATAAAGGGGAGATTTTCTTTTACGATTTAATACAAAAAGGATCATCATATACTTTCACGAGTTGAAAGTCGTCTCATGAGTTGAAGAGTATGAGACTAATTAGACTATAATTACTAGCTCACAACAGTTTATACTCTGTGTTTGATATTATAAAATTAATTAAAATTTTAATACACATGAAAACTGTAAAATTACATAAATAATTGGTATGGAGATATTTTAAAGTACAAATACAAATCACCCTATAAGTAGAGGTAGAATTACAAAACATTTAAGAAAAATATAAAAATTTAGATGATTAAGAAGTAGGACAAACGACGGTTATCGAAAAGGTTCAAACAAACAAAAAGAAATTACACGGAAAGAAAGTGAAGCTTCAACTTTTTAAATTTAAATCACGTACTTAGATATAAGACAGTACTAAGGTGGTTATTTAATATTTTTGATACAAAAGAAGATCAAAAAATTATAGAGTCTATTTAGTCAAAACTAAAACATTTTATGTACTTCGTTCTAGTAATTCTCAAAAAGTTTTTCAAAATATGGTGTAATTGTAAAGATTTAATAGGTAAAATGTTATTGTATTTATCATCACAATAAAAATAGTACTTATTGATATTTGAGGTTTATCATGAATATCCCCCCTTTTATTTTCTATTAACGGGAGATAGTACTCGACCTTCCATTTTCGTTGTTTGAAGTACTTTACTCTTTTAACAATGTGTTTTCTTTGATGATAACGTCATGTGTGTGTATAACGAGTACCCATAAGGATGGAAATGTTTGATAGAGGAGTTTATATTTTATACTTAGAGTAGGACCCAGACATTTTCGACTACCTATACCGAGTCTCTAGAAATCCTCGAGGTCTTTCTAACCTGGGGTTCTTAGTTAAGCGATTTTTATTTTTGTTTGATTTGACTCAGGACCCCAACGTTTCCCAGCCTGTGCTGACTCGCTGACTTGACTTGACTTTGACTCAAGTGTCTTTCTGTAAGTGTCTCTTGAACCTTCTTTGTAAACTTTTACTTTTTTCTTTTTCAATTCGAACCA
Source organism: Capra ibex (assembly GCA_006410555.1). Lineage (NCBI taxonomy): Eukaryota > Metazoa > Chordata > Mammalia > Artiodactyla > Bovidae > Capra > Capra ibex. The sequence goes on along the minus strand of SJYO01026388.1, from coordinate 53,158,959 downwards.
TCCTTTCCATTTTCTTATTGTCCCTGAACTTTCTCTTTTTATTGTTGACTGTCTCGTCCTGTCACATTTCTACACTCCTTTGATCTTTGATACTGGTGAGACAGTTGGTGATCATTCATTATACAAAAATAGTTTACGAGTTTCCTACAAGTGAAGAGTTTTTTATTGTCATATTTTGACTACGACGACTTTAACTCCATGACAAAAATGAGGGGTTAAATCACCTAGTAAAAGTTCGTGATATAAAGTATATTGTTAATAAGTCTTTAAAAGTTATATAGTGATCTAGTGACAATTTAAAAAATTTAGTAGTGATACTTTAAACAAAATCTTAAATCAAAACTAACTACTTTACAGGAAATTATAAAGGTCAAATTATTCAGGATAATGAGAAAATTTGGTTTCCTTTCACTCCGTATTTAGTTTCCTAAATCTCGGTCAATATCATTGACTTACTCGTTTTATAGAGTATTCGTATAATTTACGATATTTTGAGTTTTTTCTTAGTTACTTACTTAGCTAATGTAACTCTTTAGTACTCTGGTTTTCATGATTCGACACTACAGGTCCCAAAATCGGCGAAAAGAGACACAGAATCGGTGAGACAAGAACTTTAAGAGACCATTGTTAAAATGAAAGATCATTACAAATATAGAAAAATTAGACAAAAGGTTAGTGTTCTCATCATAAAGACATGGCTTCTTAGAATTGTTTCGGTCCACACTTTTTGTTATCTTTAGGATGGTTATACGTCTTGACTAAATTTGTTCAACTGTTAGTGAATAGTTCGTCTCCCGTCAATGAATAGGGAGGTAGGATAGTAGAACCCGTAGACACATGTTAAACCGTGGTGACATCCGGTCTCTATCCTACGTCTTCTACGACCTCTGTTAAGGAGTCTGTCTGTGGTCACGTCTGGAATTCGTATTATCTAAATTGACTTTGGGTTTTCAAAGGACCCTTATACTCGATTCGTCTTTTCCCCCCTTTTTTTCCGTTATTGGAACTCTTTCAATTAGTGTCTCTTTAAAGACTCCTCAACCTTTATTCATCTGGTGAAACATTTTCTTTCTGTTTCCTTTAGTCTCTGCTGACTTTACAAATGTCCTATGTTTTCCTTACCAATTACCCTATTTTTCCACACACCGCCCCCTCACCTGACAGACGTCTCTCACCCGCCCGATACCACTCAAGACGTCATCAATTGTTTATTCCCTCAATTGTAAATAATCAGTTTATTTATAAAAACCTCTTCGTTTCTCATCACGTGTAGGATTGTTCTGACTTTATGTTCCCGAAGAGGTCAATTTGACTTTTTCGGTAAACAAAAGAAAGTACTTTTTAGAATGAACTAAAAGATTTTGAGTAAAGTAAACCTTTTCCATTTCTAGATAGAAGTTGGAGGAGTTGGGTTACCGAATGTAAACAAGTCTCCTGTTTAAGTACGAGGGTCTTGATAGGAACTTTTGGGCTGGTGAGTGTTACTGAAACTACCGAAAGGATTTGGTTCCCATTTTATTTCGTATCTAGTTCCCCAAGTACCGACTCAACATTATTCGTGTGGTTGTCGTTTAGAGTATTTATATCCGGCCCCAATACTTCGGGTATTTCCGTAGTTAATTACTCAGTTATGACATACCATTGGTGCTTTAGTACTTACGATACTGGCACTATGGGTCCCAAAATCGACGAAAAGAGAGAGAGAACCGTTGAGACCTAAACATTGACAGACTACTACTGAGACAAAAAGATGGTCATAAAAGTTAGAAAAATCGGACTACAGACCGGTGTTCCTTTTATAATGATATCTCTTAATAGTACTGTTCCCATCCATATTTCTTCCTGTCTTTTAGATAGTTATGGGTCAAAACTAAATGTTGGTAGACTGTCGGAGGATGTGTCAACTCACGTGATCTGTTAAGGAGATCGGGTAAGAGCAACCGTGGACACATCTTGTGTCGTGGTGACATTCATTCCCCGTCCTAGGTCCTCTACGACTACGTATAGGGGCTGTGTCTGTCGCACTTGAACCACCCTATCTGGTCTCCCAGTCATTGTCGTTACATGGACAGCTATCTCTACTTCCTGTCCACCTTCTCTCTTCTCATTGTCTTACGACGCAGTTTCGTACACACTTTTCACGTCTTTCAAGCGGGTTTCATGGTCGTCGAGAGGTGCCTGGACTGGTATGACTTCCCGTAGTGTCAGTGAGGGTGGTCTTTCAGACGTGTCCGGTCTCTCCGCTACTCTTTTAACCAACCACTCACGTCGACGAACTTTACTTCCTACCGTCAGTAGTGGTCTTCTAAAGGTTTGTGTCGGTCGTGTCGGGGTTTCGGTATGTGGTACATGTCTTAGTGCGCCCTACGCCCACTCATCCCCCAAAAGTGTGTCCTAGGTAAGTCCACGAGTATCGTCTCGACGTGTCGACGTCACCCTCTGCTCAACGAGTACTAGACAGGAAATGTAAGTTTCTTAAGACAGGAACTAAAAGTATTTCTTATATCCTAAGACGAAAAGTTATGTGGATCCCCTTTTTGTATGTAGGTGATCCTATAGACTCCTTTAATAGTCTATAATAATGTTAATAAAAAAATTAAAAGGAATAAAGTATTTAGTGTTTACACAAATTATTGTTTCGTGTTTTTAATGTGACTTGTTATTGTAACCCTCATTAAAGTTGATCACGAAGTAAGGGACTTAAACTATTTTAAAAGAAAATCAGTATTTATAAAAAGATAAAAAAATGGAGGTCTCAAGGAGAAACGTTGTCCGTCACTATACCCTTCATTAATGTCTCACTTTCTTAGTAGAGGATGGTCCAAATAGACGTAATGACGGATTTCGTGTGTTAGGAAGGACTATATATTTTCGATAGATATTCTCTTAGGGATCTACCTTAGGGACATCACGTTCCACACTTGAACCTTCTAATAAAAGTTCTCACTAATAATTCTTTCAATAAGAGATTTTCTCAAGGAGCGTAATTCGATGAGTAATACAAAAAAACCGGTTTCTGAAAAATATAGGAATCTGAACTTGTAAGTCGGCTAAGAATTAGGACAACACCGGTGAAATGACCTAAAATCGATTTTTCTATATTGACCCATGTGTGTCACTCTCGTTTACGAACCGAAAAAAGGAGGTCAGTTCTTAGCAAAAATATAGAAGTCACCCGTGGTTGTTTGTCTGTTCCCTTGTATGTGGTACTCGTCGAACATTACCTGCTTAATGTAATGTCCTTTCGTAATTTTTGTGGTGCTATAAATCCGTGTGGATGTTAACACTCGTAGACGTTTTCAGTCACGACCAACTCTTTTCTAGCGAGAGAAGAGTCCTACAACAGTGACCTTCGCCTAACGTTACAGAGAGGTAGGTGGACTCTTTACCCACATTAGGGAGACTTATGACGACGACACTCTAGGAGTGTCTGTCTTCTGGAGTGTAAGGGGAGACATCACGTGAGTTATGACGGGGGGAGGTGTTTACTATAAAAGTACAAGATTGGGGGGTTTAGTTTATAAGAAACCTTTTCTACAGAACGTCAAAACTATTGTGTATCATTCATATAATTCATATACGTTCAAAATTCGTAAAAACGTTCAGTCACATTTTGACTCAACCAATACTTGAACTAAGAAATGTATTAAATAAAGACAAATTATCTATAAAGAATTATATACAATTGGAGAATACCTTATTAAACGAACTTTACCGTTTACTATTTTGTAACATAAAAGAGGTTGGTCTCTGAGGGTCACAGGAGACGTTTAGAAGGAAGGAGTCGGGAGTAATCTAGAGTCCGTGTGGGGTCTCGATAGATCAGTGAGACACAATTATTAAATCAAACCTGTTGAGGTCAAACTTTGATGTCAGATTTACATTTTTCTCATAGGGACAGAAAGGACACGGGTCCGATCGGTCCAGACTTGAATTCGTAAAGTAGTAAAAGTGTTCCCTTACGAACTTGACCATGTATGGTAGACTTCTATTCGGGACAATTGATTAGTGTCTCAAGTAAAGGAGGATTTTAGGATAACTCTACGGGGTTTTTCATAAAGACTTTCTCCTTTTAGACTACCTCGTTTGATTACCTTTTTGGTCCCATCTCCTTATGTGAGTGTTATATGTGTTATTTCAAATGGTCTTTCCACTTTCTTTACAAAAAAGATTATCTAGGACTTTCTTTAAGAATTAGGGTCTTTTTCGTTGATTTCTTACTCCTGTTCTTTTATTATGTTTGTTACGATATTTTTCAAAGAAGAGTCGATTTGAAGTACAAGGATGGTTCACGTTTCTCCTTTTTACTACGTTTACGTCCACGATTGACGTCTGTGTATATTTCTCTTTGAAAGTTTTCAAGGATCCTTCTCTCCGGTCTCCCATGGTCGAATACTTTTTCTACACTTATAGTATAATACTAGTTCGAGGAGTAGTCATGTGATACAGGTTCTTCCGTTACCTCAGCACGAAAGTTTCAATAGTCTGTTAAATAAAAACCTTTGTATTGAGATCAACTTCAGTTTTAAAATTGACCTTAGAATATTTTAAGTTTTGAGTATACCTTGATTCTTCTTTATATATTACGTATTAACGTATGTATATCGTATATAAAGATATATAGTATGTTATATAGTTACATAATATGGTTTAAAAATAAGATGACTTAATATTAATTATATTATTTCATGTACGAATATAGTACATTTATTATATATTATAAACGTAATCATATTTTATCTCTTCTTTATCTACCAACACCTAGTAATTTTCGTCCGTTTAGTATATATCACCTCGTCTTCACTTCGTTAAGAATCTTTTCTCTCGAACACGTCCTGGTCTCCTCCCCGTCTACTTCCACCTGGTGTCCCGGCAGGGTCGTCCTGGCCTATGTCGGTCTGTGGGAGACCTCTCACCAACCGGGGTGAGACACTTAAGTATTCTGAGACCGACATACTGGAACAAGTCCAGTGAATTCGATCCTGGACGTGGACTTTTACTTACTAAGTTTGAGTTGATTTTTTCTTCTTTGTTTACACCAGTTAAGTGTGTCACTTCATGATGAGTTAGTTTTTCTTTTTCTTAGTTTACGAGTAAGTACAAAACTGTACCGAATAAGAGATATAATAAGTAGTCTCACTTTATTAAGTTTGTTTTTACTCGTGTATTATATTACATACCCACGTAAATATACTTTACGATCCTTCATGCAAGGTATTTTAAGATCCTGTAGGGTGAACGACCTGTACTCAAACTCGTTCGAGGTCTTCAACTACGACCTGTTCCTCCGGACCGAACGACGTCAGATACCCCACTGTTTCTCAGTCTGTACTGACTCGTTGACTTGACTAACTCCTTCACGTTTAATCATATCTCACTGTATTTCGACTAGTCACCGACGGACCCCTACCTTCTCCCAACTCACACATCCCTACTCGTCCTTCTTGTAATGTTTCCTGTACTACTTTAAACCCTTCACTATATATTGTTTCGATTACCTCCACTACCTTAAGGTGAACTCGACAAAGTTTAGGACTTTCTACTACGACACTTTCAGGACGTGAGTTGTACGGTCTTTTAAACCTTTTGAGTCGTCACCGGTGTCCTGACCTTTTCCAGTCAAAAGTAAGGTTAGTGTTTCTTTCCGTTACGGTTTCTTACAAGTTTGATGGTGTGTTAACGTGAAAGGAGTGTACGATCGTTTCATTACGAGTTTTAAGAGGTTCGGTCCGAAGTTGTCATGTACTTGGTGGTTGAAGGTCTACAAGTTCGAGCTAAATCTTTTCCGTCTCCTTAGTCTCTAGGTTAACGGTTGTAGACAACCTAGTATTTTTTTCGTTCTCTCAAGGTCTTTCGTTTGATGTAGACGAAAGAACTGATACGGTTTCTGAACTGACACACCTAGTGTTGTTTGACCTTTTAAGAATTTCTTTACCCTTATGGTCTGGTGGAATGGACGTAGGACTCTTTAGACATACGTCCAGTTCTTCGTTTTCAATCTTGACCTGTGCCTTGTTGTCTGACCAAGGTTTAACCCTTTCCTCATACAGTTCCGACATATGACAGTGGGACGAATAAATTGAATATACGTCTCATAGTACTTTTTACAGTCTGATCTACTTCGTGTTCGATCTTAGTTCTAACTACCCTCTTTATAGTTATGAGTCTATACGTCTACTATGGTGGGAATACCGTCTTTCGCTTCTTCTTGATTTCCCGGAGAACTACTTTCACTTTTTCCTCGCACTTTTTCAACCGAATTTAGAGTTGTAAGTTTTTTGATTCCAGTACCGTAGGTGAGGGTAGTGAAGTACCGTTTATCTACCCATTTGTTAACTTTGTAACTCTCAGAAAAAAACCAAGGTTTTAGTGACGTCTACCACTGACGTCGATACTTTAATTTTCTACGAACGAGAAACCTTCTTTTCGATACTGGTTGGACGACGGCGACGACGATTCAGTGAAGTCAGCACAGACTGAGACACGCTGGGGTATCTACTGTCGTAATTTTTCGTCTCTTTAATGAAACGGTTGTTTCCAGGTAGATCAGTTTCGATACCAAAAAGGTCATCAGTACATACCTACATTCTCAACCTGATATTTTTTTCGACTCGTAACTTCTTAACTACGAAAACTTGACACAACGACCTCTTCTGAGAACTCTCAGGGAACCTGACGTTCCTCTAGGTTGGTCAGTTAGGATTTCCTTTAGTCAGGACTAATAAACAACCTTCCTGACTACGACTTCGACTTCGAGGTTATGAAAATGGTGGACTACACATCTCCACTAGGTAATCTTTTCTGGGACTACGACCCTTTCTAACTTCCGTCTTAGTTTCCCTTTCTGTCTCCGACTCTACCAACCTATCGTAGTGGCTGAGTTACCTGTATTCAAACTCGTTCGAGGTCCTCTACCACTTCCACTCCCTTCGGACCACACAACGTCAGGTACCACAACGTCTCAGTCTGTGTTGACTCACTGACTTGTTTTACAAATAAGAATATGTTAGATACTCTTTATCTTATACAGGACGGTATAGTCATTTGTTCTTACAATATCAGTAGTCGTTGATGTCAGGAGGTTGTACTCGGAGACTCAGGATTACTTTCAGTCTTTTCTTATGGATAGTAGATTATTGGTAGTGTGACATGGTGAGGGATGTCACTCTGGACTCTTATGAGTCTTACACTTTTATGTCCTATGACTAGGGTCCGTCGACTCCACGTATAGTTTCTTTACCAAAGTCACTCGGGTCTGAGAATGAAGAAGGGTGTATATCTTTTCGTGATTTAAAGAATTGAACCGTGTAGACCAAAGAAATTGATCGTTATTAAAAAAAATATAAGTGTTGATGGGTGGAAAACAACGTTTTGAGGATATATAGATCAAGGAGGGGAACGGCGGAGTCTTTCAAGAAGTTTTGAGAGACTTTACGGTAGAGGACCCGACGTCAGGAACAAAACGGGATTTACTTTGAATTAAGAGTTGAAAGTACGACACGTTAAAAAGAGGTTACACATATTTCATAAAGATATAAATTTCCTTTGTACGTAAATAAATAAATCGTTTATCCACAACTCAAAGGGGATATAAGGTTCGTTTCACCTTCCAAGTAGAACTTCGATGAGTATACTTGTTCATCCAGTAAAAGAAGACTCCGTACGTGACACCCCCTCTCTATACGAATCACCTAGTTAGTACAGGCTAAGAAGCACTGGGATACCTGACATCGGGTGGTCCGAGGAGGCAGGTACCCCTAAGGGGTCCGTTTTATGATCTCACCCTACGGTACGGTAGGAGGTCACCTAGAAGGGTTGGGTCCCTAGTTTGGCTTCAGAGGACGTAACGTCTGTGTAGCACCCGGTGTCACGTCCTCCTCTCTATCCCGTGATATTTATATATATATATATACATATTTATATTATATTTATACAGGTTGTATACTAATCTTTCGTCGTTCATCACACTACCCGTTTACTTGTTTCACCAAGGATTCTTCCATCCTCGATAAATCTATACATAAGTCAACGATGACAAAATTAAAGAGTAGGTGTGTTTTTTTACTTCTGTTTGAAATGTTGTATAATTATGTACTCGATAAGTTCCTCATATTTTCCACGTTTATATTAGTAAACGATAGTATTATTATATGATATAGGTACTTTTTTTCAATTTACGTTAAAACTTTGGGTGTTGTGCTTCTACCGTACTCCACAAAACTTACATGTTATGAACGATACCTCTTGTCCGATACTCACTTCAGCGAGTCAGCACAGGTTGAGAAACGTTGGACACCTGATATCGGATGTTTCGAGGAGGTAGGTACCCTAAGAGGTTCGTTCTTATGGCCTCACCTAACGGTAAAGGAAGAGGTCTCCTAGAAGGACTGGGTCCCTAGTTTGGGTCCAGAGGGTGTAACGTCCGTCTTTGAAAAAAAAATTGGAGACGTGGTGGTCCCTTCGGAAACTTTCACTTTCACAGGTTGAGAAACACTGGGGTACCTGACTTAAGAGGTCCGGTCTTATGACCTCACCCATCGGAAAGGGAAGAGGTCCCCTAGAAGGTTTGAGTCCCTAGCTTGGGTCCAGAGGACGTAACGTCCGTTTAAGAAATGGTCGACTCGGTGTTCCCTTCGGGGTGATATAGGTACTTTTTTTCAATTTACGTTAAACCTTTGGGTGTTGTGTTTCTACCGTACTCCACAAAACTTACATGTTCTGAACGATACCTCTTCTCCGAGTTTCCTTGATTCATTAGTCATTATCTTTTTTGTTCTCGGACATAAACGAACTACACGTCTGGTTAGGACGACATCTTTAATTCTACAGTAAATAAATTTATTTGGAGGGAAGTGGGAGTCCCCCTTTTGAAACATGTCATTTTATGTATTACTTCTTAACATCCAATTTACTATGTAGTGATTTAGTTAATGAGGGTAGTTACATGACCATAGAGGTTTCTCAACACAAATCAGAAAAGAGACACTACTGACTAAAAAAAGGAAATTTTTTAACCATGTTTCAGAAAACAAGTATAACGAGAGTTATTGAACTGACGTCACTGACCCGGTGTTGTCTCCTCTTTCTTAATAACCAATGAAATGAATAAGAGACTAAGAAACCTACACTCATAGTCGAGATAACAAATTGTTTATGTGGCGGCACCCTTACTCTGAGTGGAGTAATACGGAGGACAGGGAGTAAATACCGGGTCTTCATTATTATATCGTTATCATAAGAGAGAGTGTATCATAACACTTCTGATTCGTCCAGTCCATTCAGTCAGGGTTCGTGTCTTACTCACCGGATATTGAGTTTCGTAAGAATCCAAACGTATAGTCTTCGTGAGTTATTTGCAAGTGACTTTGTTTCCGGTTACCTAATCAAGGGTGTGGTTCGTCTCATTAAGTATCATCTCTTTTTACTCTCGTCCTCGAATTAAAAAAATTTCTTCTTTTAAGACTATATCAATATTTTTGTCTTCTTTACATCTAGATCCTTTCACCTTTTTAATTACTAAACAGATCATGTACACTTCGAGATGACTTTTTTCTGTTCACTTTTACATAATTTGTTCTATAATCTTCGCGAACAAACTTAGACCTTCGAAATACTATAAGTCGTCTCAAACATTTGTGAAATTAAAATCGAAAGAATATAAATTTTACTACTTTATACTAAAGAGATATCGACACTTTGTCTTAATTTCAATGGTGTAACTTTTGGGATTTACTTTTATTTGACTATTAAAGGTCAAGTCTTGACTTCTTAACACCGATTTGATTATGATTCGTCAGATCTCACGGAAATTTAGTACAGATAGTAGAAATTAGTAGTCTGACTCTCAAAGTGTGTTCATCTTATATTAGTCTTTATTAAGTGATAGAGTCCTCTTAAAATGGTTAAACTTCGTAAACAAATTATTATCTTTACTACACGATTACATTCTGACTAAATGTTGTTCGTTCTTTAATGTCTTTTTATTGATCTTATATAACTACACATAAATGAGGACGACGTTTCTACACTGTGAGACTTAAAATTTAGAACTACAGACTACTGTTGTTTCGATTTCAATCTTATCTTAATTCGTTAAATAAATTTTAAAAAAATTAAATAAATTTTATATATATATGTTGTAGGAGGTTAGAATCATGGTTCTTGTTCAGACGTACAGATTTTTCGACCGACTCAACATAGGTTACACTCAACGAATTGAATAAGTCAAAGTTTAAACACCTAATGTGTTTTACGTGAATAGCCGGAGACAGACGGTAGGAAATGTGAGAAGTGAAGTCAAAAGATAAGAAAACCTGTGTAAAATTTAAACCCGAAAGTAAACTTAGGTACTTTTGAGAATATTCATTAAAAACCTTATTACGTCTTCACTCCTTTATCATTCAATTAAATTCTACTTCATACTATTCCTCACTGTTAGAATCTTTGGCTACGTACGTGACTTGTATTCAATTGACCATTTTAAACATTTGTGTCGACTTTACAATGCTCGTCTGTTAGTTGTTCTTCTTCGAGTAAGTTGTTTATTTTCCATAAATACCGTGGTTAATGGAAAGGGTATCACTTATTAAGTTAACTATCCCATCATTTCTTGAGACAGAGACCTAACTAAAATGGACTGAGACTAATAGTATAGGAACTGAGTCTTTAGACTTTTGGACTGTCACGTCTAAGTTATAAATGGGAGGGATCTGGTCCTGGAGACCTAGAAGGTCGAGGAAACGTAAAATTATCTTTTTACAATGTTTCCTTATTTCTTTTCAGAATTGGTCCCTAACTTGATGGTATTTCATTATTTTCCCTCCAAAATCTTATTGTTTTTAAATGATCTAGGAACAGTATGTAAGAAAATTTAAAAAATTCCTACGATGTTTCCCCTCTAATAATTGATCTCTTTGTGTCACTCCAAGTCTCTCTTCATCGTCGGGGTCTAGTCACAATTTGCAAAGACCGAGGTTCCAGTACGACAAAGGTATTGTTGGTCCAAAAATACAATATAACTGGTGTCTTACTACTTTGACTTAAATTCACAAACCAGTATAGTCTTCGAAAAACGTAATCTTCTAGAACGTCTATATACTAATTTAAAAGATGGGTTACCACACAAGTGACACTTAGATAAAAGTTAAGGAGGTAGAATTTTCACTTGAATGGGTCTTTTATTTAAATGACAGCTCCTTAAGCGAGAGTTCTGAAACGGTCACTGTTACTCAAACTACCGAAAAGCTTTGGTTCCTATTTTCTTTCGTATTTAGTTCCCCAAGTATCGACTCAATATTATTCGTTAGGTTTGGTCATAAAGTATTTATATACACCCTCACTACTTTGGATCCTTCCGTAGTTACTACCGTAGGTCCTTCATTCCGTCGGCCCTCTACTCTTTGCGGTCGTGACGCTGCGGGTCCCAAGAACGACGGAAAGAGGGGGAGAACCGGTGAGAAAGAACCATCGAAAGACTCGTAGCGGGTCAGAACAACAAGTCTGAGAGGTAAAAAGATCGGACAACAAGTCGTTACTCCTTTTAGAACCTCATGTCTTGATAGTACTGTTCCCACCCCTACTTTTTATTATCTTTTAAGTGGTTATGGGTTGAAACTAAGTGACGTTAAACTGTCGGAGGGTGTGTCCACTCTCGTGAATGATCTAGGAGGTCAGGTCGACGTAAACGAGGACACGGTTCTTCTCTTTTTCTTATTTATTAGCTTTTCTCGGTCCTCTTCCGTTATGTGTACGGTCTTTGGCTGTGTCACTTGGACTAACCTATCTGGTCCCCTAGTCTCTACCGTTACATAGACAGGTCTCTCTATTTCGTGTTCACCATCTACCTTCGATCTGTCTTACTGTGCAGTTTTGTCCTTACATTAACTGTCATTGAGAGGGGTTTTATGGTCGTCGAGAGGTGTCTGGAGTGATACGACTTCCCGTAGTGTCAGTGAGGGTGGTACTTCAGGCGTGTTCGGTCCCTTCGCTAGTTTTTTAATCAACCTCTTACGTCGACGAACTTCACCTCTTACCTTTAGTAATGGTTCTCTAAAGGTTTATGTCGGTCGTGTCGAGGTTTTGGTTTGTGACACATGTCCTACTCCGCCCCTCGACCACTCATCCCCCAGAAGTGTGTCCTGGGCAAGTCCACGAGTATCGTCTCGACATGTCGACGTTACGACCCACTCGACGACAAGTACTACGACGACAGTCATCGAACGTTTGTAAACCTCTTCAAGACAGGGAAAAGTCAGTGTGTTTTATCTCGTCAAAAGATAAAGGACCACCCTCTTTTTTTTAGAGCAACGTGACTAATGGAAACAATATCAATGGTTTGTAATAGGGGCAGTGGACAGTATATAGACATAGTTAGACACTTACATACTTTATTGTTACATAAGATAAGTTCACAGGTATTTAGAATCGATAATAAAAAGAATATTAAATCTTACATTAAATTTTGTTATAAGATTTAGTTTATTCTTAAATTGTCTTTTATTTATAAAGTTTATAAGAAACGATGTTTTCTAAAGAACAGAATGTTAAATAGTTGTTAGCAAATAATGGACTAGATATATACCCCTTATAAGGAGAAACGGTTTCCATCATTTACACACACTAAAAAATGAGAAACCAATGGAACATGATGGGTTGGTGGGAGGGGTCTGACAGATTTTTCAATTACTGTTTTGGGGGGTCCTTCGTGTCGGTTTAGGGTACAGGTTTTAATAGGTGTCACCTCAGGGATATGACGTTCCACACTTCTTCTTCTTCTTTGAATGTGAATTATTAGAGACCAATTTTACATAACAAAGTACGTACCGGTGTTCTTTTTGAGTTCTTTTCGTTTCCTTGTGGGAGTGAGTTTTTGTTTCTACGTTTGATTTGTTTGACTTCAGTTTATGTATAATTTTCTACTATATAGAACTAATCTCACATACGTTTCTTACCTTCAAACGAAATTGTTAGGACATTAAGTGGTAAAATTGTCCAATCTTAAGATACTGGTAGGTTACTTTACGTTTTTACGTAAACTATTTAAAATTGAAAAACAGTGACGATTTTCTTTTTTAAGAATCGATTGATTTTTATGTTCTCTAGAAAACATAGACTTCTCCAGATATATGCTTTTCCTAGATAGTGTATACTATATGGGTCGTCACCTTAAACTCTCTTAAGAGAAATTATACTCAGTTTTTCGTTTCTACGAAGTCACCCTCTTCTAAATATCTCATGTTCAGTAACGTTCTGTACGTACTTAAGTGAACGTAAGGTAAGTAAGTACATCCGTTGTAAATATATACAAATAAGTAAATCTTAAATAAACCCAGTTCTCAGAATTTCTATCCTCTCATGTGTTTTTTGTAGGGGACGGGAATTTCCCTCAGAAGTACATTATACTCTCTGTCTGTCTTTTATCGTTATTATTAGACGAAGTTCGATTTTAATTGTGTATACTTTCTACATTTCACTACTCTTTTTCTTGTTTCGACCTTCATAGTACAAGGAACTGAAGTTTACTATGATGCTTCTACGACAACGACGACGACGACGACGACGAGGATTGAACGAAGTCAGCACAGGCTGAGACACGCTAGGGTATCTCCCGTCGGGTGGTCCGAGGGGGGTAGAGACCCTAAGAGGTCCGTTCTTGTGACCTCACCCAACGGTAAAGGAAGAGGTCACGTACTTTCACTTTTCACTTTCACTTCAGCAAGTCCACACAGGCTGAGAATCGCTGGAGTACCTGACGTCAGATGGTCTGAGGAGGTAGGTACCCGAAAAGGTCCGTTCTCATGACCTCACCCCACGATGCTTTGATTTCACTGTGTTTTTGTCTATGTGTCTAGCTACCGGAGACTATCTCTCGGGGTTCTATTTGAGTGTGAATACCAATCGAGTAGACACCGTCTTGTCCGTTAGATACTGTGTTTACCCCTTTTCTGGCAGAGAAGTCATTCACCACAACACTTTTGAAAGTGAAGAGTCTCTTTACCTAAGAAGTCGATACGAACATGTGTACCCTGGTACCCTGTGAACCCCTAAAGATCCTGGACAGCACTGATTTACGATGAGACTCATCGAGTCCTTAGAAAATGACAGGGACACGACGCCGTCTCACCACTCTACTAGACAGTCCTATGTAGGTATCTGTCGGATCCACTGGTAAAGGCGGGATACCAGAGGTAAGAATAACTGAAGACAGGTCTTTTACCTCTTACTCGCAGGGGATGAGAACCTAGAAGAGGGAAGTTTGTGTGAACTGAGATAGTCTAAAGACAGTGACGATGTTCTTTAGTGGTGTTTGAATCATCGAACTTTGTTGTCTTTCCGTAAGGGACTATCAAGATCTCCGGTTTTAATATCTTAGGGTTCAGTTCCACAATGGTCCTGGTACGAAGAAGACCACCCCACCCCCCCAGATTCTTTCTTAGGTGGGGGTCGGAGGAAATCAAAGACGACTGAAGGTCGTAAAAAACCGAATACCGGAACAGTGAGAGTAGAGACAAGGACAATAGTGTAGTGGAAAAAGAGAGACGCCCATTAGAGGATCACGGAGAAGGAATATACTTGTACGTCCCGCTACGGAAATCATGAGTGAGGTCCTATTAAAAAGGTAGATTTCCAAGAATTAGTGTAGAAGTTCTCGAAAGAAAAAAGTTTATTCTAATCGTAACTACCCAAGATCGCAAATCTTACACCTATAGGTATATCCCGAAGATATTGGTTAATGTACTCGAATAGTAAATAATAGTGAGAGTTGAGTCTGGTATAAGTCTCTCTACCCTATGGGAAGGGTTATCTGGAAGTGATAAGACAATGATTAAAAACAAGAGGTTAATAGGGAGGATGAGAATAAGGACCTACGTTCCTTCAAAACGATAACAGGTCTTGATGGAGTTTAGATAACTTGTAGTAAAGAAGGACAGGGTTGTCTCAGACCGGAACTTTCAGACTTCACAATCCTTTTATTAGGATGAATAAGGAGTAAAGTTGGTTTTGTTAGTTTTATCTTATCTACAAGATTTCTCCATAAAGTTCAAAGAGAATAAGTGTTGAACTAAAAAATAATATACCTTTAAAATTTAAAACTTTGTACTACCATTCTCTTTTTATCCTTCTTCTGTTACTCGTAACTTTTATTATCCCTCCACCCGTACTTCCCACTTTTATGGTTTTTTACATAAGTGGCCTTCTGACCCTTTACCTTTTCATTTTTTAGAATCGTCATTCCTTTCTACTGGTTGCACGAAAACTTTTGTGTAAAGATCCTCTACCAACTTCTGTCAGTGAAATTTGTTACAAACAAAGTAACTTAAACTCCTTGTCGAAAGGGGTTTAAACCTTAATATGGGTTGTGATATAAGATACGGTAATTTTTACCTTTAAAAAATTTGATTTAAAGGAGTAAAATTAAAGAATAGGTCTTTTGTTTAAATATAACTATTTAAAAGTTAGAACTAGTCAATATAATTCAAAATTAAGAGGGGTTTGGTTCCCATTTCTTTCCTTAAATTTCGACTTAAAATTTTTAGGTTAGGTTATACAAATAATATTTAATCTTACTAATGACACATATATAACTTATACTAACAACTACACAAACGTAAATTTACCTAACATAATGACAAAGAAGATTAGTAGTTTAAGAAAAGAAACAAGAAAATTCGGAAGAACTGAATAAAATTAATTAAAAAATAATAAGTTAGTAAGGGACGAAACTTTACTATTTATAGTCAAAATAGTAAGACAACCGTCCATGGGTTCTCAAAGTTATGTATAACAACTAATTAATTTAAAATACTTAAGGTTCGTCACGTTATTTAAAGATCCTTAGTGTCGATTTATAAATTTGAATAATAGAGGGGGTGGAGAAAACTATTTACAACAGTAAATAAAATAAATTTATTAAATTAAATTTAACTTAATTTAGGGTTTTCTGTAAATAAAATCAAATCGTACATAATTCAAAAGAGAAGAAATATGAAACACTATAAGAAGTAATAAAGGATGGAAAGTCACAAAGGAGACCTTAGCCAAAAGAAGAGGTACCTCTTGAACGAAATTAAAGAAACACACACTACCACACGACCGTTACTTGTGAGTGAAAAAAAGTTGATTTTATATAAAAATAAAATACAACGGAAGTCGAAACTTTCCACACAGACTATGCTGGAGGTCTTAAGTTTCAACAGTCAGTAAAATATACTACACTCGACCTTCGTCTGTAGAAAGAATATCTTAAAAAAAAAAACCGACACGGTGAGGGGTACTTTCTAAAGGGGGATAGTCCCTAGTCTGGGTATGAGGGACGTCACCTTTGAGTCTTGGAATTGGTGACCTGACGGTCACTTCGGGAACACATCCTAAAAAAATTTTGTATGGTCCTTTCAAAAGAGTCCCCTGTATATACCATATTAAGTTTCAGTGTCTCACAAAAAGGTTGAGTTCATTCAATTTGTTAACACCCTTTATATACAGATATTAGAGATAAACATACCGTCCACTTCCGTAAACCACAGGTCTTGAACGAAGAGTTATTACAGTTCCGTTTGAATTTAAAAAATACATCAGTGTAGTAGACGTTTGCTACTATGTGATTAAAAAGTAAAAACTTAAAGGTACAGATAAATATATCAAACAGATTAACATAATTGATCATGTATATCGTAAATATTTTACACTATTGTAACCTGGTAAAACGGAAATAGACTTGGAATTTTTTTCATGAGGATTTTAAAATGGAGACTCATACACAACTTAAAGTCACTATCTATATAAAAATGGTACAATTGTACCTTTGTTACTCGTTAGTTTTGAAACGTATCTTGAATCCCTTCTAGGTCCTTGAAGTAAGTTTACGAGTCATAATTGTACCGGACACAGAAACAAGAAAGAGAGAACGCATATTATATTATCTGTTATATTATCTAAGTAGGGATGGATGACTACTTAAAAAGACCTTAGTACAACGGTTGAGATTAAATCAGTAGATTCTGGTTCCTCCAATATTACACCACAGTTATGGTAGTTCCGTAACACTCAAAAATAATCTTTCGGTACTATCCGTATAGACCCTATCAGTATAACTCTTTTCTGATAGTACTTCGCATACTGTCTTAGACTAGAGAATAAAAGAAAACAACATAAGGTGTATGAGGGAAGTACTAGTTCACTTAAAGTATAAATCTTAATGTAACTCTAAAACCACAGTAAACATTGTTTTATAAAACGAATGGGTACCCTATTTGAAATTTTTCAAATTAAAAGGAAACCGGAACAGTATATGTAATAGATATTAAATTAAATCATTGTCACGTTAAGAGACATTGTAAATAACTTACCTTGATAGTCAAGTCAAGTCAGTGAGTCAGCACAGGTTGACACACTGGGGTACTTGGCGTCGTGCGGTCCGGAGGGACAGGTAATAGTTGAGGGTCTCAAGTGGGTTTGGGTACAGGTAGTTCAGCCACTACGGTAGGTTGGTAGAGTAGGAGACAGCAGGGGAAGAGGAGACTTGATATTATACTAGGTTGAGAAAGTGAATTAAAAAAGATAACAGGAGATATGAGATTTTTATTCCTTGTCATACAGAAAAGAATTTTTAGACGATGTCGATTAGATTAAATAATTCCTATCCTTCACTATCGTACTTTTACATAAATAACAATGGTCCGGTGAGTAGACAAGAAACATCTAACAGAAAGAGAAAAGGGATCGGGTTAGAAGGTGAATTCCTTTAATTAGGGTGTTAGGTTTTATCGAAAGTGTGAGGTTAGACGGATATGTTCAACTTTATACGAATTTCTGTGGAGTTTTCAAGAAAGATGAGTTTTTATTTCGGAGAAATTGTTATGAAATTCAGGAGTATTATTAAAAATTGTTTCGGTACCCTGGTATACACCCACTCTTCTGTTGCAATATCCTTTCTGGTTATACCTCATGGTCAGACCATTACCGTTGATCAGGAGACGAATGTCCTAAATTGTAGATGCCATGAGAAGATTCGGAGTTTTTATATTAACTTTTACGTAACAGGTATAATGGATGTTTTTAATAAAGGGAACTCCTTTTATGATGTGTTTCATGAAAAAAATTTAGAAATCGGTAGGAACTGTGTCCATAAACTAATATTAATTAGAAGTCATAAACAAACTATTGTTACTTTTCTGAGCCACTTTTGGTTACTCTTTTTAATGAAGTTGGTAAAATTGACTTTACTGTCGTGTCTTGTTAGGTTTTCTTTTTCCGAATGTATGGTCATGAAATAATGTTGAAACAAAGTAATATTTTTTATAAGGTCTTTACGTAAGGTTTTTGAGAATAACTTTGTTATTACATTTTATAAGGTCTCTAGTTGTACATTTGAATCTCGTGTACAACAAACATGAGAGTAATTATATTTTTAAAAACATTTTTCGTATTTTAAGAACTGGGATGTTATAGGGTCTCTTCATTTATGTCTGATGCAAATCCACTCTTTTGACGACTCTCATTTACCCCTACACTTAATGAGAAATGAAAGTTCGTTCTTTTTAACCACGGTTTTACCAGTGACAGTCACTATTAACGAAAGTGCACGTCTAAAATGTAATCGATTACTACCACTAACGTCGGTACTTTAATTTTCTGCGAATGGGGAACCTTCCTTTCAATACTCTGTAATGAAACGGTTGTTTCCAGGTAGATCAGTTCCGATACCAAAAAGGTCACCAGTACATACCTACACTCTGAACCTGACACTCCTTTCGACTCGTGGCTTCTTAACTACAAAAATTTGACACCACAACCTCTTCTAAGAACTCTCAGGGAACCTGACGTTCCTCTAGGTTGGTCAGGTAGGATTTCCTCTAGCCATGACCCACAAGTAACCCTCCTGACTACGACTCCGACTTTGAGGTCATGAAACCGGTGGAGTACGTTTCTCAACTGAGTAACCTTCTCTGAGACTACGACCCTCCCTAACCCCCGTCCTCCTCTTCCCCTGTTGTCTCCTACTCTACCGACCTACCGTAGTGGCTGAACTACCTGCACTCAGGTTCACTTGAGGCCCTCAACCACTACCTGTCCCTCCGGACCGCACGATGCTAAGTACCCCAGTGTTTTTCAGCCTGTGCTGACTCGCTGACTTGACTTGACTTACTAGTAATACGGTCAGAAAAACACCATGTTAAAAAGGTGTTAAAAGATGAAGACGCATTACAGACATTGAATATAGACTAAGGTTTCGTCTTAATGACGAAGGTGTTCTGACGTTCACTTGTAAGGTTCTAAGGCGGGTCGGTAATTCGTCCTCTTCGAATGGACGACGAGGTTTTCGAGGTCCTTCCATGTCTCCTCTACCTCCATGTCTGGGAACACACACACACAATTCAGGGAAGTCAACACAGGCTGAGAAACTATGGGATACTTAACATCGGGCGGACGCCCCGAGGCGACAGGTACCCTAAAAGGTCGTTCTTATGACCTCACTCAACGGTACGGGAAGAGGTCCCCTAGAACGTTTGATTCCTTGACTTGGACACAGAATGTAGAGGACGTGACCGTCCACCCAAGAAATTGTGATCGCGGTAGATCCTTCGGAATACACTACAATAACTCAGACCTGACAGACTATACCCGACTTAGTCCAGGGGAGTGGGGATTAAGTGTACAACTTCAGGATTAAAGGTCATAATTCGTCATATTGACATAGACCTCTGTTCTAGAAACTTTTCCATTAATTCGATTTTACTCAAGAATTCCTGCTCGGGACTAGGTTGTACTGACCATAAGAATCTTTTCCTCTAATCCTGTGTCTGAGAGTACAGCGTTCCTGGTACTCTCTTGTGTCTCTCTTCTGTCGGTAGACGTTAGGTTCCTCTCCCCAGGAGTCTTCTTTGTCTGTCGACTGTGTAACTAGAACCTTAAGATGGGAGATTTCGATCCTCTTCTATTAAAGACAACTACTTTGGTGAGGTAGACAACTATGAAACAGTGCTGTTGGGATCATCGTATTATGTTACAACGTTTTCTGACTCTTTTTTCTTGGTAACTTTCGATATACTTTCAACTCGTACTTACTCTTTTAATACTGTCTATACTGTTACTTTTTACTCTAAGTCCTAAGTTACTTTACCTTTCTCTGTTCACGTACACCATTCTTGTACACGTCTCACAACTCTGTCCGTTGTGTCCATTCCGTGAAATAGTAAGTAATAAACCACGTTATTTATAGAAGTGTTACATTTATGGAAATGTAGAATACTAATTTTGTGGACGGACGTTTAAACAAGGACGACGACGACGATTCAGTGAAGTCAGTACAGGCTGAGACACGCTGGGGTATCTGCCGTCGGGTGGTCCGAGGGGATAGGGACCCTAAGAGGTCCGGTCTTGTGACCTCACCCAACGGTAAAGGAAGAGGTTACGTACTTTCACTTTTCACTTTCACTTCAGCGAGTCAGCACAGGCTGGAAGTCGCTAGGGTACCTGACGTCGGGTGGTCCGAGGAGACAGGTACCCGAAAAGGTCCATTCTCATGACCTCACCCCACGGTAACGGAAGAGGCTGTTTAAACAAAGACCGATTGAACTTTTTTATATTTATAAAGGGGTTAAAACTTTCCGAAATAAGTAAAAAACATAGATTAAAGTAGTATTTAAGTATTAAAATTTTTGTCGGGATTTATAAGTTGAATCACGAGAGTAAGTAAGACTTTTATTTGATTACCAACTACTTGATAGTAATTTTTCAGGGGGTCAATTTTACTGAAAGTACCGAAAGGATTTGGTTCCCATTTTATTTCGTATTTAGTTTCCCAAGTACCGACTCAATATTATCCGTGGGGTTGTCGTTTAGAGTATTTATATCCGTCCCCAATACTTTGGGTATTTCCGCAGTTAATTATATAGTTAACATATACCATTGGTACTTTAGTATTTACGATAATGACACTGGGGGTCACAAAATCGACGAAAAGAGAGAGAGAACCGGTGAGACCTAAACATCGAGAGACTAAGACGAAACGACGGTCATAAAAGTTAAAAATCTCGAACAACAAATCGATGTTATTTTTAGAATGGTATTTCTTAATGGTATTACTCCCTTCCATATTTTTTATAGTCTTGTGAATAGTTTTGGGTAAGAACTAAATGTTGTTAAACTGTCGGCGGATATGTTAACTCTCGTGAATGATTAAGGAGGTAGGGTAGCAGTGACTGTGGACACATCTTGTGTCGAGGTGACATGTGTTACCCGTCTTAGGTCCTCTACGACTACGTATGGGGACTGTGTCTGTGGCACTTGAACCACCCTATCTGGTCCCCCAGTCATTGTCGTTACATGGACAGCTACCTCTACTTCGTGTTCACCTTCTCTCTTCTCATTGTTTTACGGTGTAGTGTCCTTGACACTTCCCGTGTTTTAGACCGAGGTTTCATGGTCGTCGAGAGGTGCCTGGACTGGTACGACTTCCCGTAGTGCCAGTGAGGGTGGTCTTTCAGGCGCGTCCGGTCTCTCCGCTAGTTCTTTAACCGACCGCTTACGTCGACGAACTTCACTTCTTGACTTTAGTAGTGGTTCTTCAAAGGTTTCTATCGGTTATTTCTGTGTTTCGGTTTGTGACACATGTCTTAGTGGGCTCTACGTCCACTCATCCTTCTAAATTATGTTCTAGACAAGTGTGAGAGTATCGTCTTGACGTGCCTTAGTCCAACCCTTTCTAACGACCAGTACCAAGACGTCAACCTACGAACGAAAAAAAAGACGGGAAGCCTTTTTTACCAGAAGTTAAGACTTTTAATTTATTTATTTCATTTTGATATATGAACTTAGCACGAAAAATTTTGAAGGAGTATAATGTACATAAAAGGTAAAACAATACATTTCTTTAATTTTCTTAAAAATTTTAAGACTTTACATAAGGAAGACACAAATATATTAATAAAGAGACATAGATTTAGAGTATCCGTCAATTGAAATTCGTTTAGATGATACTAATAATACTAGTAAGTCTTTAGTGTAATAGACTTATTAACTTCTTTAAAGTAAATTTATGGACCGGGAAGTGTGGACACTTGAAGAAGGAACGTTTCCTATTAGTGTACGTTGTTATCGTGTAAATTTTTCAGTGGAGAATTTCCTGGAGTCGGAAGGACAACAGACTTTTCAATTGTGGATCCCACGAAATCTTTCGGTCGGTTATTTGAAACGGGTAATATTTAAGGAGTGTTCGTTAGGGACATCACATTCCACACTGACTACTTAAAACAACTAATATTAATTTTTCAAAAAGACGTTTTGTACAAAGAGACACGGGAAAATGAAATAGTTTTGTGCTAAAAGTGTAGGTTCTTTAGATAAAATTAAGTTGACAAGGTTTTATCGGAGTAAGACATAAACCGTTACTACAATGGATAAGGGATAAATATTCTGACCGACGTGTTAAACGTCCTAGACCCTGTTTTATTGTTAGACCTCTAGAAACAAGTTTTTATACTTTTTATCACGGGAGTGTAACTTTTCAAAAAAGGGGAAGAGACGTCAAAGAGAGCTGACCGGTTCTATAAACTAAAAACGACACCTTACGGAGTGAGTAACCTGTACCTCTATGATCGTCCAGTCCACGTACAGGAGTATCCACGTACCTCTGGGACAAGACGTTGAGTCACCGGGTGGGTGACGGTCCGAGAAGGGGGCGGGTTGGTGACTTTGTTATCAGGTCCGAGACAAACCCCACTCCTTCGACTCGGTCCGTAGACGGGAAGAGGACCCGGACGGTGGACTTGGTGTCTGTCTATCTGTTGGGGACCCTGACGCCGGAGGTGTAGTCCTGGGTGTGTCACGTGCTTCACCCCCATCCACTCCCCGAACCGGGCGACTCAGAGATGACCTTGCACGATACCGGGAGGGTTGGACTCTGCCCTACTGTGGACGGTACGGCTGTCAGCACGTGGGGACTGGTGTCGGAAGGGCTACGGTGCAGGTTAGGAGCGTGTCCCACCTCTTTCTTACCGTCACGATCCTCCAGTCTCATTCCTTCCTCTGTGACCTGACCCGGGTTTCTCGGTCCCCGACTCCTCGTCCACCTACTTTTGGGGAGGGTCCCTCTTTCCCTATATTACCCTCTGTCAGTATCCATTACACTAAGGTCTAAGGTTCTGGGGCGTGTACGAGGTGCCAGGGAGGGTTTAAGTGTATGTTATATGTTAAGTTTCTATTTTAATAATGTTTAAGGTTTTGACGTCGGTGTGTGGAGTTTCGGACTATCGTCCCAAGTCACGACGACCTGATCACCGTTGGGTACCTTCCCGGGACAGACTAAGTGAAGACTTTGATTTAATAGAGAAACATTGTCGTTGATTTACTTCGTTTCTTACAGTTCGCCTCCATCGATGGTTTGATAGACTACCCTGTTAACCCTCGACTCCCGGTCCGTCAAGACTACCGTTATAGGAAAGACCTTTGTCTTAAAACGGGAAACCCATAGTTGTCCTTTAGTCTCTTAATGTCTCCGTGTGATTTCTGACATTTCACAATTAGTGAGTCAGAACAGGTTGAAAAACCCTGGGGGTACCTGACATCGGGTGGTCCGAGGAGACAGGAACCTTAAGAGGTCCGTTCTTATGACTTCACCGACACCATGACATAATTACATGAAAAGTTCTAATTTTTACATAACATTCTAATTTTTACAAAAGAAATAAAAAACACGAACATAAACAAACGGAAAATACATAATAAAGACACCTTTCATAATATTTGGATAATGTAATGTCATGATACATTGGCTAATACAATCAACCCATGGATCCGATTGAAGTAATCTGAATTTGTCTAACCTGAATTGTTTATACGAGAATCTTGTCTTGAAAAAAGATACATCCTCTAAGTAACATTAACATAGGGAGTAGATTATATTTTTCCTTTTTACTACACAAACAGATGTCTTTCTTTATTTGTTCTTATGACCTCACCCATCGGTAAGGGAAAAGATACCCTAGAAAAAGATCCCCTAGAAGGACTGGGTCCTTAACTTGGGGTCAGAGAACGTAACGTCCGTCTAAGAAATGGTGGACTCACCATAGTAAGACTCATGTAAGACTCGGTGGGGTAATTTCATAAAGTTCAGACTCCTTTTTTCAATGGAAACTAGGAAATTTCGTATATCCTTCGTTGGGATGTTTTGTTTGTTCACTACTTCTTAAAAAAGGAAATGTAATACAAATTATGAATTTTTAATTTCGTATTAGACAGTAATTCCTATTTTTATCACTTTTATCGAACGATATTTTTACTTTGTCTATAATTTCTGCACGTACTTTTGTTAATGAGTCGATTAACAGTTGGTTTAATAAGACCCGACACGATGGAAAAGAAGTGAGA
The DNA here is from genome assembly GCA_006410555.1 of Capra ibex. NCBI lineage: Eukaryota > Metazoa > Chordata > Mammalia > Artiodactyla > Bovidae > Capra > Capra ibex. The sequence goes on along the minus strand of SJYO01026388.1, from coordinate 53,134,593 downwards.
GTTAAGAGTTTGGATTGAACAAAAGTCGGGTGAGAATAAGTCATCGGAACGGCGGGATAAAAGACTGTTATATTGTATATCTTAAATTTCTCCTACGTTTCTAAACCCCACGTATTACCTTCGTCCTTAGTTCTTACTAAGGGTCCAAAAATCGACGGTTTTCTTTCTATGTCATACATCCTGTTTTTCATGTAAACTCTCCTTACTACTACCTAATTCAACCCCAACCCACCTTCTTGTATTTAGACTCCAAGAAGCCACTCATCCATCGGACGTATGAAAATCGAGTCCTTTTTTTTAACACGGACTATACTAGCACACCCAAAGGAGTCGTATGACCACAGAAATGCCCGTATCCTCATATACACTAACGGGTGAGATGTGGACGGTATTTCGAATCCTATATAGACTATAAGTCATTCGTATGTTTTTTCTAGAAGTACTGGGTCTATTAGTACTACCACACCAGTAAGTGGATCTCGGTCTGTAGGACGTTACGTTTCGGTTCACCCGGAATATTTCGTAGTGATACTTGTTTCGATCACCTCCACCACCTTAAGGTCGACTCGATGAAGTTTAGAATTTTCTACTACGACAAGTTCACGACATGAGTTATACGGTCGTTTAAACCTTTTGAGTCGTCACCGGTGTCCTGACCTTTTCCAGTCAAAAGTAAGGTCAGGGTTTCTTTTCGTTGCGACTTCTTACGAGTTTGATAGTGTGTTAACGTGAGTAGAGTGTGTGATCATTTGATTACGAGTTTTAATAGGTTCGGTCAAAAGTTGTCATTCACTTGACTTGAAGGACTATAAGTTCGACCAAAATCTTTTCCGTCTCCTTGGTCTCTAGTTTAACGGTTGTAGACAATCTTTATTAACTTTTTTGTTTCTCAAGGTCTTTTTGTAGATTAAGAAGAAATAACTGATATGGTTTCGGAACCTGATACACCTAGTTTTGTTTAACACCTTTTAAGAAGTTCTCTACCCTTATGGTCTAGTGGACTGGACGGAGTACTCTTTGGACATACGTCCAGTTCTTTGTTGTCAATCTTGACCTGTACCTTGTCGTCTGACCAAGGTTTATCCTTTTCCTCACGCAGTTCCGACATATAACAGTGGGACCAATAAATTGAAGATACGTCTCATGTAGTACTCTTTGCGACCCGACCTTCTTCGTGTTCGACCTTAGTTCTAACGACCCTCATTATAGTTATTGGAGTCTATACGTCTACTGTGATGAGAATACGGTCTTTTACTTCTTCTTGATTTCTCGAAGAACTATTTTTACTTTCTCTTCTCACTTTTTCAACCGAATTTCGAGTTGTAAGTCTTTTACTTCTAGTACCGTAGACCAGGGTAGTGAAGTACCGTTTATCTACCCCTTTGTCACCCTTTTCACCGTCTGAAACAAAACCCTCTGAGGTTTTACTGACATCTACCACTGACGTTGGTACTTTAATTTTTTGCGAACAAGGAACCTTCTTTTTAATACTGGTTGGATCTGTCGTATACTTTTTCGTCTGTAATGAAAAGGGTGTTTCGAAACAGATCAGTTTCGATACCAAAAAGGTCATCAGTACATGTCTACACCCTCAACCTGATATTTCTTTCAACTTGCGGTTTCTTAACTACGAAGACTTGACACTACAACCTCTTCTGAGAACTCTCAGGGAACCTGACGTTCCTCTAGGTTGGTCAAGTAGGATTTGCTTTAGTCAGGACTTAGAAGTAACCTTCCTGACTACGACTTCAAATTTAAGGTTATGAAACCGGTGGACTACGTTTCTTGACTGAGTAACCTTTTCTGAGACTACGACCCTTTCTAACTTCCGCCCTCCTCTTCCCCTGCTGTCTCCTGTTCTACCAACCTACCGTAGTGGCTGAGATAACTGTGCTCAAACTCACTTGAGACCCTCAATCACTACTTGTCCCTTCGGACCGGACGACGTCAGGTTCCCCAGTGTTTCATAACCTGTGTTGACTCGGTGTCTTCACTTGAGTTGAATGGAGACGGTAACATTCAAGAAGGAGACGAGGAAACTCCGTGTTTAGAAAAACTGTCGGAGAACAGATAAAATGGTGGGTGTTGACAGGAAGAATTCATGGACTGTTGGTAGGGAAACTTTACAATCGTAGTCAAGGGGTAAACGGTAAAGTCAAGTGAAGTCAAGTCAGCGAGTCAGGATAGACTGAGAAACGTTGGGGTACCTGACGTCGTGTGGTCCGGAGGGACAGGTAGTGGTTGAGACCCTCAAACAAGTTTGAGTACAGGTAGTTCAGTCACTACGGTAAGTTGGTAGAGTAGGAGACAGCAGGGGAAGAGGAGAACGGAAGTTAGAAAGGGTCGTAGTCCCAGAAAAGGTTGCTCAGTCAAGAAGTGTAGTCCACCGGTTTCAAAACCACGAGGTCGAAGTCGTGGTCAGGAAGGTTATTTGTAAGTTCTGACTAAAGAAAATCCTAAGAAAATCCTAACTAAAGAACGTCAAGTTCACTGAGAGTTCTCAGAAGAGGTTGTAGTGTCAAGTACAACTCCAAACTGTCTTTTGTCGTTTTAAGACACTTCGTTAATAGGAAGTCATTTTCTATATAATTAAAAAATTTTTTCGTAGTTAAAAAACTGTGAGTCGAAAGAAATACCAGGTTGAGAGTGTAGGTATGTACTGATGACCTTTTTGGTAAATTATGACCCTTTTAGTTAGGTCCCGGTCCACCCGTTGTTATAAATCGGTCGTCTGAGTCCGATGATACACCTATCTTTGTTTTCGACCTGTCGTCCAAGTAATATTCTGAATGAGTTGCAACTAAAACGTACCCTTACCTCTTCCTTGAGAAGAATTATTCTCCTGGAAATTAAACCTGATTAACTCCCTGTGGTCCTTCAAAAGGGTTGACTTATTTAGAAGGGAAGAACTTATAGTGAGAATCGGGAAATAGGAAAAATGTTTCATGAACAGAGACCTACGGGGGATTTTGAAGAGGACACGGAAGTTGGTGACGGTTGAGTTTCCCCTTCGACACACTCTTACCATACAAAGTGACAAGTATCAAAGTAAGTCAGTCATCAATGACAAATCGTCGAGTATCCTTCCTCTGTCCCAAGGATCCTCTACCATCCTTCATTTCTGTCCCGTTTACCCTCTGAGATTTCATCTAAAATGGACGGAGTAGTTAAATTGTTTCTGCTCAGTATCGTCTTTGGAATGGATAAGAAGAGAAATTTTAACAGATAAGACGAATCGAAACATAACAGGAATCTTAAGCTACTTTCTAGTGGGAAACGGTAATCTATATTAACTCATATATGGAAATTTGACAACACAGACACCTGTCTTATTTTATATTTACAGTCAACGATACATTATGGGTCCTTATATCAGATGTGAAAAAATAAAGACTCTTTACGATAACCAAAAAACTTTAAATAATATTCTGTAATACAATAAAGGGTAGTGACACATGCTATCGGTTCTTCAGAAAAACCAATTTTACGAACTAACATACTGAAATCGATTAGTTAGAATATTTCCGTACAAGACTTTCACAGAGTTTATTTTGTAGGATTATTTTAAGAAAGGTGACTATTTTAAATATCTTAACTTTGTTCGTTAAGGTTACGTTATTATCAAACAAATAACCGAGAAACTTGAGGTTTTGGATGTCTAAACAAATTTAGTAGGATTAAAAATGTGTTCTGGAATTACTCTTGTGGATAATAGTAAAAATAAAATATCCATTCGTTGATTCTATATGTTCTCCCATTACTGAATTGGTTCCAACTTCGATCCTTTACCATCTCTACCCAAAGTTTGGGTCTCTTGGACCGAAATTTTAGAGTGAGACCTGAGACATCACATACATCTAAAATGTCTATTTTCTTCCGTGTACAAAGGTTTTTATTGATCTGTAAGTATTAGGTCTATTATTTAGAGACTCCGTAGCGGGGTACTTAAAGGTAAAGGTGAGACATAATATCTTGAAATACACAAGATCGTAAAAAGAGTAATTTATCTTTTAAACCCCCAATCCGTTTGTGATAGTTATGGGTTTAGACCTAAAAAGGATTGATGACTAATCGTTTTTAAAAGATGAAATCTTTTGGTTTAAATTTTACTCTGTCTAAAAATTTTAAAAAAAAATAACTTCCTATTAACGAAATGTCTTAAAACAAAAGACAGTTTGGAGTTGTACTTAGTCGGTATCGATATGGGAAAACTTGGAGGGAGGGAAGAGGTCGGGGTAGGGTGGGGAGATCTAACTATATCTCGGGGACAAATTCAAAGGACTCGGTATGTCGTTAAAGGGTAACCGATAGATAAAACGTATACCATTATATTCAAAGGTACAATGAGAAAGGTATGTAGAATGGGAGAGTAGGGGAGAGGGGTACAGGTATTCAAATAAGAGATACAGACAAAGTTTTCCTACATCTAAAAATTACGTTTTTTCGTCATGTGTTAATGAACTACCTACTTTTATTTCAGTAATAAACGAATTTTTATCGGAATCCACGAATCTTTCTCGTTCCTTGACATGGTCCATAACTTTATTCCACTTTTTTATTGTTCATTTTTCATGTGTCGATAAATCATAACAATCATTTGTAGTCTAATAAACTATATGTTTCATATTATTTAGACAGATTTCGGACTTTTATAGATTTTTAATAACGATTCCAAGACTCTATTTGAAGTAAATTTTATATCATTAGTTTTATTTAAGGAACGTACAGTTTCCTGTCAACAGAAATTTTGAGTAAAAAATGAAAATTAATGATAATGATCACACAAAGACGAAAAAAAGGTTCACTCTACATTATGACTTCTCAGTAAGAAGGTCTGACTATAAATTTATCTAACCTTACACAGTTTTTACTTCTCACTTTTGTATTTACTTCTCGTAATCTCGACTTCTTTTTATTTGTCGTCGAAGTTTCCAACATTTGTACCCCTAGACACTTTAAGTCCATTCGTAGTTAATGCAGTCATTGTTTTCTTCTTTACAAGGTCGTCGCTGGTTACTCACTGTGGCTGTCAAGAGGTTCTCTTGGACAGATAATTACTGCCGGACAAAACAGAAACGTTACACAATAACTACCTAATGAGTGTCGGAACTACGGTTAACTATATAAACGAGATTAAGGTTGGTTGTGACTCCGTTTACTGTCGTTAACAAGATATTGAAAGAAAGAAAAAATTTACATAAATAAAATTAACCTCCGATTAATGTTATAACATTACCAAAAAACAAGATATTGAAAGATAAAGACTTGTGGGGTAAAGTTATAAAAAATTATAGTCAAGTCAAGTCAAGTCAGTGAGTCAGCACAGGGTGAGAAACTCTGGGGTACTTAACGTCGTACGGTCCGGAGGGACAGGTAGTGGTTGAGGGTCTCAAGTGGGTTTGAGTACAGGTAGCCCAACCACTACGGTAGGTCGGTAGAATAGGAGACAACAGGGGAAAAGTTATATGTCAAAAAATTTTTCATCTCGACATGAAAATCATAGTTGGCTAATTCTTTTTATGTACAACCTGTTTTTGTTAATACTTAATTTATTACGAAAATGTATTTGTTAATTATTTTTATTTGTAGGGTTGGGTCCCTAGTTTGGGTTCAGAGGACGTAACGTCTGCGTAACACCCGGTGTCACGTCCTCCTCTCTATCCAGTGATATTTATATATATATGCATATTCATATTGTATTCATACGTTATATTTATATTTATTTGTATGTAAAATTATTATCATGCATATACACTCTGTGTATCATAAATACTTTAAATGTCGGACTCCGGATTCACCTAATTAATGTAGAAACGTCATTGACAGATGAAGGTAGAAGTCCCACAGAACAAGGTTTATGTAGGTTCCGAGACGTCGTTAAAACATACGTCGATCGGTTCTTCAATTAGATAATGAACATATTTATTTAATCTACATCTTCTTTCCTCACCACGACTCCAGTAGTGACTCTATCAAACTCCCATTTATTGGTTCACAACACAAGAAAAGTTAGTTTTCTGAAAATACTTCTTGAAGATCCTCTCATCTTTTTATTTGTTATTTCTCATGTAAACTTCACATAAGAAGTAAGTATTTACACTTATTCTCGAATCTTTGTAGTGACCTGTCATAAATAAAAACGTTAGTCAAGTAGGTTACTAGTGTGAGATGTTTCACGTTCACTTATGTTGTCATATAAATATATATAAAAAATTCAGGGGGTCTAGCAAAAGGAGTAATATATGCTCACAGTGACAGTCAAATGTGACCGTTAATTGTGTGTAAAGATACTCCTGTTGTAATAACTAAGTGATAACTTCCCTGTGTCGAAACTCGAGAAGAGGTCTCTCTCGCACTCCCTGGAATTAATACTAGTAAACTTTCCACTGGTCATCTGGACAAACCACTGCAGTACAGACTTGGTCTATCCACAAGACGTACTTCTGAGATATAAGAGAAGTAGGAGGAAATAGAAATATAAAAAAGAGACTTTATGACAGTCGAGATAAACTTTCCATAATTAAGTATTTACACTTGATCGAATTGGAACATATTTCATAAAGTGTTTCGAAAAAAAATTATTTTTTATATTGTATGTTTCAAATACATTGAGACAAGTCGAGAGAGAAGAAAAGTAGAGTAATTTGTTCAAACAATATCTTATCAGACGCTTTTACTCAATGGATTTATTTCTAAATTCCGACACTAAGTTTCTAAATTCTTCCGTTTAGTGGAATAAGAACCAAAAAAGTTTAAAAAGAGGTAGAATTTGTGAACTGTATGTACAAATTAATTTCACTTAATTTTAAGTACACTTATTCTTTACAATAGTCTACTCTTTTGATTGCTAGAAGGATCTCAGATATTATGGTTGAACCCATGAACGATAAAACTTTATTAGGAACAAATATAAACCCATTAAGTCGACAATAATATTAAGTCCATTACATATGGAGGTTTATGTCACAGATTATGTTTGTTACTTGAGTTTTCATCTTGTTTTACAAGTAAACTTAATCGTAAACCACCGAGTTTGTCAGTTCTTAGACGGACGTTACACCCTCTGGACCCAAGTTAGGGGCCTAACCCTTCTAGGGGACCTCTTTCCGTACCGTTGGGTGAGGTTACAAGAACGGGCCTCTTAGGGGTGTCTGTCTCCTCGGACCGCTCGGTATCCCATCGTTTCTCAGTCTGTACTGACTCACTGATTCGTGTAGTGTCGAATAGGTCTAACAATTTTTTCGTCGGGTAGAGAAACAGATGTACGAGTAAACTGACATTATTTAATACAAGAGGTTGTCATTTTACAAGACATTAGTACATTAATGACATGTACAAAAGACACTTGGGTCACAGGTAATGTACTTCTCTTTCACACTGATCCTAAATCTTTTGTGTCTTTAAGTTAGAAATTAAGTGATCTTTTAAAGGTAACGTGGAAAACGAAAAGGGGAACAAGATTTCAGGAAAAATCTAATTGTGTAAAGTTCTCAAACATTAGAATGTAATTGAAAATTTATTTTATATGAAATTTCTTCTAAAAAAAAACAAGGGGTTTTAGATTAAAGTACAATCCATCCTAAAAAAATCGGAGATATTTAAAACCTGTTGAATTGTAACCATTGTTCATATTTTCTTAGCTGTTTTAAGTTTAGTAAACTTCTTTGTTACTCTTTAAAGTCTCCTTTTCCATCTCTTAGTCTTTTCGTATTTTCTTATACTTTACTCTCCGTTGTAATGAGTAAATAGTAATTTAAGATTTTATTTACGGTTTTAAGTTGTGTCGTTTTAAAACCTTGTTGATTGAAAATTTGTAATTACAGGAGGACCAACCGTTTACTAATGTGAACGGAGAGATCTAGGTTCATGAATTAAAACGGGAACTGGAATGAAGGTACAATCAAAAATTCAAGGACTTCATTAGAACAATTAGATACAGACGAAGGAGTCTTGTATTTAATTAACATCTACTTAGTTGAGAATTCTGAACCGGTGAACACTATTCGAAATAACGGAAGGCTTTGGTACCTATTTTCTTTCGTATTTAGTTCCCTAAGTATCGGCTTAATATTATTTGTGTGGTGTGATTTTAGAGTATTTGTATTCCTCCTCAATATTTTAAGTATATTCGTAGCTAGTGTCGTAGTTATTGTATACCTTCGGTTCTCTGGTCTTTTCGACGGTGCCATTATGGGTCACAAAAGCGCCGAAAAGAGAGAGAGAAACGATGAGAAAGGAACATTGAGAGACTCCTCGTGACTCGAACCGACCGACATGAAAGATAGAAGGACCGGACTATAAATCGGTGGTTTTTATAGAATGGCATATATTTGTGGTACTGTTGTCACCCATATTTCTTATCCTCTTTTGTCTCATCTTGGGTTAAAACTAAGTTACCTCGGACCGTCGGAGGATGTGTCCACTCTCGTTGATGATCCAGGAGTTAGGGAAGGAGTAACCGGGGGCACATTTTCTATCTTTTTGACATCCACTGTCTTTTCTTGGTTCTCTCTTGTTACGTATAAGGACTTTGTCTCTGGCATTTGAACCATCCTATCCAGTCTCCCAGTCATTGTCGTTATATAGATAGCTAGCTCTATGTCGTATTTACTTTATCTCTTCGTTTTGTCTTCCTTCATAGTTTTGTTCATACTTTAAATGTCATCGAGAGGGGTTTCATGGTCGTCGAGAGGTGGCTGGAGTGACACGACTTCCCGTAGTGTCAGTGAGGGTGGTTCTTCAGGCGTGTCCGGTCTCTACGCTAGTCTTTCAATCACCCTCACACGTCGACAAACTTCACTTCTTATCGTTATTACTGGTAATTCAAAGGTTTGTGCCGGTCGTGTCGGGGGTTTGGCTCCTGACGTATATCTTGACGGGCTCCTGGACCACTCATTCCGCAGAATTGTGTCCTGGGTAAGTGCAAGACCATCGTCTCAAGGTGTCGAAGTCGAACCCTCTTTAACAAGTGGTAACGGAAGAAACTTTCTCAAATGCCAAGAGGTTAAGGGATAAAGTCGTTACCTTTTGTTCTTCCTCTACCGTTAAAATTTTCGAAGACCTTCTTCCTTTTAAAAGACCAATTTTATTTACTTTCAATCATTGAAAAGAGGGTAAACCCCCTCTTATCCTTGAGATTGGAGAACCAGAAAAGTTTTTGATAAGGGTTCAAAAATTATATTAATCTAACCCTTAAACAACGTCTCTCAGTAATTTTATGTCAGTCGTGAGAATCAGGTCACTATGTAAAATATATTACATTAATCAATTACCAATCTTTCAGGGAAAAAACTCACAATGAAATGGAAAACTTTAGAACGGACATTGGAGGACTCGACTCTTGACTAATCCGATTGTTCTCGACTTAAAATAGATTATTCAGTAGAGGGGACTCATCAGGTGGTCATTACTATTTGACATGAAGTAAAAAAGTTCTTCCTTCTTCATTTAATACAGAGGAAGTTTAATGTCGGAGTTTTTAGGGATATCATATCTCACATTTCTGATTCCTTTATAAATGAGTATTGAACGATTTGAATAAACCTCTCACATAAAGGAGGTGACCAATATAAAAGTCTCAAACACCCCAAAAACAAAAAAAAAAAAAAAAAAAAAATAAGGAGGCGCCAAACCTGACGAACTCTACTAAACCTCTTGATAAGAAGGGTTTAACGGTGATTATATATTCGTCATATATTCATAAAACACCGATTGTTAGTCAAAAGTCAAGTCAAGTCAAGTCAGCGAGTCAACACAGGCTGAGAAACGCTAGGGTACTTGACGTCGTGCGGTCCGGAGGGACAGGTAGTGGTTGAGGGTCTCAAGTGAGTTTGAGTGTAGGTAGCTCAGTCACTACGGTAGGTCGGTAGAACAGGAAACAGCAGGGGAAGAGGAGGACGGGAGTTAGAAAGGGTCGTAGTCACAGAAAAGGTTACTCAGTCGAGAAGGGTAGTCCACCGGTTTCATAACCTCAAAGTCGAAGTCGCAGTTAGGAAGGTTACTTGTGGGTCCTGACTAGAGGAAATCCTACCTGACCAACCTAGAGGAACGTCAGGTTACCTGAGAGTTTTCAGAAGAGGTTGTGGTGTCAAGTTTTCGTAGTTAAGATGCGAGTCGAAAGAAATACCAGGTTGAGAGTTTGGTATGTACTGGTGACCTTTTTAGTATCGGAACTGATCTGTCTGGAAACAACTGTTTCATTACCGAGACTAAAAATTATACGACAGATTCAACGAGTATTGAAAGGAAGGTTCTTCATTCACAGAAAATTAAAGTACCGACGTTAGTGGTAGACGTCACTAAAACCTCGTGTTTTGTTATTTCAGTCGGTGATAAAGGTGACAAAGGGGTAGATGAACGGTACTTCACTACCCTGGTCTACGGTACTAGAAGCAAGAGACTTACAATTCGAATTCGGTCGAAATAGTGAGAGGAGAAAGTGAAAGTAGTTCTCCGAGAAATCAAGAAGAAGTGAAAGACGGTATTCGCATCACAGTAGACGTATAGACTCCAATAACTATAAAGAGGGCCGTTAGAACTAAGGTCGAACACGAAGGAGGTCGGGTCGTAAAGAGTACTACATGAGACGTCTCTTCAATTTATTCGTTCCACTGTTATATGTCGGAACTGCATGAGGAAAGGACTAAACCTTGGTCATGCAACAAGGTACAGGTCAAGATTGACAACGAAGGGTTGGACGTATGCCCAAAGAGTTCTCCGTCCAGTCCACAAGACCATACGGGTAGAGAAAGTCAGATTTTAGTCATTCTAACTAATTTTATGTGTTATTGAGTGGATCGGGAAGTGGAAAGTAGGAATTTTGTCTCCGGATACATTGAGGACCTTACCAGACCCGGTCCCACCCCTCCACCAATCTAATCGATGGAGAGACCACCCTTACCTAAGTAAGTTTCCGTAGGTTTTAAGTTCCTCTATGTTTCAAACAAAGAGGGTCACAAACAAAAATAAACTAACAAAGATACGACTTCTTATGTCAGAAGTCTGTAAAATGTCTTCAGTGGTTTGTTAAATCAAGTCCAGTAAGAGAGTCAGTACACGCTGAGAAACGTTGGGGCACCTGACGTCGTACGGTTCGAAGGGACAGGTAGTGGTTGAGGGTCTCGAACGAGTTTGAGTACAGGTAACTCAACCACTACGGTAGGTCGGTAGAGTAGAAAACAGCAGGGGAGGAGGAGAACGGAAGTTAGAAAGGGTCTTAGTCCCAGAAAAGGTTGCTCAGTCAAGAAACGTAGTCCACCGGTTTCAAAACCGCGAAATCGAAGTCGTGGTCAGGAAGGTTTCTTCTGAGTCCTGACTAAAGGAAATCCTACTTGACCAACCTAGAGGAACGTCAGGTTCCCTGAGAGTTCTCAGAAGAGGTTGTGGTGTCAAGTTTTCGTAGTTAAGAAGCCACGAGTCGGAAGAAATACCAGGTTGAGAGTATAGATAAGCACTGATGACCTTTTTGGTATCGGAATTGACCTACCTATAAACAGGTATTACAGAGACGAAAAAATTCGACAGATCCAAACAGTATCAAGAAGAAGGTTCTTCGTTCACAGAAAATTAAAGTATCGACGTCAGTGGTAGACGTCACTAAATCCTCGGGTTCTTTTATATCAGACAGGGACGAAGGTAACAGAGGGGTAGATAAACGGTCCTAACCACCCTGGTCTACGGTACTAGAAGTAAAAAGATTACAACTCAAATTTGGTCAAAAAGTGAGAGGAGAAAGTGTGAGTAGCTCCGAGAAATCAAGGAGAAACGAAAAACGGTATTCCTACCACCGTAAACGTATAGACTCCAATAACTATAAAGAGGGTCGTTAGAACTAAGGTCGAGTACGAAGTAGGTCAGGTCGTAAAACGTCCTACATGAGACCTATATTCAATTTATTCGTCCCACTGTTATATGTCGGACTACATAGGAAAGAGTTAAACCTTGGTGAGGTAAAAAGGTATAGACCAAGATTGACAACGAGGAAGTGGATGTACGTCTAAATAGTACTCCGTCCAGTTCACCAGACTGTAAGGGTAGAGAACTTTTTAAAAGGTGTCAAACAACACTAGGTGTGTCAGTTTACGAAGTCGTATGAGTTACTTCATCTTCATCTACAAAAAAAGACCTTAAGACTACGAAAAAATAATAGGTTACCTACAACCGTTAAACTAGAGATCAAGGAGACGTAAAAATTTTAGGTCGAACTTGTAGACCTTCAAGTGCCCAGTACTTGACAACTTCGGGTCGAACCTCTTAAAACACGTAATGAAACGATCACACACTCTAGTCACGTTAACACACCATCAAACTCGTAAGAAATTGTAACGGAAAAAACCCCTAACCTTACTTTTGACTGGAAAAGGTCAGGACACCGGTACCGACTCAAAAGGTTTAAGCGACCGGATAACTCACGTCGTGAAAGTGTCGTAGTAGAAAGTCCTAAACTTTGTCGAGTCGACTTTAAGGTAGTGGAGATGATCGGAACAAGCATCACTACGAAGGATTCCGGGTGAAATGGAGTGTAAGGTCCTACAGACCGAGATCCTCTCACTAGTGTGGCAGTACCAATAGACCCAATACTTCTAGAAACAACATATCAAGAAGACACATAAGAACGGTAGAGAAGAATTATAGCAGACGAAGACAATCCAGGTATGGTAAAGACAGGAAATAACACGGGTAGAAACGTACTTTATAAGGGAACTATAGAGATTAAAAGAACTCTCGAGATCAGAAAGGGGAAGATAACAAAAGGAGATAAAGAAACGTAACTAGTGAAATCTTCCGAAAGATTAGAGAGGAACGATAAGAACCTTGAGACGTAAGTTTACCCATATAGAAAGGAAAAGGGGAAACGGAAAGCGAAGAGAAGAAAAGAGTCGATAAACATTCCGGAGGGGTCTGTCGGTAAAACGGAACGAACATGAAGAAGAAGTATCCCTGCCAAAACTAGTGGTACAGGACATGTTACAGTACTTGGAGGTAGGTATCAAGTAGTTCGTGAGATAGTCTAGATTGGGAAACTTAGATAAATAGTGAAGGTGACACATTAGTATTCCCTAAACTAAATCGAGTATGGACTTACCAGATCACCAAAAGGGATGAAAGAAGGTAAAGTCAGACTTAAACCGTTATTCCTTAAGTACTAGACTCGGTGTCAGTCGAGGACCAGAACGAAAACGACTGACATATCTCGAAGAGGTAGAAGTCGACATTTCCTATATTAGTTAGACTAAAGACATAACTGGTAGACCACTACAGGTACACATCTCAGTAGAGAATACAACAACTTTCTCCCATAAGCGATACTGGTCACGTAAGAGAACCGTTTTGAGACAATAGGAAACGACACGAAGTAAAACATGAGGTTCCGGTTTGAACGGACAATGAGGTCGATAGAGAACTGAAGGATGAAGACGTAAGATCAGAGGATACTACTTTTCCTGTAGAAAAACACACACACACACACACACAATCAAGATCTTCCAGAACATCCAAAAGAATCTTGGTAAGTTGAAGTCGAAGAAGACGTAATCACCAACCCTGTATCTGAAATTAATGATGGAACTCTTGGGGTACTTCTTGTGGTTTTTTATCGTTGATAAAAATTGAAGTAAATTGGTACTTTTCAATGTTGGGACTTGGACTTAGAATTAACTTGATCTCTGATCTAATGAATGAAATAACGGTAGTATGGTAGCCGAAAGGTCCACCGAGTCACCATTTCTTAGACGGACGGTCACGTCCTCTGTGTCCTCTACACCCAAGCTAGGGACTCGAACCTTCTAAGGGAGTCCTTCTTTTACCGTTGGGTGAGGTCATAAGAAGGGACCTTTTGAGGTACCTGTCTCCTCGGACCGCACTATGTCAGGTTCCCTGGTGTTTCTCAACCTGTGTTGACTCACTTACTCGTGTGTGTCGTGTGCATAAAGTATGGTATCTAAACCGGAGACAACTTTCACGTCCAAGAATTTTTGTCGACCCACTTGTGTGAACACATATACACATAGAAAATAGATGTACAGATATGAGACATCAATCATTCGAAACGATTAGATACTTAATATTTGTATATACACACCACGACGACGATTCAGTGAAGTCAGTACAGGCTGAGACACGCTGGGGTATCTGCCGTCGGGTGGTCCGAGGGGGTAGGGACCCTAAGAGGTCCGTTCTTGTGACCTCACCCAACGGTAAAGGAAGAGGTTACGTACTTTCACTTTTCACTTTCACTTCAGCAAGTCAACACAGGTTGGGAGTCGGTGGGGTACCTGACGTCGGAAGGTCCGAGGAGGTAGGTACCCTAAAAGGTCCGTTCTCATGACCTCACCCCACGGTAACGGAAGAGGTATATACACACCATACACACATATATACAGACACCGTAAAAGTCCGGAATGATCTGGAACTCAAAATTTAGTTAAGTAAAAATGGAACTAAAGAGTTCAAATATGAATAAATTCAAGACCGAATAACTGTATTTAGATTCAGAGGAGGAATCTTGTCTAGAGTATCAATGAGGAGCCTAAGGGTTCCATCCACGTACGTACATGAGTATTCGGTCAAATGGGTTATTTTACTGGTAAAGTGTGAAGGTACAAAGGTAGAAGACGGTGTATTAGCTCTTTAGCAAATAAATTGTTTTCATATTTAATACTACGAACTTTAGATTTAGGGACTTTATCATTTCCGTATTCCCGAACTCCGTAGAATTGAGGAATAAAGAACCGTCCAGAAAGAATGACTAGATAAAGCTCCCATTACAGAGGGCAGAAACTGTGAAAGTAAAAAGGGACATGAGACGACGGGGAATCACCAGTGACAGCCGTTATGACCCGACTGGTTTGTTCTAATTCAATTTCGGGTCTTTCATTCAAACAAGTTTTTGCAGTGGTGGGTTTGGGGAGGGGTTTTATTCGAGGTGTAGTTTGTGAAACTTTTCTCAGAGACGGCACTGAGTCTACCATTTCTTAGGTGGACGTCACGTCCTCTGGGTCTAAACTAGGGACCCAACCCTTCTAGGGGACCTCTTCCCTTACCGTTGGATGTGGTCATAAGAACGGACCTCTTAAGGTCCAAGGTCTCCTTGGACCGACTGACGTCAGGTACCACGACGTTTCTTAGTCTGTGCTATATCGTGGACTTGCTGTTTGTGAAACTTTCGTACTGTCGATCTCTGATGGGTGAAAGAGGGAAGGTTCGATGGGGAGGTATGTTTGTTCAGTTTCTTTCTAAAAACTTGAACAGAAGTACAAGTTTTAGTGTACTCCACGAATTCTAAAGTCCGGAACATGGATCTTCAAGGTCCTGACACCACATCACACAAAAAAATTCAGTACGTGGTGTTTACTAAGGCCGTAAGGTGTCTTGTAAAGAACTCTTTGAGACGGGCTCCCCTTTCATCGGGATCATCTTACCTTTTACGAGAGTTGAGTTAGTCTTTTTAGTCCAGGTAAGAAAGGTGAGTGTGAACGATTCGTGAAAGATCTCGGTCCGTAGGTACAAACCACGATTCTTACGTCTATTTTCAGTGTTGGGGATAGGACGAGTACCAGATCAAACCCTCTCCGGTTCGTTTGTTAATGTCTCGAGACTCTATTCTTGAGACCTCTCTCCCTCCTCCTCGCAAGGTCCCTTGTTCCTTCCCCACTCCCCTTCAGGGACCCTCTCGGTCCGACTACAAAAATAACATCTTACAAGAGGTCAGTCTCTGAGACTTCATTCATTCCTGTCTGACATAAGTTCAAGGATTAAAGAGAGTGGGACTTGGGTAGAAGTTTGAGAGACCCAAAGTTAAACAATATTCTTTTTCTGTCTAATATGTGTACAGCTAAATATGTACACCAAAATGTATGTACAAATCGACAAGGACCGTGAAAAGTGAAAATGAACTGTCACACGAATGTCAAATGTGATCACTGCCACAAAGAATATCCATGTCACTGGAGTTCTGCAATAAGTGACAGAGGTTTATCGAGGGTGGGTTACAAAATGCTAGGATATATACATACACTAGGTCTACGGAATCCTTCTTGTCAACCGACAAGAAAGCTTATTTGGTTCCAGGATCGACAAAACAACAATTTAACACAGATTGAGAAAACGCTAGGGTACCTGACATCGGGTGGTCCGAGGAGACAGGTACCCCAAAGGTCCCGTTCTTATGACCTCACTCAACGGTAAAGGAAGAGGTCCCCTAGGAGGACTGGGTCCCTGACTTGGACGTGGAGAACGTACGTAGGACACGTGACTTCCGTCTAAGAAATGATGACTCGGGGGTCCCTTCGCGTTCCAGGATTACCGAGTAACATAAAGTAATAATTAAGTATTATTAGATGGTTTATCTTTCGATATTACGTAAAAACAAACCAGACTAGTAACTAGTACCGTGAAGTCACTTAGGGTTCCTTCCAGGTTTACCTCTTATTTTACTCTATTGCACTCTACTCCCCTCTACTCTACTTGTCTCTCGTTCTCCGTTTACTATCTATTTGTTTCCTTTTCTACTTCCTTTGTCTTTTTCTTCACTAAGGGACAGGGGTGACATGTAAAGTCATAGAGAAGGAGAAAGTGTAGGGTCGTAGTGTGTTTGGAGGAGGAGGGCTCCAGAAAGGACTTCGTTCCAGTTGTAGATACGTGAGACAAAATTAGGACCGGCATTGAGGATGTCATCGTTCTTGATTGTGCATGTCTCATGTAGGGACACGATCCACGAGAGTGTTTACAAAATGTAACAATTGAGTAAATTAGTAATTTTGTTGACATACTCCGTTATACTAAAGATGAACTGTACACTTTTATCTTCATGTGTTTGAAACTCATTGAATACGTTTAAATCCCTTTTACCCACCGTTTTGATCTTAAAGTTGTTTGGACACAGAAACAGAAGTTGAGAAAGACACTGACAGACCTCTGTCGAAAAATCAGGGAAAGAGATGGAGAAATTAAGTCTCCGAACACTTTTTTACTCCGTAGTTTTAATATAACTACTGAAGTTGTTCCTTTTTTCTTGAACCCCCCCTTTACGCAATCGTTCAAAACTCCTCTTATGGGTAACTTCCAGTATTGATTGTTATAAGTTTCGGTGCCGAGTCGACCTAATAAAGGATTTGACATTTGACTCATTGACGATATTCTTAAAGAAGTTACAAAAATTGTACATGCGAAAAAGAAATTGTCAGAAGTTATTAGAAGGTAAGATTAATTGTGCTCTAAAAATTTTAACTCTATATTAACCACATTACCACATTGACTGTATATGGTAAAATAAGCAAAATTCACACGTTGTATTACTAAACTTTATTCATGTATGACACTCCTTGATGATCTTATTCAAATCAATTGTTGGTAGTGGTGTGAATGACTTATCGATGTCAATAAAATGACACTACCCTTGAAAATTCTAGACAAGGGAATCCTTGAAGGTTTATATGTAATGTGATAAAAGTTGATATCAGTGGTGTAACATGTAATATAAAGGTCCTGAAATAAAACATCAACCTTCAAACATGGTAAACTGTCCATTCTTTTGACTCCGTGTCTCTTCCATTCACTCAACAGGTTCTGATGTGTGAAAATTCACGATCTCGACCCCGAACTCGGGTCCGTCGGACTAAGGTTTCTCGTATGAGAATTGGTGGTGTACTACCAGAAGGAAAGGGAACGGAAATAATTTCGACGTGACAACAGACACACGTTTGTAGGAATCCCTTAAGGTAACTGTCTATAAATAAAACAAGGGTTTACGAACTGTGAATTTTAGTATAACACTATACAGCAAAGTTGTGTGAACAGGTCCGTAAAGGAGTCCTATCTAAAGATTTCCGTCACAACTACCCGACTTCTCAATCATGTAACGTAAATTTTCAAACGTCTTTCCCACACAACTAAATATTTCGACGGCGTGACATTCTCACAGGTAAAGGGGTGTATAGATGGACAAGCGTGATACATCATAGTAGGGATATACGGGTCAGAGAGTACACACTGTCACATCTCGGGAAAAAATGTGTCCATTCTGAGTATCTACGGGAGGAACAAATAAATACTGTTCCACCCTGTCTGATCTAGTTTAAGGGTAAGAATCGGAGTATTTACTAACCGACTTGAAGATCAGAGATGTTTAGTCAGTCTTGTTTTACGAATAACTCAAGTTTGTAGCCAATTCTAAGGTAGAAAGGGGGTCCACGGACTTGAAACCAGATAGGAGTCGGAAGGTTGTTTACCGGTCGGGGAGGGATTGTCGGAGAGGACTCTTTCCTGTCCGGAGTCCTCTTTTGTGAAAGATTAGAACAATGAGGGAAAGTAAGGTTCAGGACTGTGGATCAAGAAGAATCGGACCAAAGGAGGAGAGATCATTTCTTTGCTTCTTCCGTTACCGTGGGGCGAGGTCATGAGAACGGATCTTTTAGGGTACCTGTCTCCTCGGACCATCCGACGTCAGGTACCCCAGTGATGATCAACCTGTGCTGACTCGCTGAAGTGAAAGTGAAAAGTGAAAGGACGTAACCTCTTCCTTTACCGTTGGGTGAGGTCTCAAGAACAGACCTCTTAGGGTCCCTCCCCCTCGGACCACCCGACGGCAGATACCCCAGCGTGTCTCAACCTGTGCTGACTTCGCTGAATCGTCGTCATCGTTGTCATTTCTTTGCCGGATAATGGATTGTGGGCTCTGAAATCTCTAGAACACTAGATTTCCGAGAGGAGTGCCGTTGTCGAGGAAAGAGAGGTGACGTTATTGAAAGTTCCTTTAAGGGAAAAGTGATTCAGGTCTAAACAAAAAATTGTACAGTTTTGTTGTTCGTGTTTTGTCGAACGAAATAAAACGAAAAGGAAAACATGAAAACAACCGAAAAGTTCATACTAATAACCGATAAAACTAAAGAAGAGGACGTCAAATTTTTGAAAAGGTCTAAACGAGTTAGGGTCCACTAAAGTCGGTAAACAAAGGTCCTCTAGGTTGGCGATCCTTGTCAGGTTGTGTCGACACAGAGAAACGGAGGGTTGGTACTCAGATCCAAAGACGTCTCGAAGATCGGAGATGTACGTTTCAATGGCTTTAAAACCAAACGACTACACCGAAGGACCCGTCCTTACAGAGATAGAACCTGAATCTTTACGTAGAGTTATGACGATTCTCTGACCTGGAGTCAATAAGGGTGGTATTTTTCTTTACCACTAGTGTACTGCATTGCTTCCAGAATCGATTACAGTGTTACCGTTAGTATCACGGTATGTTTTTACATAGTTCAGTTGTACAACATGTGGAATTTGAATTTGTAATACACAGTTTGTATAAAGTTAATAGTTTCTTCGAAATCATATATTTTAAAACGGAATCCGAGAGGAAAAATCCTTCGAACCTGATTCTGAGAAGACATTCAAAAGATAAGACTCGAAAACGATGAAAAAGATTACACTACAGAATCCAAACCCAGAGATCTACGTCTTTGACTTGACCCCATGTTCTCTTCCACTCTTCTTTCACGTCTTCTCTTTCCCTTATTCCTTCCCTCCTACTCGGTTCCCGTTTCGATCCTTACACCAGAACCGATCTTTGATCGAAGTCAGGTAGGGTATCCTCGTGTCCAACGTGGTCTCTTAGTCAAGATGGTGTCGAGGTCCTCAAGTCAAGTCAGTCAGTAACTGACTCAGATACCCTAGTCCCGTACGCTCGAAGACTTCCCTCGTCGAGTAGAACTCAGTTCCCATCGAGAGGTCTCTTCCGTCAACACTAAACAAGATTCGGTTATGTCGGTGACTCCAAACCAAGGTCATCGTCAATTTCCCTTAAACTAACCTCTTAGTTATCGGAGGAGGTATACTCCAAACAGAAAGAATATTCACTACTCCGACACTTGGTAAACACGATCTTAAACGTGTATAAAAGACAAGTAAACAGTAAGAGAAATTAACACAAATACTAAAATTATTTCTTGAATATTTAAAAAGACACTTCTATTAGTCGTGGGGTTTTATCTCTGATGAAACCACGTTTCTTATAAAATTCGACTTTCGTAAACTCTAAGTTGTCTACGTTTCTTTCTTCTTCTTTTTCTTTCGAAAGAGTTTCGAAGAGAATAGACAAATTTTCATCGTTTAAGACCCTTTAACCCGACGACATTTTAAGGAGAAGCCCCGTATAGATGAGGTTCTTACCCTTTGAGTTGATGCACGTACGTACGGCACGCACGACTCAGTGAAGTCATCACAGGGTGAGACACACTGGCATACCTGATATAACAATAACAAATTAGTAATCCAGTACAGGCTCAGAAGACACTGGGTACCTGACATCGGACGGTCAGGAGACGGTACCCTAAAGGGTTCGTTCTTATGACCTCAACGGTATGGGAAGGGGTCCCCTAGAAGGGTTGGGTCCCTAACTTGGGCGTAGAGAGTATAGAGGACGTAACCGTCCACTCAAGAAAAGGGTGACTCGGTTAACCCTTCGAAATACCCGACATTTGGATGGGGTTCAGGGAAGGAGTTTCCTCAAAATCAAAATTCTGGTAAATACGGATACATCCCCGAAGGGAACACCGAGTCTCAAATTTCGAGGACGGACGTTACTCCCTCTGGGCCCAAGGTAGGGACCCACCCCTCTAGGGGACTTCTTCCTTTACCGTTGGGTGAGGTCATAAGAACGAACTTCTTCGGGTACCTCCCTCCTCAGACCACCCGATGTCAGGTGTCCCAACGTTTCTCAGCCTGTGCTGACTCGATGAAGTGAAAGTGAAAGTACGGATACATCTGTTTATAATTGGGTTTGAAAAGATGGCGGTCAGACAAGAGGATTTTTGGACAAACAGAAAGGAGTTCTTTAGACCCTTTCCAGTCAAAGGTAAGGTTAGGGTTTCTTTCCGTTACTTTTCTTACGAGTTCACTTCACTTCAGCGAGTCAGTACAGGCTGAGAATCGTTGGGGTACCTGACGTCGGGTGGTCCGAAGAGACAGGTACCCTAAAAGGTCCGTTCTCATGACCTCACCCCACGGTAACGGAAGAGGTTTCTTCCAAAGAAGGATTTCTTTGGACCTTTTCCAGTCAAAAGTAAGGTTAGAGTTGCTTTCCGTTACTTTTCTTACGAGTTTGATGACGTGTTAACATGAGTAGAGTGAACGACCCTCCCTAACCCCCGTCCTCCTCTTCCCCTGTTGTCTCCTACTCTACCGACCTACCGTAGTGGTTGAACTACCTACACTCAGGTTCACTTGAGGCCCTCAACCACTACCTGTCCCTCCGGACCGTACGACGCTAAGGACCCTAACGTTTCTCGCTGACTTGACTTGACTTGACTTTCTTTGGATAAACGAAAAGATTCAAAAAGAGGAGGAATGGAAAGGGGACACCTCAACTCGTATATTTGGAAACAAAGATAGAAACAAACAATTGTACATTGTTTGGTCACTAAAGGAGACAAACGGGGTTATAAGTACGTTTGATTTGGAAAATAGGACAATTAGTCAGAAGACAATTAAATTAAGTGTTCCGGGTCGACGACTTGGATTTCACAATCAGAGAGTCAGGACGGGTTGAGAAACCCTATCGCACCTGACATCGGGTGGTCCGAGGAGACAGGTACCTTAAGAGGTCCGTTCTTATGACCTCACCCATCGGTAAGAGAAGAGGTCCCCTAGAAGGACTGGGTCCATGACTTGGGACCAGAGGACGTGACATCCGTCTAAGAAATAGTCGACTCCGTGGTCCTTTCTGTTCTCTCATTTCTCTTTCGAAAAAGAGATGACGAGACTCTCCCTAACGCCCGTCCTCCTCTTCCCCTGTTGTCTCCTACTCTACCGACCTACCGTAGTGACTGAACTACCTGCACTCAGACTCACTTGAGGCCCTCAACCACTACCTGTCCCTCCGGACCGCACGACGCTAAGTACCCCAGCGTTTCTCAGTCTGTGCTGACTCGCTGACTTGACTTGACTTGACTGTACACAGTATTTATGTCTAGTAGGGTAAGACGAAAGGAACGGAAAAAGTGGGGTTCTATTTTCGTCAGTAGTTCCATATACCTTATATTGTATTTGGTATTTGAATCTAGATGAGTTTCCTTACTTCTCTAAGTCCTTACCTTATATACTTCCATTTTATTTACAAAAAGAGTAAAATTTAACGAGATTTTATACCTACTGGTATAATTTTGGCATTTTATGTAATACAAAAATATCGTATACATTTTCACTTTACGTACTGTTATTGTTGTGTTCCTTTCTGTCCCTCCTAAATCCTTTTGTGATGATATTACAGGAATCTTTATAATGAACTTCCATCCGAGTTTAATTAAAAAAAGAGAAAGAAAAAAAAAATTAATACTTTCATACTGTTGTGTAAATGTTCTCTAAACCTTTTATGTCTTCTTTCAATGTTTATCAAAGTGATATATAATATGAAAAATTCGTCTATTTAATTATAAAAATCAACCTCAAAGTTATAGTTTGAGAGTTTTTAATTATCTTACTTATCCGTCTTTTCATCTTCCTATAATCATCTGGACTTTTCGTGATACTTGGTTAAGTTACATTTATTCTAAATATATTAAAAGTGTGTTTTCATCCTATATTTAAGAAAAGTTAAAGGGTATCTGATATTAGATCCTCTGTGACCTTGTATAGGTCCCTGTATTTTATTCCACGTTTTTAAAGTACCAGATTCCCATAACTTTAGTACGTCTTAGATAAGAGAATAGTGACACCTTAATACAATCTTTAGTTGTATTTTTCTATAGACTTTTATTGGGTGTATAAAAGTTCATGTTACACTGTAAATGGTTCCGAGTTTAATTAAAATTTTTACCTTTCTTTATATACGGTTATTTCCTTTATTTTAATAATTTTTAAGAATTAATTTGGGTCCCTTCTTTCTTTTTTCACTTGTTTTTTCTTATTTTCCTTGTTTATTCGNATAAAAGTTCATGTTACACTGTAAATGGTTCCGAGTTTAATTAAAATTTTTACCTTTCTCTATATACGGTTATTTCCTTTATTTTAATAATTTTTAAGAATTAATTTGGGTCCCTTCTTTCTTTTTTCACTTGTTTTTTCTTATTTTCCTTGTTTATTCGTTAATTGTTCTACCATCTGAAATTAACTTTGTAGTATCTAAATTGAGTTTGTATCAAATTTACAATTACTGGGTATGTACAACCAAATTCTAATTCTCCTTAAACTTTATTTTTTATGTAAATATTGTCGTAGGTTTGTTTACTTATGTAATGTATACTGAATGTTTTATACAAGTTCTAAACATATGACTTTTACTATTTTTGTGAATAATTTTTATTTATTTTCTTTTCGATATATTTACATCTCTATATGACACAAGTACTTAACTTCTCAAATCCAAAACAATTCCACAATTAAGAGAAATTGATTCTTTCGAAGGGACCACTGAGTCTACCATTTCTTTGACGAACGTTATATCTTTTGGTCCCAAGCTAGGGACCTAGTCCTTATAGAGGACCTCATCCTCTACCGTTGACTGAGGTCACAAGAACGGACCTCTTAGGATACCTGTCTCCTCGGACCGTCCGATGTCAGGTACCTTAACGTTTCTCAACTTGTGCTGACTCGTTGATTAAGAAACGAAAGTGAAAGGAGAAGTTAACTGAAAACTGATCTCACGACAGATGAATTCTAAGTGTTGTACTCTCAACGTTTAACTCAAAATATACCCCGTTTTACTCCGGACGATTGACCCTCTGTCGTGGAGTCTATTGAAACTCTTTGACGAGGTTTCTCCGTCGCCCCCTCTTGTCATATATACACTAAAACAATTTTCCTCTCATGTACGTTAGTCCGGGTATAAAAAGGTCTTCCGAAAACGATCAGAATACTTTGAAAGACGATCAGTACTCTTTGTCAGTAGTGGTACTTCCTAAAATTACGAAAAGATCTATACTCCTCGATGTTCTTAACCCGAGTATTTTAGTGGAGGACTCTTATAGATAGACTTTTGGGCAGGACGGTCAAAAAGGGCTTCGTGTCTCACGGAGTAAAGAGGTAATGGGACTTGAGGAAAGTCTCCCTACAACTTCCAGTCGTCGATGTCGTCCTGTACTAAATCAGAAACATCTCCATCTCTGTTCATGGGTATCGTGTACGGTTAAAGATCGACTGTGACGTTTCCGTTGAGTTACCTCTTTTTTCAGAAGATGTTGACTAGGACTTTGTTAATCTGTAGGTATAAATTTTTTTTTCTTTGGTTTTGAAACTATATGTAGAGTATGTTTTTATTTTTAATTATACATAACATCTAGATTTACATTTTCCATTTTGATATTTTGAAATTCTTTTGTTAAATCTTCTTTTAGACACATCAAGAGCTAAACCATTACTTTTCTAAGTTGTTGTCATCGTATTAAATATTTTTCTTTTTAAACCGTTTAACCTAAAATATCTTTTATTTTAAAAAACGAGACACTTTCTGTGACCTTTCTTTTATTTTTTCTGTTATCCTCCTTATAAACGTTTACTGTGTAAACAATGTCGGGGGGTTTTATATTTCTTGAGAGTTTTGGGATGTTATCCCTCTGTTAGATTGTGTGTTTTTTTTACCCGTTTGCTAAACTTGTCTATGCAGTCATTTCTTCTGTATACCTAAAATTTATTCGTATATTTTTACAAGTTATAGTAATTCTTTTACTTTAATTTCGGTGTCACTCTACGGTGATGTGTGGATAACCAAACCGCCAAATCAACGATTCAGAACAGATTGAGAACACTAGGGTACCCGACATCGAACGGTCTGAGGAGACAGGTACCCTAAAGGGTCCGTTCTTATGACCTCACCCAACGGTAAAGGAAGAGGTCCCCTAAAAGAACTGGATCCTTAGTTTGGACATAAAGGATATAACTCCCGTCTAAGAAGTGACGACTCGTTGGTCCCTTCGGATATGTAGATAATCTTATCTGTGTTAATTTTTTCTTTTAGATTGTTATAGTTTCCAACTGTTCCTTAATCTCGTTTTCTTTAAGAGTAAGTAACGACCACCCTTACGTTTTAATATACTGGTGAATTCTTTTGTTAAGCCGTCAAAGAATATTTTAATTTGTATATGTTGGGTTGTTATGGTGAAGATCTATAAATGGGTTCACTTAACTCTTGTTCACGTGTGTATATACTCAAAATAAACATTAACGGGGTTTAACCTTTGTTGGTTATCCACTGTCTATCACAATGTATTACTGTTACCTTACCATGAATCGGTATCCTTTCTGGTTTGATAACTAAGTATATTATCACAGGTACATAGAATTTCCGTACGACGGTTTACGGTCTTCCGTCTGAGGATACTAAGGAAGAGGGTTAGAATGTGTTAGGGAGTGGGGACGGGTAAGGTCCGTGAAAATAAAGATTCTTCATGTAAACTCCCGTACACCGTTAGTACCACTACTGTACTTCGGACTTCATTACAAAAGTCTAAACACAAAGTTTATAAGTCACGACCGAAACTCTTATTACAGCAACTCACCTCACCTCCCTGTCTACGGCCACCTAACCCTGTGTCTGGTACTCTCTGTCTCTATTCTCCGGTGGATAACTGTTATAAATCCTCCATTTTAATCTTTACTTGTATGGTGAACAGTACGACGGTACGACATTAAAAGGTGTATTCTAAAGAGACCCTACGGATAATCGAGATACAAATTTTCACTCTCGTTTTAGACGAGACAGGAACCGTAAATTCATCCGTGTCCTACTAGAATCTTTTGTTTCTCTGACTGTTCCTTCCACGACGATTCGACGATTCAGTGAAGTCAGCACAAGTTGAGACACGTTGGGGTATCTGCCGTCGGGTGGTCCGAGGGGGCAGGGACCCTAAGAGGTCCGTTCTTGTGACCACACCCAACGGTAAAGGAAGAGGTTACGTCCTTTCACTTTTCACTTTCACTTCAGCGAGTCAGGAAAGGCTGGGAGTCGCTGGGGTACCTGACGTCGGGAGGTCCGGGGCAGCAGATACCCTAAAGGTCCGTTTTAATGACCTCACCCTACGGTAACGGAAGAGGCCGGTTCCTTCCACTCCCCACGGATTTTCGTTCCGTGTTACTTCGTTTGAACAAATAATTTATAATTAAAGTCGACGGAGAATCAGATCCTGTCTAAAGAATTTTGTCGACACCAAAAGGGTGATTATTAGTTTTGGTTTGAAAGTGTTCATGAGTACAAGAGTAAATAGTTATTTAAGGAACGGAACGCCATAAAAAGAAAAACAGAGAAAGTAAAGAGATCGACAGGGTGTTCTAGTGTACCACCAGGAAATTTTTAAAAAAATCAAGTCCCCGACAGTGTACTTACCCGTTAATAGAGGAAGACAAGTGATCTTAATGATAAGATTTGTGACCTCTATATCGTCACTTCTCAAGGGATCGGATAGGGATGATAGCGTCGTTGGAGGATTCATCGGTTTGGAGAGAGAGAGAGTGAGAAGGTACACACGCACTATTCAGTACAGGGGTACCTGTCGTCCGGCGGTCCGAGGAGACAGGTACCCTAAAAGGTTCGTTCTTATGACCTCACCCAACACTAAAGGAAGAGGTCCCCTAGAAGGACTGGGTCCCTAGTTACGTTCCAGAGGACTTAGAGGACGTAACCAAGTCAAGTCAAGTCAGTAAGTCAACACATGTTGTGAAGGGTTGGGGTACCTGACGTCGTCCGGTCCGGAGGGACAGGTAATGGTCGAAGGCCTCAAATGAGTTTGAGTACAGGTAACTCAACCACTACGGTAGGTTGGTAGAGTAGGAGACAGTAGGGGAAGAGGAGGGTGGAAGTCAGAAGGGGTCGTAGTGTCAGAAAAGTTTACTCAGTCAAGAAGTTTAGTCGACCGGTTTCATAACCTCAAAGTCGAAGTTGTAGTCAGGAAGGTTACTTATAAGTTCTTGCTAAAGGAAATCCTACCTGACCAACCTGGAGGAACGTCAAGTTGCCAGAGAGTTCTCAGAAGAGGTTGTGGTGTCAAGTTTTCGTAGTTAAGAAACCACGAGTCGAAAGAAATATCAGGTTGTGAGTGTAGGTATGTACTGATGACCTTTTTGGTATCGGAACTTATCTTTCTGGAAACGACCGTTTCATTACAGAAACTGAAAATTATACGATAGATCCAACCAGTATTGAAAGGAAGGTTCCTCATTCATTCAGAAAATTATTCAGAAATTCATTCAGAAAATTAAAGTACCGTCATTAGTGGTAGACGTGACTAAAACCTCGGGTTTTTTATTTCAGACTGTGACAAAGGGGTAGATAAAGGGTACTTCACTACCCTGGTATACGGTACTAGAAGCAAAAGACTTACAACTCGAAATTCGGTTGAAAAAGTAAGAGTAGAAAGTTTAAGTAGTTCTCCGAGAAATCAAGAAGAAGTGAAAGACAGTATTCCCACGATAGTAGACGTATAGACTCCACTAACTATAAAGAGGGTCGTTAGAACAAAGGTCGAATGTGAAGTCGGTCGGGTCGTAAAGAGTACTACATGAGACGTCTCTTCAATTTATTCGTTCTATTTTTATATGTCGGAACTGTATGAGGAAAAGGATGAACCTTGGTCAGACGACAAGGTACAAGTCAAGATTGACAACGAAGGACTGGACGTATATCCAAAGAGTTCTCCGTTCAGTCCACCAGACCATACAGGTAGAGAAAGTCTTAAAAGGTGTGAAATAACACTAGGTGTGTCAGTTTTCGAAACCACATCAGTTATTTCGTCTTTATCTACAAAAAGACCTTGAGAGAACGAAAAAGCTACTAGGTTGTCTACAACCGTTAAACTAGAGACCAAGGAGACGGAAAAGATTTGGGTCGGACTTGTAGACCTTCAAGTACCCAGTGTATGAAACTTCGGACCGAACCTCTTAGAACTCGTAATGAAATCATCGTACACTCTACTCACGTTAACACACCATCAAACTCGTAAGAAACCGTAACGGAAAAAACCCTAACCTTACTTTTGACTTGAAAAGGTCAGGACACCGGTGACGACTCAAAAGGTTTAAACGACCGTATACCTCACGTCGTGAAAGTGTCGTAGTAGAAAATCCTAAACGTTATCGAGTCGACCTTAAGGTAGTGGAGGTTATTGAAACAAGTATTACTACGAAGGATTCCGGGTGAACTGAAGAGTAAGGTCCTACAGACCGAGATCCACTCACTAGTGTGGTAGTACTAATAGACCCAGTACTTCGAGAAAAAACATGTCAAGACACATAAGAACGGTGGAGAAGAATTATAGAAGACGAAGACAATCCAGGAACCATAAAGACAGTCCAGGTGTGGTAAAGACAGGAAATAACTCGAGTAGAAACGTACTTTACAAGGGAACCATAGAAATTAAAAGAACTTCTCTAGAGATCAGAAAGGGTAAGATAACAAAAGGAGATAAAGAAACGTTACTAGTGACTCCTTCCGAAAGAATAGAGAGGAACGACAAGAAACCTTGAGACGTAAGTTTAACCATACAGAAAGGAAAAGAGGAAACGAAAAGCGAAGAGAAGAAAAGTGTCGATAAACATTCCGGAGGAGTCTGTTGGTAAAACGAAAAAACGTAAAGGAAAAGAACCGTTACCACAAATAGGGATAGAGGACATGTTACAATGTTTGGAGGTAGGTCAAGTAATCCGTGACAACTAGTCTAGATCAGGGAATTTAGATAAAGAGTGAAGGTGACATACATATTAGTATTCCCTAAACTTAATCCAGTATAGACTTACCAGATCACTAAAAGAGACGACGACGACGATTCGGCGAAGTCAGTACAGACTGAGAATTGCTGGGGTACCTGACGTCGGGTGGTCCGAGGAGGCAGGTACCCTAAAAGGTCCGTTCTCATGACCTCACCCTACCGTAACGGAAGAGGCTTGCCAAAAGGGAGGTGCAAGTTCCAGTCCTCCCCGTCGGTACTCCTCTATGGGGAGTAGGTTCCATTCCTCGTCACCGACGCGAAACGACCCCGTCGTCACTTCTCTATGGGGTGCAGGTTCCATTCTCTTTAGGTTCATTCTGTCATCCACAACGTTCTCCCGTAGTCTCCCGTCTGTATGACTTTGGTATTAGTGTCTTTTGATCGGGTAGACTAGTGTGCCTGGTATCGGAACAGATTGAGTTACTTTGATTCGGTACGGTACACGCCGGTGGGTCTTCCCTTACCGTTTGGTTGTAAAGTCATAAGAACGGAACTCTTGGGGTACTTGTCATACTTTTCCGTTTTACTATCCTATGACTTTCTCCTTGAGGGGTCCAGCCATCCGTGGGTCATACAATAACCTCTAGTCACTTCTTTATTGAGGTCTTTCTTACTTCCCTACCTCGGTTTCGTTTTTGTTATGGGTCGTCACCTACGCTGACCACTATCTTCGTTCCAGGCTACGACATTTCTCGTTATAACGTATCCTTGGACCTTACAATCCAGGTTAACCTTCACCAGTTTGTGCTCTACCGTTCTCACTTACAGTTGTAAGATTCTTAGTCCCTTGATTTTACCTCACCTTACCCCCTTAAATTGAGTCTACTGGTAATATAGATGATGACGCCCGTCTTTACCTCATTTACATCTTCTTTACCCCATCGGTAGTACCATTTGTTTACTCAGGCTTTACGTCATGAACCTACGTTAGAGTTTTTACTGTCTTACTAGAGACAAGCAAAGGTTCCGTTCGGTAAGTTATAGTGCCATAAGGTTCGGATACGGGGTCGGTCATTGTGACTTCTTCGACTTCAACTTGCCAAGATACTTCTGGATGTTCTGGAAAATCTTGATTGTGGGTTTTTTCTACAGGAAAAGTAATATCCCCTGACCTTACGTTTTCATCCTTCAGATCTTTGTGGACCTCATTGTCCGTTTAAACCGGAACCTCATGCCTTACTTCGTCCCGTTTCCGATTACCTCAAAACGGTTCTCTTACGTGACCAGTATAGTTTGTGGGAGTAGGTTGTTGTGTTCTCTTCTGAGATGTGTACCTGTAGTGGTCTACCAGTTGTGGTTTTAGTCTCACTAATATAAGAAACGTCTGTTTCTACCTCTTCGAGATATGTCAGTCGTTTTTGTTCTGGCCCTCGACTGACACAGAGTCCAGTATTCGAGGAATAATGGTTTAAGTCTGAGTTTAACTTCTTTCATCCCTTTTGGCGATCTGGTAAGTCCATACTGGATTTAGTTTAGGGAATACTAATATGTCACCTTCACTCTTTATCTAAATTCCCGGATCTAGACTATCTGTCTCGGACGACTTGATACCTGTCTCTAAGCACTGTAACATGTCCTCTGTCCCTAGTTCTGGTAGGGGTACCTTTTCTTTACGTTTTTTCGTTTTACCGACAGACTCCTCCGGAATGTTTATCGACACTTTTCTTCTCTTCACTTTTCGTTTCCTCTTTTCCTTTCTATATTCGTAGACTTACGTCTTAAGGTTTCTTATCGTTCCTCTCTATTCTTTCGGAAGAAGTCGTTAGTTACGTTTCTTTATCTCCTTTTGTTGTCTTACCCTTTCCGATCTCTAGAGAAGTTCTTTTAATCTCTATGGTTCCCTTGTAAAGTACGTTTCTACTCGAGTTATTTCCTGTCTTTACCATCCCTGGATTTTCTTCGTCTTCTATAATTCATCTCCACCGTTCTTATGTGTCCTCTTGACATGTTTTTTCTCGAAGTACTGGGTCTATTAGTACTACCACACTAGTGAGTGGATCTCGGTCTGTAGGACCTTACACTTCAGTTCACCCGGAATCTTTCATAGTGATACTTGTTCGATCACCTCTACTACCTTAAGGTCAACTCGATAAAGTTTAGGATTTTCTACTACGACACTTTCACGGCGTGAGTTATACAGTCATTTAAACATTTTGAATTGTCACCGGTGTCCTGACCTTTTCCAGTCAAAAGTAAGGTTAGGATTTCTTTCCGTTACGGTTCTTGCGAGTTTGATGACGTGTTAACGTGAGTAGAGTGTACGTTACCGTGGGGTGAGGTCATGAGAACGGACCTTTTAGGGTACCTGCCTCCTCGGACCATCCGACGTCAGGTACCCCAACGATTCTCAGCCTGTGCTGACTCGCTGAAGTGAAAATGAAAAGTGAAAGTACGTAACCTCTTCCTTTACCATTGGGTGAAGTCACAAGAACGGACCTCTTAGGGTCCCTGTCCCGTCGGACCACCCGACGGCAGATACCCCAACGTGTCTCAGTCTGTGTTGACTTCACTGAATCGTCATCGTCATCGTGTACGATCATTTCATTACGAGTTTTAAGAGGTTCGGTCCGAAGTCGTTATGCACTTGACACTTGAAGGTCTACAAGTCCGACCCGAATTTTTTCCGTCTCCTTGGTCTCTACTTTAACGGTTGCAGACGACCTAGTACCTTTTTCGTTCTCTCAAGGTCTTTTTGTAGATAGAGACGAAATAACTGATACGGTTTCGGAAACTGATACACTAGTGTTGTTTGACACCTTTTAAGACTTTCTCTACCCTTATGGTCTGGTGGACTGGACGGAGAACTCTTTGGAGATACGTCCAGTCCTTCGTTGTTAATCTTGACCTGTACCTTTTTGTCTGACCAAGGTTTATCCTTTTCCTCATGTAGTTCCGACATATAACAGTGGGACGAATAAATTGAAGATACGTCTCACGTAGTACTCTTTACGACCCGACCTTCTTCGTGTTCGACCTTAGTTCTAACGGCCCTCTTTATAGTTAGTGGAGTCTATATATCTACTATGGTGGGAATACCGTCTTTCACTTCTCCTTGATTTTTCGGAGAACTACTTTCACTTTCACCTCTCACTTTTTCAACCGAATTTCGAGTTGTAAGTCTTGTGCTTCTAGTACCGTAGACCAGGGTAGTGAAGTACCTTTTATCTACCCCTTTGTCACCTTTGTCACCGACTGAAATAAAAAACCCCGAGGTTTTAGTCACGTCTACCACTAACGTCGGTACTTTAATTTTCTACCAATGAGGAACTTTCCTTTCAATAATGGTTGGATCTATCGTATAATTTTTCGTCTCTATAATGAAACGGTTGTTTCCAGGTAGATCAGTTCCGATACCAAAAAGGACACCAGTACATGCCTACACTCTCAACCTGACACTTCATTCGACTCGTGGCTTCTTAACTACGAAAACTTGACACAACAACCTCTTCTGAGAACTCTCGGGGGACCTGACGTTCGTCTAGGTTGGTCAGGTAGGATTTCCTCTAGTCAGGACCCACAAGAAACCTTCCTTACTACGATTTCGACTTTGAGGTCATGAAACCGGTGGAGTACTTTTCTCAACTGAGTAACCTTTTTTGAGACTACGACCCTCCCTAACCCCCGTCCTCCTCTTCCCCTTCTGTCTCCTACTCTACCGACCTACCGTAGTGGCTGAGTTACCTGTGTTCAAACTCACTTGAGACCCAACGACTACCTGCTCCTCCGGACCGCACGACACTAAGTACCCCAGCGTTTCTCAGGCTGTGCTGATTCGATGACTTGACTTGAAGTTATATTCAGACATAAGTCGTTATTATTTAAGTACTGGATTCGGTGTCAGTCGAGGGTCAGAAAAAACCGACTGAAACATCTCGAAGAGGTAGAAACCGACATTTCTTGTATTAGTCAGACTAAAGCAACAACTGGTAGACCACTGCAGGTGCACATCTCAGGAGAGAACACAACAACCTTCTCCCACAAACTATACTGGTCACACAAGAGAACCGTTTCGAGATAATCCAATCACCTAAGAAATGGTGACACGGTAGACCCTTCGAGGAGAGTGAGAATAAAGAGAAATAAAAGGGGGTAAGAGGTTTCAGAAGAAGTATGTTACCTTAATACTCGTGTAGTGTAGAAACGAAAGTAGGACATTGAGGATATCCATAAGTACATTGTACTATACGTCCAAAAGTCATACATTTAAGGTAAACTGAAAGATCAGAGTACGGGGAGGTAAGGTGGGTGAAACGAAATAGATTACTTTCAGTATTCTCTAGGGACTCTCAAATGTGAACGGATACTAAAATACAAAATACACAAGAAGGAAAACTCACCTTACAGGAAAGGGTAGAACAGAGGGGTCATTTGAGAATGTGTAAAAAGTCCTAAGATCATTGAGAAGGAAAAAACTTTACCAGGGACAGGGACATTCACTAGGAGTAGAGACCCGAGGGAGCCGCGACACATCTTTAGAAATAGTGTCGTAAAGAACGTCACAAGACCCTCTCTAGAGTAAGTAACTCCCTTTTATGACATTAGAGTAAAACTCTAAACGTAACGGAGTGTGTCGTGGATCGGGGTCCCGTCTCGTAGTCACTCATCAACGAATTACTTTATTTCCTTCTTTAGTTCTACAACTTAATCCAGTGGACCTGGACACGAAGAGTATTAATAAACACACTAAAACTACTACAAAGAAACCCAAAGTCTAAAAAAAAGTAGACAGTTTACCCCTTTATCTCGATCGAAAAGACAATCCGAAAGAGGTCGAAATTATGAGCTACCGACTTTAATAGTAGATAATGTTTCCGACTTTATATATATAAAATAAGATAATGTCTTACAAAATATTTTTCCAATTCTTATGACCTTTTTTTAAAGTGTATTTTTAGTCTCAAAGGTGATATAGAGTTGTTTCGGCTATTAAACTAATGTAACCCGGTTATAAGGATTTTCAGATGTTAGCAGAGATCGACTTAGTACGACGGGGAAATCTACGCTCACACACACAAGACAGACTGTTAGGACGGGTAGAAAAAGATAACAGGGGAGAATTGTCTCTCTTTGATATTCAACGACGGATAACAGTGTGAATATGGTGTCATAAGAAGTCCTTTTTTTACTCTTTATCTTTTATAAAGAACCCCTGAAAGGACCACCAGGTCACCAACTCTTAGACGGAAAGTAACGTCCCCTATACCCGAACTAGGGACCAGTCCCTTGATCCTAGGGTGTACGGTACCCCGTTGCTCTCTTTCGGACTCACAACGTTGTTTCTACGTCGTATTGGTGTTTTAACTTTTTTTCTTTAAAGAACAAGAGTAAAGAGACAAATTTCCTCTTTTTACTTTTTATTTACCTCTCAGAGAATATAAAGAATAGAAACCCACTGGAGAGTGAATTCATGTAAACATACGTATTAATGTTTGTTGGATTTTAAACGAGGATTTCACTTTCATAATCAGGGAATCAGTACAGGTCGAGGGACGTAAGGTACCTGACATCGGACGGTCCGAGGAGACAGGAACCTTAAGAGTTCTGTTCTTATGCCCTCATCCAACGGCAAAGGAAGAGGTTTTTAAACGAACCCACCATGGTTAAGTTTCATAAGACCGAAATCTAAAGAAAAGATCGAATCAAGTAGACCTAAAACTACAGGACTACTAGGAGAGTCTTTTATGACAACGGAATCATTTCTGTTTATATACGAAACACGAGTCAACCCAGGTTGAGAAACATCGGGGTACCTGACATCGGGTGGTACGAGGAGACAAGTACCTTACAAGGTCCGTTCTTATGACCTCACCCAACGGTGAAAGATAAGGTCCCCTAGAAGGGTTGCGTCCCTAGCTTGGACGCAGAGAACCCAGAGGGTGTAACCGTCCATCTAAATGATGATGTCGTGGACTCTTCGGGGTTATTTCTGGAGTAATTAATTAGACCATAAAGAAAGTGGACTTCGTTGACTACGAAAAATAGATTGCTAATGAAATATAAACTTATAGTATTCTTGTAAGAGACGAGTGAAGTTTAGGACCCTTTTGATGAAGGACGGAAAGTTCCTACGATACTTTTGAACAGATTCTTTCGTGTTCCTTTAATGAGAAACAAATAAGGAAGTAACAAGGACAATCTTGACGTTCTTGACGTATAAATATGCAAACGTCAAAAAATTACCTGGACGCTTATTCCAGATGACATCTCAATTCACAACCCTTTGTTCTATTCCGTACGCAACTACTATTCCGGACTTCAGATCCCTCCGGCTTTACTGGGCTATTTCTTTTGTCGTCGAGAGGTAAGGGAGAAGAACAAAAAAATGTGCGTTTGGTCCCGCAAGCGGTAGGCGTGAAGTCTGGAGTTTCTTGTGGAGGAGACATGACACATTAAAACGTCCTTGGGGATAAGGAATCGAATCTTGGTCTCCCCCGCCCCTTCCGTCGACAGTGAGTTAAGGTGACCGGTTACTCTCCCCTCTTTCGGGGCGGAGGAAGGGACCCACGATAACGCCCGTACGCGTTACTCGCAAGGTCGCGGTGGTGGGTAGTCGACTCTTAGCATCGACCCCCGAGTCCCCGGGAACCCAGGGGCGCCGGTTTCTTCCTCTTCCTTCGGCTCCTCCAGCCCCATTCTCCTCGGAGCCCTCCCCCACAGAGACCGCCCCGCGGGGCTTTCGCGCACAGGGGCACCGACGGCGCGGTGGATCGAAAAACACGCGCAACAGTCCACCGGCGGCGGGGACGCGAAACGACGTCCGAGGGCCCTCAGCCTCCCGGCCGCGATTGGGACGGGGCTCTAGCGCGACGAGGGGTGCGGGGCGGCCGACCGCGCCCACGCGGCGGGCTAGTCCGCCCAGGGCGGCCGGGACGGTCGGGCCGGGCGGGTCGCGGCCGACGCGAGATCGGAGCGGAGGCGGGGGCCGGCGGGGCCGGCGCGAGCGAGTCCGCGTGGCCGCCCGATGCGCGGGGCCCCGCCCCGACCACGGGCTCGGCGAGGCCGGGTCGAGACCTTAGGTCGAAGACGGAGCCCGACCTGTGGTCAACTGGAGAAGGAGAAAAATTGCGTGCCTAAATCTTTTGCGAGAAATTTCAAGAGGAGAGCTTATGTCTACCTCTTCCTTTACCGTTGGGTGAGGTCATAAGAACGGACCTCTTAGGGTACCTGCCTCCTCGGACCACCCGATGTCAGGTACCCCAGCGTTTCTCAGCCTGTGATGACTCGATGAAGTGAAGTGAAGCGAAGCGGTTATGTCTTGTTGACTTCTGTATGTAAAGACATCATTTCCTCGGCAGACAAATAAGCTTCCGAGTAGCACCAACCAAAAGCCAAACCGTTCCTCTCAAACTGTACGTCGGAAAGAAACTAGAAAAGTTACGTCCTTTCGCAATCAGCGAGAAAGCACAGGCTGAGAACACGCTGGGGCACCTGAGATCGGGAGGTCCGAGGAGACAGGCACCTTAAAATGTCCGTCCCTATGACATCACCCAACGGTAAGGGAAGAGGTCCTCTAGAAGGGCTGGGTCCCTAGATTGGGTGCAGAGGACGTAACATCCGTCTAAGAAATGGTGGACTCATGGACGGGAATTAACCGAACGTCTTTCGGGAAACGTCTATGTATTTTATAAGGTCCTATGGAGGGCTGGGGCGGGGAGAACAAAAAATCCAACAATGAAAGGAATTTAAGTCTGTTTTTCTTTTTTTACGGGAAGGTCAGTTTACAACATATAAAGAGAGAAGAGTCCCAAGAATATAAACGAACCGAGAACATCTGTATGCAATTACAAACAAATTAAGTCTAGTTGTATAAGACTGGTATTAACATATAGTAGTCGGGACCCTAAAGAAACCTCCCTTACTACGATTTCGACTTTGAGGTCATGAAACCGGTGAAGTACGCTTCTCAACTGAGTAACCTTTTCTGAGAATACGACCGTCCCTGACCCCCGTCCTCCTCTTCCCCTGTCGTCTCCTACTCTACCGACCTACCGTAGTGACGGACCTACCTGTACTTAGACTCACTTGAGGCCCTCAACCACTACCCGTCCCTCCGGACCACACGAGGCTAAGTACCCCAGCGTTTCTCAGCCTGTGTTGACTCGCTGACTTGACTTGACTTTCGAACGTGTCGTAGACCTTCTTTTCTTTTACCAATTTACGACACGACAAGTCACTATGACCTCCACTTGCAAAGAAGACCCCAACAGGACTAGTGGTGGGGGTGGGGGAGTCCCGTCTCTGAATATCGTCACAATTTGACACACGACACTACACCTGTCCCGAGACGAACCGTCCGACGAAACTCTTCAAACAGGGTCTGAAACCTGACCAATTCTTAATTTGAGATCAAGTCTAAAAGACTTCCTCAATTGTACTACTATGGTACAATTGAGTCATTGTAGATGTAAAAAGAAGTCTATAGAATGAAGACGACAAGTACTAGAACTTTAGTCAGACTTAAAACTAATACTAGAGTTTGAAATCGGTCCCCGACGACCAATTTTTTATTTAGCATATCTTGTGGACGTCATTCAGACTCATTTCAAACGACATTAAGGTAAATTAAACTTTCGAATCACGCACTTTCCCATTTTTTATCAAGAACCATAACACCTGGTTTGGCTCTATCATACTATTAAATTACCTACCTCCTCCACTCGATTGTTCACGTCAATTACGTTGACTACAACTGTCACGAGTACGAACATCATCTCACTAGTGGGACCGTAGAGACCTAGTAGAAGACACTGGGGTCGTGAACACTTAAGGTGTTCTTGACCGTCTGAACAGAGAGAGTAGAGATATAAGGTCTCCATCCTTATCTATTATTTACTACATGACTGATCTAGTAAAATTTACTACTAATCGTGACACTACGTCATCCAATTTAGTCGTCTCACCGTCTTACCACTGAGGCGTGAAGTCTAGTTTCACTGGCATCTTATGAAGAGGTCGGTACACTGCACTGAAAGGCCCCCCCCTTTTTTCTCGTTCAGTGGCTC
The DNA here is from genome assembly GCA_006410555.1 of Capra ibex. NCBI lineage: Eukaryota > Metazoa > Chordata > Mammalia > Artiodactyla > Bovidae > Capra > Capra ibex. Next base: position 53,096,909 of record SJYO01026388.1, on the reverse strand, counting down.
CCTCCCCCGCCCCCAGTACCTTGTTCGAGAGGTCCCTCTCCTTTATCGTACCTCGTCACCGGGTTCAGTCGCTATTCAGACCCTGTAGGACCTAGACTTTCTTTCTGGAGCTCAAGTGACAGAATCGTCACCAATATAATTGGGAGTCGGACCCGCACACAAGAATCCTTTATCCATGTAAACAGAATGTTTATAAATAATTCGTGAATAATATATATGTCTATGACTTTCATCTCGTCAGATGCGTTATCTGGTTTTTTTTTTTTTTTTTTTGGGGTGGTGGCTTTTGTTTGTTTTATTTGGACGGGAAGACCCTCGAATAAAAACCTCGTGTTCAACCTCCCTTCATGACGACTACGAGTGGCAATTCTTTCACTTTGACTGATATTTGATAAAGATAACGAAATAGGCGTCACTTAAATATCTCGTACTGGAAATACAATTAACCTTAAAATTCCTAAGACGTGACACAGGTAATCATTGATCCCCATTACAAACTACGAGTTCTAAGGAAAAATTTTTAGGGGAAACAAGAAAATAAACGAGAAATCTTTGTCAGAATTCTAAGAGTCATGTTCATAACGTGAAACTAGGAGAGAAGGGTAGAAAGGGAAACATTACAAATATATAGGAGTATCTTACGATAAAAAACTCTACAAACCACTTGTGACAAGTTATCTTGAAACGACTTTACCTTTACAAGGTAGGCACTCGACAGGTTCGGTCACCGGTATGTCCATACTTGTGAACTATCACGTTCAAATCTATTACTCCATATCAATAAGACTCAGTATTTTGATCCTTAAGCCTTACCGGAAAGTCTTTATATGTCGCACTCACGAAACCACGTAAAATCGAGACCCGATGCACGACCTACCTCTCACTGTACGTTTCGTCTGTAGTCTTATTGAACCAACTACATTGGACACACGTCTCTAGTATGTGAAAATTTAGTCAAATATCAATCGACACATAGACAAAGACACATAAAATGTCATATCAACCAACAAACCTAGGAAATAAAGAGTATCGAGTAGTAGTCCTCTCGGTTAGTGACAACAAAAAATCTATAGTGATACTCGTCTTATTCTCTTCTACTCCTTCGATACGTCGGCACAATGGAACTAAGTAGTACTTCAGTGAGGTCCGGATAAAGGGGTAGAAGGAACTCAAATCGGTCTAAAGTATGTCCCAGACGTCTTTCGACCATTTAAACCACAAAGACTTAACTCACCCGAGTGGATAGGAATTAAAACAACATGTCCCGTTGTTGTTGTACCAAAACACAAAATTTTATATCGTTGTTGTACCAAAACACAAAATTTTTATATCATCCGAAATTCTAAATCAAAGTTTAAAATCAAGAAAAGAATGTAATTCACACAACGAATAAGAGCAATATGGAGTTAAAGAAACACATTTTTTTAGTATTAATAATAACATGGATAGAGGTATCCGAACCACCTTCTTAGTTGACTCTTTTATTTGTACTTTCAACATTTGTGTTACGAATCCTTTATTACAATCACTATTAGAACAACTCGAAAAGAAAGGGAAGGTAGCTAGTGTCAAAGAAAAGTAAGAATCGAGTCGTGACTCGGTTCTCTGAGTGGTGGCGTGGGAAGGAGATTCCTTTACGGTTGGTTAGGTTGTCACCGTCGGGAAAACCCACTTACTGCGAATCAACAGAGTGGTCGTCCTTGAAGGAGTTTACATCCGAGAACTCATTTCCCTACTCCCTGTGGCCATCAAACATCGATAAACCAACTAAGAGACTTCTCGTCTTTTCCTCTGGTATTTTCTTTTGTCACCCCTCCGAATAGGATCCGAACAACTCAGAACTCCCAATTCCAATTACGATGTTATGCTTCACCGTCAGGTACCCTGAGTCACTAGTATGAGGGGTGAGACCCCCTCTTTCACCCGGAGTCGATGAGGACACCAGCCCACCAGGACTCCGTCCCTTCCACCAACTACAACGAGGACGTCTACGTTCTCGCCTCGAAAGGAAAGAAGACACATCTCATCCTTTCGAGAACCAGGGACCTACACGTAATAGAGTAAACCTAGGACCGACGTCCGGGTTTACAATTCACAGAAGGAGTTTCATCTCTGAAGAGTAAAAACGGTCAAGGTGACCGTCGACTTTTCCGTCAACCACTCAAGGACGTCGAAGTTTCCGTATTTCGGTGATGCCTCTCACTTCTCACACTGAACCTCTATCCCTACACTCTGAGTACACACACACACACCTGCCTTCTCGTGGGGGTTCTCTCATGTATTTCTTCTTTCTCCTTGTGCAGGAGTAGATCACACAAACACATCCGTCACTCGGATCAACTATCTCCCTTTCCTCTTTCTTTCCATAGTCACTCGGTCCTCCTACAACGGGGACAGACATGTCATTTTATAATAAACCGTCACTTGTCCTTCCCTCTTGCGTTACCGTTGGGTGAGGTCACAAGAACGGACCTCTAAGGGTCCCTGTCCCTTCGGACCACCCGACGGTAGATACCCCATCGTGTCTTAGGTTGTGTTGACTTCGTTGAATCATCGTCGTCGTCGTCACTTGTCCTTCCTTCTTAGCTATGTACGACGTTGTACTTACCCGGAACTTTTGTCACGACTCTTTTTCTTTAGTCAGTGTTTTTCTTGTGTAACATACTAAGGAAATTATACTTTACATGTCTTGACCGTTCGGACATTTCTGTATTTTATCTACTCACCACCGGACGTCGAATCCTCGAACAACTCTTTACCCCTCAGGGACAATTACCCATAGTCGAAATAAACCTCTCATTCCTTTGCAAGATCGTCACTGCAGCACCAACGTGTTGAAAAATAATACTCATAAATTTTTGTGGTAACCTATCACGTGAAATCTACCCACTCACATACGACACACGTAACATAGACTCATTTCGACAACACGAGTTAAAGGTCGAGAAACCTGACGTCGGGTGGTCAGAGGAGACAAGTACCCTAATAAGTCCGTCGTTATGACCTCACCCAATGGTAAAGGAAGAGGTCCACTAGAAGGACTGGGTCCCTAATTTGGACACAGAGGACACAGAGAACGTAACCGTCCGTCTTAGAAATGGGTGACTCGGTAGTCCCTTCGGGAAGAGTTGGGGGTTCGAGAATGACCCCCTTTTTTTCTACGTTTTAACTCTCTAGATCAACCACAAAACATCCGTCGAACCCTATCATAACTAGAACAACTTAGGGTCCAGGTCACATCAAACCCAGGAGTCGAGAAGTCCACCGACGTTCGGGTTCAGGTTCCGATGGACCCTCATTAGAATAAGGACGACGGGACGACGTCACCAAGATGACAAACTCATCTTCAAACTAAGTGGGAAAATACTTTAACCAAAACCCAGAGACTGTTAATGAATCACTTCAGGTTTCCCGAGTCTTATCTACTTGACCTGGACGGTTAGTCCTTCTCTCTTACCTCTCGTAGATTTTGAAGGGTCCCTAAGGTCCCACCGGAGCTATGTCGTCTCGTGTCCGTACCGGGGTCATGACAAAAAAGACGGAGTCGGTAAGGTGACAACATGAACAATGGTCGTGGTTGTTAATCTAGTTTCTGTGTATAAAGGAACACCAGAGAAGGGGGACTAATGGTCTTTAGAGGTCACCCAAGAAGAACGTTGCATAAGTTTGGTTTGGATCGTAGGTCTCGGGTGGGAGAAGACACTGTAGACAAAATACCCCGTCGTCCCTGACAATCTTGGTCTTGGGACCTTAACTTAAGGTGGAGACGGATCACCCAGTAAACCCCATGGAAAGGTCAACGAATTTGAAGTATACGGTGTTAAACGACTAACACCGTGGGGTGAGGTCATGAGAACGGACCTTTTAGGGTACCTGCCTCCTCGGACTATCCGACGTCAGGTGTCCTAGCGCTTCTCAGCCTGTGCTGACTCGCTGAAGTGAAAGTGAAAAGTGAAAGTACCTCTTCCTTTACCATTGGGTGAGGTCACAAGAACGGACCTCTCAGGGTCCCTACCCCCTCGGACCACCCGACGGTAGATACCCCAGCGTGTCTCAACCTGTGCTGACTTCATTGAATTGTCGTCGTCTTTCGGTCCAAATAAACGGTGATGGATGAAATTTCCCCTCTTGAACTTTTAATTTAATCTGACAGATACACTCTACGAAAAGTAAAGTGTCTACACGTCATTTACAATCCGGTAACGTGGAAAAGGAAGAGATACAGTAGAGGACGAATGGGTTGGTACTCGGTAGTCTAGGTCCTAACTGGTATCTAAAGGGGAAGGAAACCATTGACTGTGTGACGGAAGTATGACAGGTGTACCTGACCCAGACAGACGGAGTCGAAGTACAGAAACGGAAAAAACAAAAAGTATATAAGTATGAGTCCATAGGTTCAGAATATGGACTCAAAGTATTTAAGAAAAATCTCTTCTCACTATCAGTACAAAGGAAAAGGGGTAGGGACAGTGAAAACGGACCGTGTACTGAAAGATGACTAGGTTGGGTGGGTGGTCGTCTCTACCCTAAGTCAAGGTCCTAAGAGCAAGATTTCGATGGGTAGGAACGACGAGGGATTTTGATTACAGTGTCTTCTCCCGTCCGACCATAACGAAAATACCAAAATATAATAATGGAAACAGTAAGAACATTTACCTTCTGAACTAAACTCGTAAGAAACCGTAACGGAAAGAAACCCTAACCTTACTTTTGACTGGAAAAGGTTAGGACACCGGTGACGACTCAAAAGGTTTAAACGACCGTATAACTCACGTCGTGAAAGTGTCGTAGTAGAAAATCCTAAACGTTATCGAGTTGACCTTAAGGTAGTGGAGGTGATCGAAACAAACATCACTACGAAAGATTCCGGGTGAACTGAAGTGTAAGGTCCTACAGACCGAGATCCACTCACTAGTGTGGTAGCACTAATAGAACCAGCACTTCTAGAAAAAACATATCAAGAAGACACATAAGAATGGTAGAAGTAAGGTTAGGGTTTCTTTCCGTTACGGTTTCTTACGAGTTTGATGATGTGTTAACGTGAGTAGAGTGTACGAACAGGACCTCTTCCCTATCCGATGAGTGAGGTCATAAGACCAGACCTCTTAAGATACCTGACATATCAGATACCCCAGGGTTTCTCAGACTGTACTGACTCACTGAAAGTGAAGTGAGTGTGTGATTATTTCATTACGAGTTTTAAGAGGTTCGGTCCGAAGTTGTCATGTACTTGGCACTTGAAGGTATACAAGTTCGACCAAAATCTTTTCCGTCTCCTTGGTCTCTAGTTTAACGGTTGTAGACGACCTAGTAGTTTTTTCGTTCTCTTAAGGTCTTTTTGTAGATGAAGACGAAATAACTGATACGGTTTCGGAAACTGACACACTAGTGTTGTTTTACACCTTTTAACACTTTCTCTACCCTTATGGTCTGGTGGACTGGACGGAGAACTCTTTGGAGATACGTCCAGTCTTTCGTTGTCGATCTTGACGCGTACTTTGTTGTCTGACCAAGGTTTATCCTTTTCCTCATGTAGTTCCGACATATAACAGTGGGACGAATAAATTGAAGATACGTTTTATGTAGTACTCTTTACGACCCGACCTACTTCGTGTTCGACCTTAGTTCTAACGACTCTCTTTATAGTCATTGGAGTCCATACGTCTACCGTGGTGGGAATACCGTCTTTCACTTCTCCTTGATTTTTCGGAGAACTACTTTCACTTTCACCTCTCACTTCTTCAACCGAATTTCGAGTTGTAAGTCTTTTACTTCTAGTACCGTAGGTCAGGGTAGTCAAATACCCTTTATCCACTTCTTTGTCACCTTTGTCACAGTCTGGAATTAAAAACCCCCGAGGTTTTAGTTACGTCTACCACTAACGTCGGTACTTTAATTTTCTACGAATGAGGAACCTTCCTGTCAATACTCGTTGGATCTATCGTATAACTTTTCGTCTCTGTAATGAAACGGTTGTTTCCAGGTAGATCAGTTCCGATACCAAAAGGGTCATCAGTACATACGTATACTCTCAACCTGAAATTTCTTTCGACTCGTGGTTTCTTAATTACGAAAACTTGATACCACAACCTCTCCTGAGAACTCTCAGGGAACCTGACGTTCCTCTAGGTTGGTCAGGTAAGATTTCCTTTAGTCTTTGAGGTTATAAAACCGGTGGACTACACTTCTTGACTGAGTAAACTTTTCTGGGACTACGACCCTTTCTAACTTCCACTCTTCTCTTCCCCTGCTGTCTCCTACTCTACCAACCTACCGTAGTGGTAGAGTCGTCTGTACTCAAACTCATTTGAGGTCCTCAACCACTACCTGTCCCTCCGGACCGGACGACGGTTGGTACCCCAGGTTTCTCAGCTTGTGCTGACTCGCTGACTTGACTTGACTAAGCTCGTCTACGAAAGAGAACTAACAAAACAAACGAACAAGTGTCGAGGGGTCCCGGATTACCCCACAACCCACACATCGTCTAAGTCAATCACACGACTGACGGGTTCGGAAATGTCACAAGGCTCGTGTGAGTTTCTATCATCTCCTCATCGACTTTAAGAAACGACACGTGTCAAGACAGGTGTCCCTGTGAGGAAAAATAGGAAAAAGGAATTGATACTGACTACACACCATACTTGACTTCTTCTTGTCTAGAAGCAAAATAAGAGAAAGACACCGTCGACGTGGTGAATCGAAGGACAAGATTCTATGACCGAAGGTGTCGTCTTAAGAGGAAGGAGACAGTCCCCTCACACGAACAATACCCGGAAAATGACCCATAAAGGAAAAAAGAATTGAACAACCGAGACGAGAAAGTTTAACTTGGAAAAAAGGGTAATTTTAATCTCTGGGTAATCACTCGACAAGGACATAATTCAATTTACTCTCTTTTACTTTAAAACCCCCTTTCGGACTTTAGACACACGGTATATTAAGTATTAACTTACGGAAAAGAGACGGTCCTTAATAAAATATACAACCTCTTTCTTTCTATCTATCATACACCTGGGACCGGATATCAACGAGTGTCAAATTAATTCCTCTTTTATATGTTTACCAATTTTCCTATGTGTCTTTTCCGTGAATACCAAAAAGACCACCAGTACATACCTACACTCTCAACCTGACACTTCTTCCGACTCACGACTTCTTAACTACGAAAACTTGACACCACAACCTCTTCTGAGAACTCTCAGGGAACCTGACGTTCCTCTAGGTTGGTCAGGTAAGACTTCCTCTAGTTGGGATCCTAAAGAAACCTTCCTTACTACGATTTCGACTTTGAGGTCATGAAACCGGTGGAGTACTCTTCTTGACTAAGTAACCTTTTCTGAGACTACGACCCTCCCTAACCCCCGTCCGCCTCTTCCCCTGCTGTCTCCTACTCTACCGACCTACCGTAGTGACTGAGTTACCTGCACTCAGACTCACTTGAGGTCCTCAACCACTACCCGTCCCTCCTGACCGCACGACACTAAGTACCCCAGCGTTTCTCAGCCTGTGCTGACTCGCTGACTTGACTTGACTTGACTTAACTTTAGTAGGAAACGCTCTAGTTTCTACAAAGGTTTCCCTCACCTATTAAACTTGGAATAAAAGAAATTGTACAAATTGAGTCAAGATGGGATATTTCAGGTAAAAATTTTTATAGTTGTACACTCAAATGAGAAACTGCCCAAGGAAACCATTTAAAGTTGGGACAATCCAAGTAGTTTAAACATTTTAGATTCCTCATTGAAATTTTATCCATATTAATACACTGAAAATACAATAAATCCATTGACGACTCTTTTGACGTGACGAGTGGTTGTCGACTACTTTAATCACTTGTTCGTTTAGTTGGTACAGAATGTGAGGTCCGCAACCACCACTGGGGCGGGTCAACCGGGTCGCATAGAGAAGGTTGTAGGTCTTCTAGTGTGTTACGACACTCAACTCAAAATTTAACTGAAGTGACAAACAAAAGTTAAGAAGTACCCTTGAACCACCTCTAAGTCTTTACCTGTTGGTCACAAGGAGGTTCTTCTCTAAAAATTTTCCGATCTGGAGAAATCTTACTTACATTCTTTATTAATACAATCTTCCTATTGTGAATTGACGTAAAAAGACATCACACAATCCGTCAATTATTTACAAGTAATTACTTTCCAATTGTTTGCATCTATGGTTCCAAACGAAATTTTGATACACTAAGATCTACGCTAGACTACTTTAGAGTATCGAAACCTTGAACCTTCGTGAAAGTTCAAAATCCTTGAAAACAAATAATTTTTATTTTAGACTGACCTATACTAAATCCGATTAAAACAGTCCCATTTACATATCATGTAATAATTTCTGTTCCTACTTGATTTCATCCCCATAACAAGAGAAGACTCCGTCTACATCTTCTATTGGTAGAGCTGAGGGGTCTTTAATAGGAAATGACATGAACAGTTTCAGTCTTATGATCTTTTGATCAAATTACACCGTATAACAATCCTTAATAATGAGGAGTCTCATATATATTATTCTTAAAAAAAAAAAATTTAGTGTCTAGACTCGATATCCAAATAAACTGAAAAACAAAGACTTAGTGTCGATTAGGATATGGACCTAATGAGATCAGTAAAACGATCGTCATAAAACCAGCAGGCCTGAATGGATTTGAAAATCCTATACAATTAGATGTATCAAAATAAAAAGTCGGATGAAGTAATTCCGATGAGACGGTCTCACGACTGTGTGACCTTGTAGACTTTACAAAAGTCTACTGGTTGACACAAAGACATTAGTAATTGAAGGGTTGTCAATAATGAGATGAACTTTCTAACTTCACTCTATAGTCACACAAAACCTCAGTTTCCCTCATTTAATCCAATGTCTACTAGGACTTTTTCACGACAATGCGAGTCGTCACATTCCATTGAGTATAAGATTAAACCCCATTGAGATCAAAAGAGACCGACAAGAACCTCCTCGTTCCTTCCCTTATCGCACCTCCAGGGTGGAATAGGGGACGTCTCAGGTATCCTAACCACGTGACTCCCAACAAGGTCAAACAGACCTCCGTGGTCACAACCGAGATGGAACGAGAAGACCGAAGTCTAGACAAGAGCATCAATTGATTTTCCCGGAGAGGAAAGACACCGAGGGAGTGACGACTACTCTTTATTGCGATCAGACGGAGTCCGATGGACACCCTTCTATTTCTCTCAAATATTAAAACTAAACGGATACACCTTTTAGTCCTGGACATAGGTTCTTTCCTCCGGTCCTCCAGAAAAAGGTATCCTATCCTAACCATAGAATGCGACCCTTTCGATTTACCGTAGTCCTTAAGACCCTTCTTCTACCCTTACTGACATCACGGGTCTCTAATGTCTTCGTCACACGTGGATCACTATACTTCCTACGTACCTAACCTTTACCACACACTCGAACTTGACGTTCCTTCCATCTCAATTGAAGTCAACCCAGTGCGAGGGAGTCTTTCTCTAGCCAAGTGTTCCGGTCGGTCTACTATACTCCATTTAACCTGGCCTCAACGTATGAGTACCGGCCCAACTATCGATTTATACACTGATGTAACACCAAACCCCGTCAGAACCTCCTACACCCTCCCACTTCTCTTCTGGGTTTTGAGAACAAAAATTATCGGAACACTTTCACTTCAGTGAGTCAGCACAGGTTGAGAAACACTGGGGTACCTAACGTCGAGTGGTCCGAGTAGGCAGGTACCCTAAAAGGTCCGTTCTCATGACCTCACCCAACGGTAAAGGAAAAGGTCCCCTAGAAGGGCTGGGTCCCTAGCTTGGGCCCAGAGGACGTAACATCCGTCCACGAAAATGACAGACTCGGTGGTCCCTTCAGGGTTATCGGAACACTTCTCGGCAATTTCTCTGACCCTGACAAGTTGGGACCCTTCCATGTCAGTGGTGGAAGTCTACAAACTTCGTGACAGAACAGACTTTGTGTTCCTTATATGAGACGAACTAGTATCGCAGGAGGTGTCTACTTGTCTCGGTGCCATCAGTCAGGAGTCAAATGCTTCCTTATTCCCGTAAACTTGTTAGTATTAACAAATCTCTATCTTAACAGATGGAGTCTTCGTCACGTTAAGACTCGTCGTATACCACCATTCTATAAAGAGTCCAGACAATGAGTCTCAAAATCTATGGACTTATTACCAAGTCTGACTCACTGAAATTTCAAAACTAAAATTCATAAATAAGTAAGTCGTTTATTAAATAACTCGTAGTAGACGAACGAACAGTGACAAATTCTGGGACCCATAGGTCGTCATTTGTTCTGGGTTTTCCAGGACAAGACATCAAAGGTCATACTCCTCTTTACTTACAAAAACAAAAACAAAAATTAGTTACTCGTTGAATTAAAGGGTACTTCTTTTTTTTTTATTACTCTCACTACACTCTCGTCCACTAATCCCTCTTCGACGGAATCCAATCTCTTAGGAGACTTACGTCTTCTCCTCCCCGACTATCACTCTTCTATGACCCCTTCTCGTTGATCAACCTGCGGTGTCGACCATCAAAATTTTTCGTCAGGTCTCGAACTCCACAAGTCTTTCGTTCTTTTTTTCTTTTTAGGTCACACCGACTACGTGTCGTGAACTCCGTTCTCACCGTTCTCCGTCTTGACCCTCTCCTCCGGTCAGTCCAGTGGATCTCGGAACCTCCGGTACACTCCGGAACACCTCGAATCTAAAGTCAGGTCCTCCGTCCCTTCTCTGTGTCAGTCTAGACGTGAAACTTTTCTAATGAAACCGACGACGAACCTTTTATCTGAAACTCCTTTATCCTCCTCCTGTGGGACCGATACCGTCCCAAAACTTCTCTCTCGACAACGGAACGGGGTCTCACCATCGACCCCTCGACCGCTCTTCACGACCTACATGGCACCTCCGTGGCGGTCGTCCTGAACATTACGAACCCCACCCCACCCCCGCTCTCCCTCTCTCCTGCAGACCCACTACGGTACCAAAAACGTAACTCGTCGGTTCACCTACCACCACTCATGCATGATTCTACCTTTCTTGCTGCCAAGTCCTCAACACCCTCTCAAAACAAAACCGGTTCATTTAAAACTCCGTAGAAAATTCGTAGGTTCACCTCTACAGTTTGCAGATCAAATCTATGTACTCAAACCTCTGGTCTCACCGTAGTCTTATGTTTACTATAAATTTTGATATTTAGATTTTATTAGTGTATCTTCCCTCATCTTAAGTCTCCCGATCTCGAAATTTTTTTTACATCTGCAACCCTTTCGTCCCTCTTTTGTCGTATCCGTCCCTTCCTTACTGGTAATTCCATTCTTCTTTTAGTCAGAGACGACCCCAAGGTCTCTAATTTTTCTCACAAAATTCCTACCCACTCCGTAGTATACAGATTACAACGGTTCTGTGACTTATTCTACTTTTGTCTCTTAACTTAGACCGTTTGACCACTGAAACTTTCTCACTTAGGGACCTATATAAGGTCCCTAGTTTTCGACCAAGTCGGAGGCGTTTAGTCTGGTACACTACGTATACCTATTTTGTTTTACTTCCTATTTTTAGTATACTAGTAAAGTCATTTATCTCTTTTTTACAAACTGTCTTAAATTGTAGGTAAATACTATTTTTGAGAGTTGTTTCTACCCATACCTCCCTTGAATGAAGTTGTATCATTGTAGGTATCATTGTTCGGACGTCGATTGTAGTATGAGTCACCACTTTTCGATTTCCGAAAAGGAGGTTCTAGTCCTTGTTCGTATTCCTATGGGTAATAACGGTGAAAGTAAGTTTGCATAACCTTTAGGACCTGTCTCGTAATCCGTTCTTTTTATTTATCTTCCCTAGGTTTAACCTTTCTTTCTTCATTTTGAGTGAGAAACGTCTACTGTACTATATATATATATCTTTTAGGACTTCTGAGGTAGTTTTTTGATCATATTGATTATTTTATATCTTGATTATATTTGTTTAATCACTACAACGTCCAATGTTTTAGTTATGAGTTTTAGACAACACAAAGATATGTGATTTTTGTTTGATAGTCTTTCTCTTTAATTCTTTTAGGGTAAATGTTAACATAGTCTTTCCTTATTTAAATTGGTCCCTATATATAACTTTTTATGGTCTGTAATTCTTTTCTTTAACTTCCTCTGTGTACATTTACCTCTCGATAAGGTACGAATACCTATTCTTGTTAATTATAATACACGTATAATGGGTGACATTAGATGTTTAAGTCACATTAGGGATAGTTTTAATGTTACCATAAAAAGTATTTCATTTGTTAGAATTGTAAATATACCTTAACATTTTGTAGGACTTATTGGTTTTGTTAGAACCCCTTTTTTTTTTTTTCGACCTCATTAGTGTGAGAGACTAAAGTTTGATAATGTCTCGATATCGTTAATTTTGTCATACCATAACCGTAACTTTTGTCTGTGTATCCAGTTAATTTTTTATACCTTCCAGGTCTTTATTTGGGTACATATATAATAGTTAATTAAATGTTATTTCGGTTTTTATATGTCATCTTTTTTTCTCAGAGAAGTTATTTAACACTACCCTTTTGACCTCTCTGTGTACCTTTTCTTACTTTGTCCTGACGATACAATGTGATTATGTGTTTTTAATTGAGTCTTACCATATCTGCACTTGTATTCCGGACTTGATATGTTGAGGATCTTCTTTTGTATCCACCACTCGAGAAAGTATATCCAGAGTCGTTACTAAAAAATTTAAACTGTTGTTTTCACTTTGGATGTTTCCGTTTGTATTCACCCTGATGCAGTTTGATTTGGTGTATCGTTTCCTTTGGTTTTTCTGTTCTTTATTGTCCACAACCACTCCTACACCTCTTTTCCCTTGGGAATAAGTGACAGACACCCTCACATTTAACCACGTTGGTGATACCTTTTGACATAACCTCCAAGGAGTTTTTTACTTTTCATTTTAATGGTGACACGACAACACAATCAGTAAGTCAGTATAGGTTAAGAAACGTTGGGGTACCCGACATCGGACGGTCCGAGGAGACAGGTACCCTAAGAGGTCCGTTATTATAGCCTCAACCAACGGTAAAGGAGGAGGTGCTCTAGAAGGGTTGGGTCTCTAGTTTGGGGTCGGAGGGCATAACGTCCGTCTAAGAAATGGCAAGCTCGGTGGTCCCTAAGGGTATACTAGGTCGTCAAGATGTAAACCTAAAAATAGGTTTCTTTTGTCTTTACGATCGAACTTTCACATAGAGTGAGGGTACAAGTAATGTCGAAATAAATGTTATCGGTTCTATACCTTCGTTGGACACAGGTAACTACCGACTTACCTATTTCTACTACACCACCTATCTATCTATATGTATCACCTTGTAATAAGTCGGTAATTTTTTGGGACTTTAGAACGGTAAACACTGACGTACCTATCTGGAGTTCACGTGACATAATTCAGTCTCCTCCCCCGTTAATGACATACTAGAAAGAACGTACACTTTATTTTTATTTGTTTTTGAGTTTGGTTTTTTGGGAATTTGAAGACATATACCTCTTGTCTAACCACTCTAACCACCAACAGTCCCCACTCCCCACCCTCTTTACTCAGTTCCCCCAGTTTTCCATTTATATATATATATATAAAAAAAAAAAAAATTGACTTTTCTTCTGCCAAGTGTCTAAACTTTTTAAGTTTTTCTTCTTTACACCACAGGATAGGNCCCCACTCCCCACCCTCTTTACTCAGTTCCCCCAGTTTTCCATTTATATATATATATATATATAAAAAAAAAAATTGACTTTTCTTCTGCCAAGTGTCTAAACTTTTTAAGTTTTTCTTCTTTAGACCACAGGATAGGTACCAGGAACACATCTACCTCTTTTTCCTCTGACTTACTGACTGGACAAGGTGAATTTCCCTGAAGGGTTGTGGGAGAGTGGAGACGCATATAATGACTGGTCTTAAATCTCAATGCACCGATGACGGTCCTTCCGACTTTCGTAGAAAATCGACCTAAAGTCACACGAGTGATTTTTACCCCTAACGAGATGAACTCTCTTTTCCCTCTTTAGTTAATAAATCCTCTGTTGATCATCTAAGATGGTATCTTTATATTTCTACTAGTTTCTTTTCCACGTAAAAAAAGGGTGATGTGTTCCCTTTAAGACCACTCTCATATGAACACTTTCTTAACAGAAACTTCCACTCTCCGATACCCCTTACCTGGTGACTATTCACCAAACGGAAAAATAGGTGACATGTCTACACAACGTTTCACACCACACCTGAGCTTTAAACTACCCATTTTACCTTTCAAAGATCAAGACTTGTTCTATCCTCCGTGTCCGTAGTCTATCTATCACCCTCTCTTTCGACAATCTTCAAATACCTTTCTTCTCTTTCATTTGATGAACTTCAAAACTGTCAACTCCCTTACCCACATGGTCCCTTCGTCTCCTTCCAACAGAAAAAATTTAAGATTCTAATTTACAAATTTACAACCCTTCAAATCTAAAGCCATCTCGTTTAATGACGATTTTTAGATTGGATGGTAGTTCACACACAATGACTATTCCCGAGACGTCTTTAGTGTACCTTCACTTTCCCTCTTCACACTTTAAAGTCAAGTGAAAAAAGGGGTAGACCATTACGATTATTATAACTTACACTAACTTATTCTACTATGAAACGTCGGGTAAATCCACGAAGAGAAGTGTGATGTAAACGTAGAAAACTTAAACACAGTCATTTTAATAGATTAAAATGTCTTCTTTAGTTTTCTCTTCTACGACATTCATTCCTTTGTAGGAGTATAAATCTTATACATGTAGATAAGTTGACTTCGATTTCAGAGGGCCTCATAACGTCACCCTTTTAAATAAAAGTATAATTAAAACTAATTCTAGTTACTTTTACACATTTTATGATTTAACATACCAAATTAAATATGGTTTTTATCGTCAGTTTTCTGAATTAAGAACCTCCTTGGGGTTTTATCGTAACTCATTTCAACCTTAAAACACTCAAAAGTTTTGTAATAAGACCGTCAAGACAAAACGTTTTACATCCTATCTCCTTTGTTTTACAAAAATTTGAATTCACCCAAAAAAAAAGGAGGGATAATTCGATGAAAAACAATGTTTATTAGAGATCAGAACAACTAAACGAAATGAGTACTACATAAATTTGGTGTAAGTCAAGTCAAGTCAAGTCAAGTCAGCGAGTCAGCACAGACTGAGAAACGCTGGGGCACTTAGTGTCGTGTGATCCGGAGGGACAGGTAGTGGTTGAGGACCTCAAGTGAGTCTGAGTGCAGGTAGCTCAGTCACTACGGTAGGTCGGTAGAGTAGGAGACACCAGGGGAAGAGGAGGACGGGGGTTAGGGAGGGTCGTGGTTTCAGAAAAGGTTACTTAGTTGAGAAGCGTACTCCACCGGTTTCATGACCTCAAAGTCGAAATCGTAGTAAGGAAGGTTTCTTTAGGGTCCCAACTAGAGGAAGTCTTACTTGACCAACCTAGAGGAACATCAGGTTCCCTGAGAGTTCTCAGAAGAGGTTGTGGTGTCAAGTTTTCGTAGTTAAGAAACCGTGAGTCGGAAGAAGTGTCAGGTTGAGAGTGTAGGTATGTACTGATGACCTTTTTGGTATCTACCTGGAATCAGCCGTTTCATTACAGAGACGAAAACTTATATGATAGATCCAACGAGTATTGAAAAGAAGGTTACTCATTCGTAGAAAATTAAAGTACCGACGTTAGTGGCAGACGTCACTAATGTTATTATATCAAATATAATTCGTATTTTATAAATTTATAAGATTTATACATTTACATTTTATACAATTTTTATTTTAATACAATTTTATTATAGTGAAAGATTCATATACGTCATTTATCTATGTTATTTGATTTTGAAATAATCTCTAAAGAGACACCTCGTAAATTTTACTAATTCTTGGACAAAAATAGGATTCCCTCTTTCACAAGACAACTGTCTTTCACAAGACACTCAGTCGTTCAACAAACACGAGGTAAAACTGTCATAAGAGATAACGACCGGGATTGTGCCTTAATTTAGAAAGAATCACGTCACAAGATCCGTTGGTAAGGGTTATCTGACTTCAACTGCATGTTTATTTTGACTAACAATAGGTTTCTGGTCTTCTAGTATCACGAAATTTCTGTACGAATCTAAATCAAGAGTTTGAAATCTAAATCAAGAGTTCAATAACAAAATTTGTCATGGTAAAAGTAATTCTCATACTCCTTTCCTCTATATGTGAGCAAATGGGAAATTGTAGACATAAAATAAACTCTGTAGGATGCACACTGTAGGTCCTGTTCATATTCGTTCAGAGACACCCAACTTTTCCGAACTCGGATGATATACTCCACTTGGTCTTCTCCCACAAAGTGTCCCGGGGAAGTAGGACCACGTTTGTGTGTATTAAGTCTCTTCCTGAGTCCTGTGTACTTGTGTGTGTTTCTTACGTACAAAAACTTTCTTTGTATTTATATAACTGTAGGATAGTGTATTAATTTCTGAAAAAGATTAAAATTCTTTATCTTCATAAAATATGTGTGTGTGTGTGTGCATATATCTCTCTCAACGTATCTTTAATAATTGAATATACGTCTCATGCAGTACTCTTTGTGACCCGATCTTCTTCGTGTTAGACCTTAATTCTAACGGTCCTCTTTATAGTTATTGGAGTCTATACGTCTACTGTCGTGGGAATACCGTCTTTCACTTCTCCTTGATTTTTCGGAGAACTACTTTCACTTTCTCCTCTCACTTTTTCAACCGATCTTCGAGTTGTAAGTCTTTTGCTTCTAGTACCGTAGACCAGGGTAGACGACGACGACGACGACGACGATTCAACGAAGTAATACAGGCTAAGACACGTTGGGGTATCTGCCGTCGGGCGGTCCGAGGGGACAGGGACCCTAAGAGGTCCGTTCTTATGACCTCACCTAACGGTAAAGGAAGAGGTTACGTACTTTCACTTTCCACTTTCACTTCAGTGAGTCAACACAGGCTGAGAATCGCTGGGGTACCTGACGTCGGGTGGTCCGAGGAGGTAGGTACCCTAAAAGGTCCGTTCTCATGACCTCACCCCACGGTAACGGAAGAGACGACCAGGGTAGCGAAGTACCGTTTATCTACCCCTTTGTCACCTTTGTCACCGACTGAATTAAAACCCCCCGAGGTTTTAGTGACGTCTACCATTAACGTCGGTACTTTAATTTTCTGTGAGGAACCTTCCTTTCAATACTGATTGGATCTATCGTATAACTTTTCGTCTCTGTAATGAAACGGTTGTTTCCAGGTAGATCAGGTCCGATACCAAAAAGGACACCAGTACATACCTAAACTCTCAACCTGGCACTTCTTCCGACTCGCGGCTTCTTAACTACGAAAACTTGACACCACAACCTCTTCTGAGAACTCTCAGGGAACCTGACGTTCCTCTAGGTTGGTCAGGTAGGATTTCCTCTGGTCAGGACCCACAAGTAACCTTCCTGACTACTACTCCGACTTTGAGGTTATAAAACCGACGGAGTACACTTCTCAACTGAGTAACCTTTTCTGAGACTACGACCCTCCCTAACCCCCGTCCTCCTCTTCCCCTACTGTCTCCTACTCTACCGACCTACCGTAGTGACTGAGCTACGTGTACTCAAACCCACTTGAGACCCTCAACCACTACCTGTCCCTCCGGACCGTATGACACTAAGTACCCCAGCGTTTCTCAGCCTGTACTGACTCGTTGACTCGACTTGACATATCTTTAATAATCACA
This sequence comes from Capra ibex, assembly GCA_006410555.1. Lineage (NCBI taxonomy): Eukaryota > Metazoa > Chordata > Mammalia > Artiodactyla > Bovidae > Capra > Capra ibex. The sequence goes on along the minus strand of SJYO01026388.1, from coordinate 53,079,125 downwards.
TCGAGTCACTTAATACAATGTTATGGTGTGCAGTCCTTCGTCTTGTAACGGTCGGAGAACATCTGGAAGAGTACGAATCTCGGGTAAGTATGACAGGTCTCTAGTGGTCGCAGGACTGAAGATTACAGCGACTAATTGGAAGGACAAGAGTTGAAATAGATTACCTTAGTCCATTAAATACAATTTACAGAAAGAGGGTAATCCAAACACGTGAAAGATTCATAACAACGTAGACACAACAACGTCCATCGACAGTCAGGATCCAAAAGTAATCACATAAGTCTGTGTAGATCAAAAAGAAAGATGACAACGACCTGCAAACCTCACAAAGACACAAAAACGAAACAAATCAAAACAAAAAAGGAAGATACTTGTTACGACTCACTCGTGAGAACATGTAACAAAACAAAGTACACACACAGACCTTTAACCCAACGTCACAACATCCTATTACACATACAAGTTGACATCATCTATGCCGTTTGGTCAATGGGTTCATCACCGGGGTGGTCGGTGACATAGTCAAATACAACGAGGTTTAAGAACGGTTATAAACTGTAGACGTCAGAAAATTTAAAATGGGTAAAATCGGTGCCAACACAGGGTAACACTAATTATAACGTCAAGGGACTAATCTTGGTCTGAAAAGTCTTAAAACGACTCACCCCTTTTAGTCACTCTGTTATCTTTTCAAAGATTAATCCGTTCGAGACACACGCACGTACGTGTAAAGGACTTTAGTCTAGGTCTCTCGTCACACTGGACTCATTCGACAGATCAGAAGGTCCCGTACTAAAAGGATATATAAAAAGGACACCCGACCTAATACCAGACAAGATTGAAATTGTCCGATATTAAAATTGGTTCTCTTTAACCAATTTGGTTCATTTTTTTATTTTCAGGACTCTCGAGAAGACTGTATACACTCTAATAAGAGAAACCATAATTCTTTGGTCAACGGTATAGACCTGGGAAGTACGTACGAAAATTTAAGGGTATTACCTTTGTCAGTAGGTATTCAATGTTCATCTTAAGGTGACTCTCGAAACATAATAAAGATTTATTATTCTCCACCCTCTTAACGTCAATGTTTCCCAAGACCCCACTTAGTACAGTCTTAATTGATTCAATACTTAACTTCCTTTAACTGACTATCTTTATTGGTGTCGACTGGTACTTTGTGTAAGTAACTCCATTTTCAAATGGTATGCATATATAATGTCATTCAGAATGGTCACGATTATTCTTAAGACCGTAAACTCATAACCAAATTTCCTATTAGATTTTCTCCTTCGACCTCTCACCTATTTCGAACGGAAACCTTTTACTTGTTTTTTTTCTAGGTAACCATTGAAATATTTTATACTTACACATGTACATCTTCAAAAGAATCGTCTTTTTTATACGCACTATACAGTATACACAAGGTCTTCTGAACTCTTCAGTCCTGAAACATCCCCCCGGCATTTTACACACTTGACTTCGGGTATAATATTTCCAATTCCCTTCTACTGACTTTTTTCTAAACACAACTTAGAAGTAACAAAATAAAAAAAATTAATACATAGAGGATATCTAATTTCGACAACTAGGTTGTGTCTAAACAAATCTAAACTTCATTTATAACAACCAAAGAGACAACACTAAAGAAAGGAACAAATAACTCTTCCTAGTCACGGACCGAGAATAAGAGTCTTCCAGGAATCCTGAAACTCTACTTTGTATTTTTAGAGATATTACCACATTCGGGAAAACAAAGAAAATGCTTACTTACGTCAAGAAAATTGATGTCAGACCACTTCCTGTGAGAAAAACGTGGAATTGTGTACTGACGTCTTTTCCCTTCGACCATAGTAGTTGAAGAGGAAAAGCCAACGGTCTCGTCTGAAAAGAAATTTTTCCTAGTGGTCAGGACTCTTCAATTATTTAACTGACATTGTCACATAAATGGATCCTTTACCTCGACAAAGGAAGGAAAAGGATCCCGCTAACCAACCACTCACAACCACCTTCCCTTCCGTCAAATATCTTCCTTTACTTATCTTTTGTACAAGAGAGAGAGAGGGAGGGAGGAAAGGAATTTTACGTCACACAATATAGATGAAGACTACAGTGTACAGACTTTTATGGACCAACTTAAAAAAAGGAGAACTCCTCTCTTCGAAGTCATCGAGTAAGTGACAACACTAAAAGAAGCGGATGCCACAACTGTACCTCGTTTCCCTCCCCATTTTTAAGTAGAATTAGGTTCCCTTAGACTTGTTTATCGTCGGTGGCAAAGAAGAGAGACTACTAAAACGGATGCACTGACTTGCGCTCACACCAAATGTTGACTTACACTCACTTGTAAAAGACAAACAAAATCCTTGATTTTAAATAAAATACTTGATTTTGTTTCTATGTCGAGGTCCCTCGAGACAGGGAGTGACGGGGACATCCATTTGGTAGACAGGACTTACACTTGTAAGAATGGGAACCAGGGTTGGAGTCAGGGATCAAGACACATCAGAAACGAGGGGCAAACGTTGGATTACGTGTAGGACAACCAGGGTGAACGGTTTAAACAGGAAAGGGGAGACGCAGACGACAGTGGTCCGTCCAGGGTCGAGGATGAGAAAGAAGAGACCCACTATCGTCGGAGACTTAACATGCGGGCCGAGGGTAAGGACGGGGAGACGTCAGAGAAGAGGTATGACATCGGCTCCACTTCCTACAGTCTGGTACAGTCGGGCGGTACGTGGTGGTATGGGAGGTTCAGACTAGGAGGGGAGTGAGAGGTTGAGGACGGTGAGAGGGGGAAACATCTAAAGTTGGTGTCATCGACGGAATGGGGACTGACTTGTCAACTCGAGGAAGAATTGAGTCTCATTAACGTGAACGAAAAGGAGACGGAGTTTATAAAAGAGTTTAGAAGCGTGTCAACCGAGGAGGAACCGTAAGTCCAGAGTCGGGTTTCCAACACAGTAATCTGTATGGAAGGGACTGGATAGCACACGAAGGAGGTGAGTAAGAAAGAGTAATTTGTCAAAACAAAGACACTACGGAAAGTAGTCATTCAGATAACAAGTCAGTGAGTCAGTACAGACTGAGAGACGCTGGGACACCTGTCGTCGGATGGTCCGGAGGGACAGGAGTCTGAGTACAGGTAACTCAGTCACTACGGTAGGTTGGTAGAGTAGGAGACAGTAGGGGAAGAGGAGGACGGAAGTCAGAAAGGGTCGTAGTCCCAGAAAAGGTCACTCAGTCGAGAAGCGTAGTCCACCGGTTTCATAACCTCAAAGTCGAAGTCGTAGTCAGGAAGGTTACTTATAAGTCCTGACTAGAGGAAATCCTACCTGACCAACCTAGAGGAACGTCAGGTTCCCTGAGAGTTCTCAGAAGAAGTCGTGGTGTCAGATTGTCGTAGTTAAGAAATCGCGAGTCGGTAGAAATACCAGGTTGAGAGAAGATAAACTAACCATATAATTTGATGATATTAACAGGTGAATAAAAGACGTAAGGGATGATCCTACGGTCGAGGATTTCTCTGTCCTGAAGTGCACGGGACAAGTATCGAGACAGACAGGATATTCTTGTTTACTTATTAGAGTTCATCCAATGGGAAATTCATACGGACCGTACATGATCGGTAATATTTACAAATAAAGAAAAGAAGGGAAACTGGAATACCGTCCTTAGAGAAGAGTGAGTAAACCATTACTCTACGACCAAACACTTAAGAAGACATAAAGTAGAAATACTAAAAAAAGATCCACGGTTGTAAAAAAGGAAATGATGCTCTCAGAGATAAGAGAAGATACCGTCCCCTAGTATGAAATTACGTCTTAATATAGGGAGTTCTCGAAACGTATGTCTCGATAATTCTTAGGCAACCTACTGTTTCCTATCTTGTCTTTCCGTTCTTATCTTTTGAAGTTTCTTCTCTTACAATACTAAAGTTCTACACTGGGACCTCCCTTCCTTGTGTCAAACTATTCTACCCTTCGCGAGTCGTTAGGACTGATGTCACGATGTTACATTTTAGTTGACTTACTCTTGTTTTGTTCAAAATATTTCTTTAGAATCACGAGTGTAACCGTCGTGTATATAATTATGATTTTTACCTTACTATGTCTCTTCTAATCGTACCGAGGACACGTTCCTACTGTACCTTCCCTTTTTCCATAGAATCTTTAGAATTCCCTTTCCGTGTTTTGGAAAGATACTCGGACCAAGACCCCGTCTCACCCCCGACCCCTTGGTCACAACTTACACTTATTACTTTTCCCTCTCCCCTTACTCTCCCATGTCTTTAGTGAGATACTACGTACCTAAGTACGTCGTAAACCTTTATGATCCTTGTAAAGTAGATCTCCCCCTAACCTAACGACGAAGTTTATCAACTTCCCTACAGTTCTCCTTGGTCTCGAGTTTAACGGTTTTAGGTAACCTTTAGTACCTTTTGCGTTCTTAAGGTCTTTTTTTAGATGAAGACGAAATAATGTGGTTTCGGAAACTGACACACCTAGTGTTGTTTGATATCTTTTAAGAAGTTCTCTACCCTTATGGTCTGGTGGACTTGACGGTGGACCCTTTAGCTATACGTCCAGTCCTTCGTTACCAATCTTGACCTGTACTTTGTTGTCTGACCAAGGTTTAGTCCTTTCCTCATGCAGTTCCGACATATAATAGTGGGACCAATAAATTGAAGACACGTCTCATGTAGTACACTTTACCGTCAGACCTACTTCGTGTTCGACCTTAGTTCTAACGGCCCTCTTTATAGTTAGTGGAGTCTATACGTCTACTGTGGTGGGAATGTCGTCTTTCGTTTCTTCTTGATTTTTCGGAGAAATACTTTCTCCTCTCACTTTTTCAACCGAACTTTGAGTTATAAATCTTTTGATTCTAGTACCGTAGACCAGGGTAGTGAAGTACCCTTTATCTACCCATTCGTCACCTTTGTCACTGTCTGAAATAGAAAAACCCGAGGTTTTAGTGACGTCTACCACTGACGTCGGTGCTTTAATTTTCTGCGAACGAGGAATCTTCTTTTCGATACTGGTTGGATCTATCATATAATTTTTCATCTCTGCAATGAAACGGTTGTTTCCAGGTAGATCAGTTTCGACGCCAAAAAGGTCACCAGTACATACCTACACTCTCAACCTCATATTTCTTTCGACTCGTGACTTCTTAACTACGAAAACTTGACACCACAACCTCTTCTGAGAACTCTGAGAACTCTCAGGGAACCTGTCGCTCCTCTCGGTTGGTCAGTTAGGATTTCCTTTAGGTAGGACTTATAACTAACCTTCCTGACTACGATTTCGACGTTATAAAACCGGTGGACTACGCTTCTTGACTGAGTAATCTACGACCTTTGCTAACTTCCACTCTCCTCTTCCCCTACTGTCTCCTACTCTACCAACCTACCGTAGTGGCCTGAGCTACCTGTACTCAAACTCGTTCGAGACCCTCAACCACCACTTGTCCCTTCGAACCGTACGACGGTAGGTGCCCCAGCGTTGCTCAACCTGTTCTGACTCACTGACTTGACTTCACAGTTCACCTTCTCCTAGAGGAAAGAAAAACATACTATAATTTCTCTCATTAATTCTCAACTCAGCTTCTTTAACGTCACTAATACTCACCATGAAGGTCGTTCCAAAGACTCCAACGACACTTGACCATGCCCAATGAGAAAGTAGGTCCATAAACTCGTATGTAGTTTCTAAGAACTGTTCATAGAATTAAATAAGTAATTATATACATAAAAAAAATGGAAGGGGAGAGCATTCGAGACAGTCCAAGGAACAATACCTGACTTAACACAAGGGAATAAGTAAACAACTTCAGGATTAGGCGTCACACTGACTTAAACTTCTATCCCGGAAACCTTTCCATTAATTCCAATTTTATCCAGTATTCCCACCACAGGATTAGGTCACACTGGCCACAGGTATACTCTTCCCCTCTTTGTGGTCCCTACGGGTCCGTGTCTCTTTTCCGGTGTACTCCTATATCGTACTTCTTCCGGTACACGTTCGGTTCTTCCTCGTAGTCCTTTTCGGGCGGGGTGACCGTGGAACTGGAATCCGAAGGTCGGAGGTAGGTCTTGACACTCTTTTAAGACAACAAATTCGGCGGTCAGATACCATAAAACAATACCTTCGGGAGTGTTTGATTTGCGTCGGGACGTAAGGAACCGCACAACGTGACCCTAAATTTCACTGTCCTTTGGGTCTATTACGACTTCCACCGAAAACTTAGGGTTCTAAGATGTGAAACAACATTACATAATATAAAGTTTTCATTACACCCAAGCACACCAAATCCGTCCATAAATATATCTTACTCTCTTCTCTATAAATATAATCGAAGAAACTAAAAATACTTTTTGAGTTCTAAGACTTTCTACAAAAGTAAATGACTTATCGTGCAATCCTTCTCATTAAGTACCTATTATATCTTTATGGAAATAATTTATCAGGAAACAATATTCTAAAGAAGACAAACTTTACTAATGACTATTACTGGTATTACTATTCGGTTCTGACTGTCACACTGTATTCAACTAAAAAGTCGAGAATAGATGTTTTTAGGGATTGAGTCCGAAAATGAGACACATCTCGATCTGAAAACTTGTACATTCATTTACCTTGAACCTATGTGTCTATTCTCTTACAAGAGTAGATCTATAGTAATGTGAGTCATAAAAGAGATATATCTTGAACCTTCCTAAGTAAACATTTTTGTCGTACTTACCATTCAAAAGGGGTCACAATTTGAATATTAGAATCCTATTTCAGAAGTACTTGTCTCCAAACCATTCACGACATACCGTGTCAGTATATGATCTCCTGCGTGTCACAACCCGAGTTGATCTCAAAACCTAAACAGCTTACCAATTCTACGCACCTCCCTCCCTGAGTTCCTGTGTTCGTCCCCTCATCTTCTACTACTACAAATCCGACCGACACCTCACGTTCAACCCAGTCCTCCGGTCACTTGGCTCCCCGTCCCCCTCCAACACACTCCCTTTCACTGTTTCTCCGTCCTGGATTCCCGAGATCCAGGACCCTCAACAGTCTCCGAACAACCCTAGTCCCATGGTCAGTCTCTCACGATCCGTATGTCCTCCACCATTAAACATTCATCACAGATACTTTGATTCCAATACCTTGTCAATTGTCCACAACCATTATTCTTCCGTAAGCCAATCTAGAATCTCACACACTAAAACTCTCCTACCTCCTATTCAAGTAAACCTTTCTTTGTATGTTTCTTGACCCCGAAGGGACACTGAGTCGACCATTTCTTAGACGGACGTCACGCCCTCTGGACGCAAGTTACGGACCCAACCCTTCTAAGGGACCTCTTCCCTTTCCGATGGGTGAGGTCATAAGACCGGATCTCTTAAAGTACCTGATATGTCAGGTATCCTAACGTTTCTCAGCCTGCGCTGGCTCGTTGAAAGTAAAAGTATCTTTCTTGACTCCGGTCCTAACAACAAGTCAGGGAGTCAGTACAGACTGAGAAACGCTGGGGTACCTGACGTCGGACGGTCTGGTCCTACCACCGTCCCAACAGTCGTACCCATAACTCTAGTGGTCCTCGACTCTCTCTCCTCAGCTCTCACTGCCACTTGGACATCGATTTTGGTAGTCTTTCAGTCCTCGCACTGGACTTGTTGGGTCTCTCTGTCGGTGATAAGGACCCCGAGAACGAAAGACATGTAGATTGGACTGGACAGTAAAAAAGAAGTAACGTCTTTTCTTAAGAATTAAGAAAAAGAAGGGGTTCAATGAGATCAAAGACGAAGCAACCACGAATAATAGACCGGGAGAACGGACCCTCGAGCAAACACTAGAACGAAATTTTGACGTTAACGAAGTGACTCAAATTTTTTTTTTTTAAGTCACGATAAAACCCAATATTAAAAGTGGAATAGGTGAAGACACCAATGTAAAAAAAAGGACGACGCAAAAGGAGTATCCCTCAAAACGACAAGAAAAGGTGTCAAAAAATATCAGAAGGCGTACCAACGATATAGACAAGAAAGACAACAATAAGTCACCTCACTCACACGAAAAGGACCGACACTTCCCTCTCCCTCCTCGGTCTGAGCTGAGATCCCGGGGAAGGAGAGCCACGACGGGCCTCCGTGACAAAGAACGGGGGAGACGGAGAGTCTTGGATCGGGCCACATCCTCCCGAAAGGGGAGGTCGACACCACAGGGGGGTAGTGCGGTGACTGAGGGTCACAAGTCGACGAAGAAAGATTCCACAGGGAAAGGAGAATCTCTTTCCACTGTCAAATTCTCTACCCGTCGGCCCCCGGGCTCCCACCAGAGTCGGAGGACTACGGTGGCGGGGGTCGTCTCGTGGCGGGGACAAGGAAGAGTCGCGTCGAGGACCTGGGGAGGAGCCCCACGTCAGTAGCAGAAGACGACCACCTATGAACGCCCACTGTAAAACCTCGAGACGGAGCGGACGAGCGTAGACGTTGTGGAGGAGTGAGGGACAGGTGTGTGCACCGAAGAGTGGGTCCTAGACGAGAAAAGACAAGGAAAACCGGTGTACATGTATAAAAACTCCTAAAAAAACAACAGAACCAAAGAGACTTTTATAGTGAAGTCAACCTAAAGAGGGGGATGGGGGTGAGACAAGAAATACCGAACCCCTCCCTTCTTCTCCGTTATTGTACACTCGTCGTCCCACAACGCCGATTTTGACTAGTCCTTAAGTCTGACTCCAATTGTCAACTCCTTCGTGACAGTAAATTCGCCCTCCCCCTAAGGAGTGCACCGATTATGACGACGACGAAAACCTCGTCCCTCTCCGGTAGTCGTCTACTGTCCTTCCTTCGAGCAGGTTCTCCACTCCACCCGACTCCTCCCCAGTCCTTCCGACCTTTTAGTCTTCCTCATTCCGAAAGGGGCGACCGTTCGGGGGGACACAATCGACACATGTGTCTGGTGGGAGAGTTCCCCGGCGCAGGATGAGACCCGGAGACAATTGAGGACTAAGATCTAAGGGAGGTTGATCCAGCCGACCCGTCCGGGTACACTGTTCTACAATCCAGACTTGCAGAAACGATTTAGTCTCGAACGTTACAAGACCGATGGAAGCTTAAGGTTTCATGACAAATTTATGTCAACCGTTTACTGAGCGAAAACATGAAACAAGTAAAAATTCTTGGTACTGAAGTCTAAATTGCACAACAATCAGATGTCTTCGAAATTTTACGGGCTTTAACGTTGAAACAAGGTGACACACGGAAAGAACTTTATAGACCCTTCTTTTGGTTACTCCTTAAATTTTAATTTACACAAGATCTACTCTCTGACGAAGTACCTTCGTCCTGAACGGACGCCCACAACCTCATGGTCCTCCCGCTCGTGTCATTTGGTCTCCCGAACCGGGGCCAACGTGGCCGAAGTGGAAGTCGAAGAGTCGAGTTCTGAGTAAGAAATCTTCTAGGAAGTAAAAGGAGGAGTGCTACGTGTAGTCAAAAAAGTGAGAACTTCTTCTATTCGAGGGACAAGTCCAGTGTTCTGTTGTATAACCCTTTTTTTCGGGTATTAATAAAGTCATCAAAAGAAAGTCTAAAAGATTACTCAAAAAGATGAACGGTACACGAAAAATCTTAATGTCATATGAAAAGAACAAAAAAGGACTATATTCTTTTATTTGGATCCAGAACTAAAAGAAAAAAAGAAGTTTGGAAAAACACAAGTCTGAATAAAAATTGGTCGACTACGTCCATAAAAAAGTACCATGTAATAGAATACGTGGAACATGATTCATTACTAATCGGGTTGGATTACTAAGATTGAGACTAATAGCATTTCAATGGTCATTATCGTAGAACACAAGAAAGTAATCCAACCATGTTTTCGTTACGTCAAAGTCTGTCACTTAAAATTAGCAATAGACAAGTCAAGTCAGTGAATCAGTACAGGTTGAGAAACGCTGGGGTATCTGATGTCGTGTGGTCCGAAAGGACCGGTAGTGGTTGAGGACTTCGAATAAGTTTGAGTACAGGTAGCTCAGCCACTACGGTAGGTTGGTAGATTAGGAGACAGCAGGGGAAGAGGAGGACGGGAGTTTGAAAGGGTCGTAGTCCCAGAAAAGGTCGCTCAGTCAAGAAACGTAGTCCACCGGTTTACTAACCTCAAAGTCGGAGTCGAAGTCAGGAAGGTTACTTATAAGTCCTGACTAAAGGAAATCCTAACTGACCAACCTAGAGGAACGTCAATATTTATCCGAGTTTGTGTAGACATAATTAGTCTTATCCTTGGTAATGTTAGTTGGGTAAGGACGAATAAACTCTTTATTCAAACACATAAGGACATCGTATTTTTAAACACGAAAGTCGTTTGACAACCTTTCGCAAAAGACGAAGGACGACCAACACTTTCACAAAAGGGACGTTTTTCAACAACTCTGCGGACTTCTTAACCATCAATCAACTGTTCTCTCCAGTTCACTTACACTGCCTACTCCGTTTTGGAGCATCGGGTTAAGCAAGTTGAAAACTCTACAACCAACACGTTACACACCAGCCTGTAACAACACCTCTTCTTCACCCGGGAAAGACACGTGGTCATGACCGACTTCCGCAACGTGGAAAGTCACGTAGAGTAGCTAGACGACTCTTGCGAAGAGTCTCCATTACCAAAGTGACCCTAAGTCTTTCGATATCACCTAGTCGGACCGTCGTCTGGTGGTTACTGGTACTGGACAAAAACCACGTTCAAACCGAAACCCTCCAAAAAACCTCGAAGAAGAGTCAGGTCGGTGAATCGACCAGTAGCGACCGACAACACATTTTAGGTAAGAAAACGGTGTGGAGTGTTAGTCCAACTCTTTACCAAGTAACAACAACTCATCTTATTCTCTTCTGCTGTGAAGTTTTACTACTAAAGAAACCAAACGTCAGTCGAATACTCCTTGGGTGAATGTCTCGAAAAAATGGAAAGTTAAACGAAACTTACGTCTTACTGACCCTACATCTACGACTCAAGAAGACGTCAAAGAGTACATCAACATTCTTGTAGTGGAAACTACTAACGAGAATTAACCAGTAACAGTTGAAGTCACCGACCGGTGACACGAGTATAAGTTCCGAAAGCAAGTCGAGGAAACGTTTTGGAGGGATTGGTGATAAAGTGACATGCAAGTAATCGTCAAGTACCCGGTCTGACAACTACAGCGTTCAACAGAGGTGACGAAATGCTGGGTAAAACTTGAACTTAATTTTTTTAAACGAACTTAATTTTTTTTAACGAACTTAAACGCGAATCAGAAACTCTACTAACTTACTGTAGTGGCTGAGTTACCTGTACTCAACTCATTTGAGACCGTCAACCACTACCTGTCACTCCGGACCGCACGACGTCAGGTACCCCAAAGTTTCTCAGCCTGCCCTGACTTGACTTGACTTTTTATTTATATTTCATTTGTCGTTCATTACGTAATCGTTTTTTCGTGTTTCGTTCTTTACAGGTAATTTTACTATTATATTGTATTGGTGTAAATAAATTCTTACATAAGATTATAGTTTGTCGTTTCAAGTTGTCACGTTTTGGTGTTAATGAAAACGTGGTTGGCTTATCTTTAGATACGGTAAAACGTTACAAAAATATATATGGTAGAAGATATTATAACTACGAATTTTCGTGGGAAATTTGATCTACCAAACTATCTACTCCTTTCGGACCTCCGATTTTGTCTCAAACAAAAATGAATCTCAAACAAATTATAAATCATCCCAAAAAAAGGACAATTATCAAGTCAAAAAGTGAACATACATTGACGATCTGTGCCAGCGACAGTCCATTATCGACTGAAGGAAGGATTAACCCCCAATAATGATAGACCAGAACTAAACATAAATAGTAATAGAGGTGTTAAGAGTATTGAAATAGTCTCAAATAATCTAAAGTTATGGGAGGATGTCGTACAAAGTGTAATCAATTATATACAATTATTCTTACAAGAATAAGAAGTAAAACAACATTCTTGTAGTGGAAGTTACTAACGAGGATCAACCAGTAACAGTTGAAGGTTACCGACCGGTGACACGAATAGATACTGAAGCTCTTCTTCTTGTAATTCAGAGAAGTATGACAAGAGAGAGTAAATCATTCGAGAAAGACAAACGTCATGTTTCGGGACTACATGTAACGGGGCTCAACCTCAAGGACTACTGACTCCTTCTCCACTAAAAGGGAGGTGAACTGACACTCCGTCAATATCGAACCTCTCTACTCTAGCCAACGGGTTCCAGTCGTCGGTCCTTCCTCACTCCAGTCCGAAGGTTTAGTTCGACAGACCGAGGGTCTGACGAACGACCAGTCACAATTTGAGCTGAAGGAGACACACTACACCCACTCTGAACTCAGTCTTAGAGATTTGGTGAACGGGTGCACAAAATTATTGGCAATAAAAAAAAGGGTACTAACTGTCAAAGTCGACTCAATAAAACCTAACTCGTTGTCTCGATAAAACACGACTTTCTCGTCCACCAACATAAGACAAGAGGCAATAAACCTCTGTAAAGAAACTTCCACCAGATACACGGAAAATCCCGATTGAGTCCCACAGGGGTTTCGGACCGGTGAGAGTGACCAGTCTGTCACAGGAGGGACGAGGGGACCCTTAAGACTGTCCACCATTGTCACGTGTCGGAGACTATCGTACGGATATCACCATGACAGTCTTTTTTTTTTTTTTTTTGGGAAACGATACTTCGTCAAAAAAGGAATCCAGTAGGCGATCTACCGTCGTCTGAGAATGCCTTGTGTCACCCACAAACCACGTCTTTTCTTACTTCTCCGTCTTTNGACAGTCTTTTTTTTTTTTTTTTTTGGGAAACGATACTTCGTCAAAAAAGGAATCCAGTAGGCGATCTACCGTCGTCTGAGAATGCCTTGTGTCACCCACAAACCACGTCTTTTCTTACTTCTCCGTCTTTCCCGTACCAAACTCAAAATATATTTATTATTACGTGAAAAGGACCTACATATCCTTTACCACAAGAGGAATACAATACTTTTTACATTATATGAAACTACAATGGAGAGATCATCTTTATCACGCTTCTCAACATCTAACACTTATTACGTTTTTATTAAACAACATAAGAACATCATCACGTAGAACTAAATTAGGATAGAGTCACATAATCCACGCAAAAAGAAGTTCATTGACAAATACCAATACCTTTCTTAATTAAGGAATTAAAAGTACAAAGTGTTCCCAAAAAAAAGGAAAGTTTAATCTGTAAACGGTTCTTTTTACTTATACTGATGAAGTTTTTAAGTGTTATGGGGTCCGTTCCATTACTCTGCTTTAGATGATCTGTGCTGAACCCTCTTCGATCCTTACTAATAGTCAATAAAATCTAGTGATAGGACAAACAATGGATGGATCTTTGGAGAAAAAACAGACAGACAGAGATTTGGTCAAAAAAACATTTGTAAAGACTTGTACCGTCGTACTCATTCCGTTTTCTAGTATATTCGGTGGTAGGATTTTGATCCTCTATCAGTCTTTGACCTCTCATTATTTTATCTAACCATTACTATGTAGTCAATGAGACGTTTTTACAAATAGGTTTTTTTACTTTTTCATTGGTATTAACAAAGATTTAATTACACTCTTCTCGTCGTCAATTTTTATTATTGACTGTGTTTGGTCGTGGAAATTACATGGCCATAGTAAAACACCAACAAGTCAGAGAGTCAGTACAGGTTGAAAAACGCTGGGGTACCTGACGTCGAGTGGTCCAAAGGGGCAGGAAGTGGTAGAGGACCTCGAACGAGTTTGAGTACAGGTAACTCAGTCACTACGATAGGTTGGTAGAGTAGGAGACGACAGGGGAAAAAGAGGACGGAAGTTAGAAAGGGTCGTAGTCCCAGAAAAGGTCACTCAGTCAAGAAGTGTAGTCCACCGGTTTCATAACCTCAAAGTCGCAATCGTAGTCAGAAAGGTTACTTATAAGTCCTGACTAAAGGGAACCCTAACTGACCAACCTAGAGGAACGACAGGTTCCCTGAGAGTTCTCAGAAGAGGTTGTGACGTCAAGTTTTTGTAGTCAAGAAGTCGTAAATTAGAAGAAATACCACGTTGAGAGTGTAGCACTAATGACCTTTTTGGTATCAAAACTGATATACCTGGAAACGACCGTTACAGAGACGAGAAATTATACGACAGGTCCAAACAGTATCGAAAAGAAGGTTCCTGGTTCGCAGAAAATTAAAGAACCGACGTCAGTGGTAGACGTCACTAAAACCTCGGGTTCTTCTATTTCCGACAGTGACAGAGGCGTAGACAAACGTACTTCACTACCCTGGTCTACGGTACTAGAAGCAAAAAACGTACAACTCAAAATTCGACCGAAAAAGTGAGAGGAGAAAGTGGAAGTAGTTCTCCGAGAAATCAAGGAGAAGCGAAAGACGGTATTCCCACCGTATAAGAAAGACTTTTAACGTCTTCAAGTTGAGGAATATGTACGCACGAGTCACCTTCTGAACGTCGTGACGAGTTCACACTTTATCTGAATCATTGTATCACATATGAATCATGTGAGTTCATGGTATGACTTGAGTCAATACCAATGTTTCAAAATCATCAAAGATGATTAAATCCTGTTCCTAGTCGGATAAAAATGATATTTACCGGTTTATTATTTGTAAAATCCGAAACGTTGTGTGTATACCAGAGAACACATAAGTAGTATCAACAAAACCAAAAACAATTGGAAAAGTTTTACATTGTTGGTAAAAGTGTAACATATGTAAAAATGTAACAAAATATGTAACATATTTTGCTCAGACTTTCGGGGGTGTCCGGTATATATCGACTGTGACTACATTCTCCCACTACGACCAGAATACATTACACTACAGATACCTTAGAACGAGTATCCCGGACTTCTTTCCTGTCCACAAATAAAGGAGTAGTCAACGTCATCCCGTCTTCCGAGGAACACCAGGTACCATCCGGAACTTTACACGAAACTTGTGGTGAACTTCGTGGTCTCGCAGAGTCGAGTTGAGGAAGTTAAAACGTGTGAATAAAAAGGAAAAAAACGAAACCGTCGATAGCATGGACCTAATCCTTTATTAGAAAAATTTTCAGAAAATGAGAATCGGGAAAATCGTGAGACTTTTTATGACAAAATCTTTGATTCTTCAGATGTAAGATTAGGGTCGAGAAGATGAATTTTTATCGGTATCAAAGACCTTGTTTAGTCAATAAGACAGACCATAAGTTGAAGTACACATATCATTTTAACTTGATTATGGTATGTTATAAAGAGGACTTAAACTAAGTCATTAAAGTCTACACACAAAGGTATCCGAGAAGTAGTGGACTAGTCTACTATGGAAGTGAACAAGGAGTTCAAACACACGAATCAGTGAGTCAACACAGACTGACAAACGTTGGGGTATCTGACATCGAACGGTCCGAGGAGACAGGTACCTTAAGAGGTCTGTTCTTATCACCTCGGACGGACAACGATAAAAGAGGAGGTCCCCGAGAAGGGGTGGGTCCCTAGTTTGGGTGTAAAGTACGCAGAGGACGTAACCGTCCACCTAAGAAGTGGTGACATCGTGGATCCTTCGGACGAGGAGTTCAAATCTCGGTATGTCTAATTTCTTTGTCCTTACTAACAACTACAGGTCTTTAGGACCGCCTATCATCCATGGGTCCGGTACAACTTACTTATTTATTATTTCCTTGTATGGATGGAGAGAATTGAAAGAAGAATATATACGGAACACAAAATCTTTATGTATACCCCAAAGGGACCACCGAGTCTCCAATTTCGCAGACGGACGTTACGCCCTCTGGACCCAAGCTAGGGACCCAGTCCTTCTAGGGGACCTCTTCCTTTACCCTTGGGTGAGGTCATAAGAACGGACCTCTTAGGGTACCTACCTCCTCGGACCACCGGATGTCAGGTGCCCCAGAGTTTCTCAGCCTGTGTTGACTCGCTTAATTGATTGATTCAGAATTATATATTCTAAGTCAGAAAGACTACGACAAAACACCGAGTCAAATTTTTATAAGTAAGTCACAGTTGTTATACCATCTACGTTTTCTAGACTATTACTTGTCACTTATGGATCAAGAAAGGAAATCCTCAAATAAATGGGAACACCAACCCCCTTGGTCAACTATTAGACTTGTAGTTCAATACAGAATTCATATTATGGTTCCAAGCTTAGAGGTTTCATTTCACAGATCATAGAACGTGAAGTTTTTATTATGTTTACAGAGGAGGTAATCCGAGAAACCTAACAGGAAGTCATCTTGTGGATATGTATCCAGGAACAAACTTTGTAATACTCTCGTAAATATGATACATAACTATGAAAAAGGGAAGGAAAAGATCTAACGTATGACAAACTCACATCCTCCGGAACAAAATGTAAACGTAAGTACTTTTTGTACCTCGTGAATCAATTAATTTACGTGAGATAATCCGTTTCGACTTACCAACGGAAAGATTCTTCGAAGTAAAATACTCCATGACACAATAAGTTTAATAACAAAATCTCACTTTTCTTTCAACAGTCGATTTCGTAAACTGAACATTCGTTGAAACCATAAATACCTTGGAGTTATCGTAAGTCAGTCAGATCTAAAACTAATATTCATCGATTCGATCAAAATACTCAGACCAGAAAGAAAAGAACACTAACAACGACGCTGAGACAGTAATAATTAGTGGACGTAATGAGTATTACCTCCGGTCGTTTCGAGTTCCTGAGTCTTACCAAAACACTGGCATGACAGGTCAAACAAGGGGGATTCCTGACCAAGACATTACTATGAAGGGTCACCACGATAATATTTGGTTTTTCTAGGTTACAGTATTCTTAAACCCCATAGTCTACCGGTTTTTATGGGTAATATTAAGTAGAGAAAACAAAAGATATTACTTATATAAAGAGGAAAAAAAGTATAAATTCGAACTTTTTTAATTTTTCGGGGCAAATCGTACCACGACGATAACGAGTATGTTGGGCGTGAGGAGAGGGTAGAGGTGACTGTCCATCTAAGTTCTGTACACATAAAGGACGAAGGTCACGGTCCAGACAAACCACTAAAGGTCAGATACGGAGGAGACTAAGTCGTTCTACCCCCCAGTGTCATAAAGGAATTAGACACCTGGTCTCAAATTCACTTTGACGATTGTTGTACGGGGATATTTTGTCACCTCTTATCTCTATCCCTTCCTTTGTTTATCAATTAAATTCCTAGGTGTAATGTCTCGTTCCTTGTCTTATAACTGTGCACGACATCAGACGGCGAATTACCGACCTTTGTTCCGACGTCAAAGATGATTAGGAAAAGAGGACCTATCGATAAGGTACAAGGAGAATGGAAGAAAAACATGGAGCTGACACCTCATTGGGTCTGAAAGTTTGGGTCTAGCAACAACGAGGACGAGTGCACAATCTAGTATGATTGAATTCTGCCGTCATAATCGATCAAGGGAGGTCGAGTAAAGGGTTCCAAACAAATCTGAAGAGGGAGACTGAAACGGGACCCGTGTGAAAATGAAGGGGAACTATTACTGGAGTCACCTGTAACACGATGGGACCGGGGTTCACCGGGGTACATCAGAGTCGAAGGTGAGTCCACCTCGGTGCCAATGTGAGGAATGAACTTATAACAGAGATTTAGTAAAGTTCCCTACCTTCTTTTCAAACATTTACCCACTTTCACTTTCACTTCAGCGAGTCAGCACAGGCTGAGAAACGTTGGGGTACCTGACATCGGCTGGTCCGAGGAGACAGGTACCCTAAAAGGTCCGTTCTCATGACCTCACCCCACGGTAACGTTTACCCATCAATCTACATTTACACTTGATAAATAGAAGTGAAAAGGTGAAATCCAGGATTTAGACTCAAAAGAAACACCTACACCAACTTCGTCGTGGTCTCTCACCACCCAGAAACACTCGTATTTCCAGGGTACCCTAACGTAAAGTCGAAGGGTTCTATGACAGAGAGTCCACTGTGGCATTAACCCAGAAGTTTTCCGGTAATCTGTAAGATCTTTAGGTCGTCGAAGGTCTATTTCCTCATGACCCTCTGGTTCCTTAAGAACCAGAAACCTTCGAGACAAAATATACATATATATATACACACACACACACACACATACACACACACACACATAAACAAAAAAAAGAGAGACAATGTAACTCATAGAACTAGTCCTCGTGACCACCTATCTTACTAACACTAACTATGTACCTAAGTCTTCGGCCACCCTAGTACCCCCCTCCCGTCGTCTTCTTCGTCATGTTTTAGGTATGACGACAATAAAGTTAGTTATATTTTAAGGTGGAAGTGGTTCTACCTTCCCGACATTAGTAGAACGGAGACCCACTGACCGAGTATTGGGGGTTCTTACCACGGTATAACATATAAATGAAAACTAACGACAACTGACGTTTGACCATGTACCGTAACAGTCATTAGTACAATTAGACTTCTTCCCCTTCAGACACAACCGTTCGGACATACATCAAAAATTAAGAATTTGGTAAGGACCAACAAATAAGGTAACTTGTTCATGACGTCTTCAACCTCACTCTCCGTCCAACTGATTGTGTGTTTTAGATCTTTCTCTATGTAGTTGTTCTGTCACTTTCACAAACAGTGAGTCAGCACGGACTGAGAAACGTTGGGGTGTCTGGCATTGGGTGGTCCGAGGAGACAGGAACCTTAAGAGATCCGCTTTTATGACCTCACCCATCGGTACAGAAGGAGGTCCCCTAGAAGGGATGGGTCCTCAGCTTGCGTCCAGAGGACGTAACGTCCGTCTAAGAAATGACAGACTCGGTGGATCCTTCTTGGACAGTTGTTCTATTGTATTGTGGATTATACATCGTCCGTTGAGTTCAGTGACCCAATGGGTCATATAGTGACAAATGAAAAATAGGTTCTTAGTCATCATCCGGATCTTGCTAAGGAGTTTTCCCATTATAACCGAACTGTTTCTCGTAGTAAAACGAGTCACTTAGATTCCCTGAAGACAACAAAAAAAGGATCACCTGGAACGGTGATCAAAATGCGTCTTGGGACTTTAAGGTGTCCAAGACCTCAATGGTAACCTAGTTCGTCCAGTAACTTCGGTTCAACATCTTGACGAATACGGGGGTGAACTTGGTCGTCCTATCGGAAAAGACAACCCCTCAACTTCGGTTTCGGTCGTCGGAAAATCCCGTAAGTCATTTTACCTAACCTCGGTGTATTTTTCAGAGTGATTCGGTATAAAAGGGTAAACATAAACTCTGACGTTTCTTTTCGTTAAACAGTAAATGAGACGTCCTTATATAGTTACTAGGTATGCCTAGTTACCCGGTTCTAAGAAGTGATTCCTTTGTCCAAAGACGTAATTAAATAGTAGACAGACGACCGTATGAAGGTAGGAAGGTTCCGTGGATTCTCTTGTACACCGAAGAGTGAAACGTCTAAAATTTTCGTGTACTTTCGTTACATAACCTGAACACATCACAGGACATCCTCCTTTCCGAGTTATTAGAACTGTAGACTGAACATGTCACTATTTCTCCCACATATTGGGATTCTATTCTGTAACTTCCGAACGACGGGTGGGGTAGGTCGACTTTCGTATGAGGAGAACAAAAGATAAAAAATCCTATCTCGTTTTTCACAAATGGTATAGTCTTCCAAACATGTCCCACGGTTGTTAAAACTACTACACAAGATCGTTTCTCTAGTGTAAAACTCCTCGCAGCGTTAACCTCAGTGGTAAATTTCTTCGGAGACGATCGGTAGCAATGATGATTACAAACGAAAGGAGTAGGAGACGTGTCCGGTCAGTTTACCCGCATCCTCTCCGAAGTGTCGAGAGTCGAGAGCAGTCCAGAAGGACTGTAAAGACCCGTCACTTGTTCTTCTCCACACCGACTAGCAGAAGACAAAACAACTTCACATCTCGGGACCCCGAGGGTCAATACAGGAGGAAACGTATACTCAGGAAAGAGTCCCTCTTTCCTACTTCTGACCCCAACGACTTACATAGACAAATGTTTTTTGGTCCCTTTATTGGTAAACCACCTGAATCCGAGGGAGGGTGACCCAGATAGTCCTCGTCCAGATGAATTAAAGAAAAATTACCGGTTTGTTAAAATATATCGCAGGTACGTAATTTTAATAAATAGTAAAGATCCTAACTGTTAAAAATCAGAAAAAAAGAAAAAAAGAACGATAAGTACAAAAGTCACTTATAATAATTTCCATGATAAGGACCGGATGAAAACAGGACCGAACAGACTGGAAAGGAACCAATAAAGACTAAGAAAGATGTACTACTTATAATGAGGAGGGATACAGAAATGGAAATACTTCTGAAAACGAATACTAATATAATAGTAGACGAATAAAACGAACTGAAAAAGGTTAGACTATATACTTTTCGACTAACAGTTACTTCAACTTGAAGAGTATACAAATAAACAAACAGTAATTCTACTATGGAAAATGGAAAAAAAGTGACCTGACAAAAATATAAAGGTTGAATATCCTCAAAAAAAAAGATATAATTCTTATAATTGGGGAAATGAGTAGTATACGACGTCCGTAAAAGAGGGTACATGTGTGTGTATACAATGAACATACCTAAACATTATTTCTATGTATAAAAAGTATATCGTAAATTTGAAAAACACATAAATAACGGTCAAACTATTATAAAAGGAAGTATCAAGAATCAAAACATAATATGAACCAATTATAAAACTTAGTCAAGTCAAGTCAAGTCAAGTCAGTGAGTCAGCACAGGCTGAGAAACGCTGGGGTACTTAGCGTCGTACGGTCCGGAGGGACAGGTAGTGGTTGAGGACCTCAAGTGAGTCTGAGTGCAGGTAGCTCAGGTACTACGGTAGGTCGGTAGAGTAGGAGCCAGCAGGGGAAGAGGAGGACGAGGTTAGGGAGGGTCGTAGTCTCAGAAAAGGTTACTCAGTTGAGAAGTGTACTCCACCGGTTTCATGACCTCAAAGTCGAAGTCGTAGTAACGAAGGTTTCTTTAGGGTCCCAACTAGAGGAAGTCTTACCTGACCAACCTAGAGGAACGTCAGGTTCCCTGAGAGTTCTCAGAAGAGGTTGTGGTGTCAAGTTTTCGTAGTTAAGAAACCGCGAGTCGGAAGAAGTGTCAGGTTGAGAGTGTAGGTATGTACTGGTGTCCTTTTACATGGACACGGTTTTAGTATTTATTCTAACTCAGTTGAGAAGCATACTCCACCGGTTTCATGGTACCGGAAAAATTTTCTGTTCTTAGGAGAACTTTATTGCTATTTACGGACCTAGTCAAACAGAATGGTCGTATGAAAAAAACTTTCACTTTCGAAATTTGGGGATATTCCATCGGATCCTCTTAGACGACTTCAACTCTTCCTTTATATATTAAATAACATGTTTCGTCGGTATTCAAATTTTGTCGTCTGTTTCAAAGAGTAGAGTGTTTTCTTTTCCAGATAATGGTTTTTTTTTCTCGTTTTTCTTTAAGGAAACGTTGATCGACTTACCAATTGTCAACGATATACAAAGGAGAGGTGATAAATATAAAAGGTAGAAACTGAACTTTCGTTATAAGTAATGTAGTAGGACTCCCTTGTTTTCATTAGGACACAAAACCTTATGTTAGTAAGGGAACTAGGGTATTTATTTGTTACTGAAAATTTTTCGTAAATTCGATATATTTATTTGCTGAAGAAAATTTACTTTTTCTTACCCACTGAACCTAGTAAAAAGAGATCAAGAACCTTTACACTTTCAAGAAATGAAACTCTACCTAAAAGTTGAATAGAGACGAACGGTAAAATAAACACATGTCTTTACGTATTTTGATCTTGGAAGGGGAAACATGTCACCATCTGAAGACTTGCCACTTGAATCGTACTTTACAAATTTTGGATATCTTCTCATCTTCATATCATGTCACCAGAAAAATATATGTGAAATGGACCCAAGTGGTCAACAACTGTAAAAAGTTGTAAACAAATCAGAAAGAGAGAGGTCTAAGTTAAGTTCAAAGAGATCAGCAGAGATGTTTAAAAATTTTTATCAAAAATATCCAAAAAAGAAAAAAGGACTTAGTCTTCGGTCAGTTTTTAACATATGACCCACAGAATCATAAAACACAAAAACTAAATCTTTCGAAAGGACGAAAATCTACAAAAAAAGAAAACACTGTAACTATAAAATTCTTCATGTCTAGTCAACACATCTAATAGTGTATTAGATCTAACCAGACTAAAGAAAGAGTACTAACACACACCATACACAAGTCAACGAGTATCTAAGGTCAATTTATAAAACCGTTCTTTTTATGTATCCAGTAAAACACTGAAAGAACAACGTAGTACAGTCCTCCGAGTATTACGATCAAACATGTTAACCACTATGATTTAAACCAGTAAATCCTGGTTTAAATTCGTTCAAAATTGTTTAAAATTCGTTGTCTAATTAGAAGATATTTCAATCGGGTTCAATTATTGTACATACACTACTATTAAACTCCAGTACACTCATAAGGGTACCAAAATCGTAGGAAACTAAGAACGAACTTAACGAATAATGTATCTGTCAACTTTTTACCAATAAGATTAAAACAATAAGGAGGAAGTAAATAATTGACATTAAGTAAGTGAAATATAGGGTCACTTAGTATAAAAGGAGTGTCAAAAACACGGTCATCTTAAATGTACTGTCAGGTACACGGTAACATGGTTTACACGACTACCTTATCCCTTCTTTTATTATAAAACCTAGTATCAATGTCAAAGTGTACAATTCCATAGGTGTGTTATGTAACAGTGATTAATCTAAACTTATTCGGTAACTAAAAAAAAGAGTTGATTATAAAAGATATAAATACAGAAACAAAAAGGACAGAAAAAGATTGACAGGATAACGAACACAATTAAAGATTACCAGATTGTAAACATTATTAATGACATGTAAATGAAAGATAGTATTATCGACGCCTTTATGTCTCCTGAGACTTAGTTGAACCTTGTGGAGTTCTAAGTGGACTTAACTCCGTTGTCGACATTCATAAATCAATTTGTAGTTTTTCTTTTATTTATTTCTCCCTTTTGGTGGATAACAATACAAGCAAGCGGACCTTTTAGGGTACCTGCCTCCTCGGACCATCCGACGTCAGGTACCCCAGCGATTCTCAGCCTGTACTGACTCACTGAAGTGAAAGTGAAAAGTGAAAGTACGTAACCTCTTCCTTTACCGTTGGGTGAGGTCACAAGAACGGACCTCTTAGAGTCCCTAACCCCTCGGACCACCCGACGGCAGATACCCCAACGTGTCTCAGTCTGTGCTGACTTCACTGAATCGTCGTCGTCGTCGTTGTCGTCGTCACAATATAAATAACCTCTTTTGTTACTTTTTAATTATTCCAAAAAGACCACGGAGTAAACATGAGTCTAAAACACATTCAAAAAGGGACAGATTTCACCCGTCGAGAAAAGAAATAAAATTTCTAGACCGGAAGAGATAGTTTCGTCTTGAAGAACCAATGGATCATGAAAAATTATCCAACAAAAACTACCGAAATCTTTTTGTCATGAGATTCGAAGGGGGACACACTCAGTGAAGAGTATCGATTGTTAGGAACACTACTAAAAATAAATAAAGAGAATCTAAAGTAACGTATAGGTCATACTTGATACGGGGGGTTTTCAAATAGTAATGTAGGAACTTAAAGTCTTTCGTAATCGGAGACAAATTTTTTTATTTTCGATATTGGCTCATTACATGAATGGATAAACTCATTTAATCATACAATATCTTGTTGTCGTTGTCATGAAACACCACAATGTCTAAAATGTCACACAAAAATGTGGAAAAGAGTAGACTTGGAATGTTTTGGCGTCACTCGATCTATCTAGTTTTCTTGATAAAGGTAAAATGAATACTCCTTTTGTAAAGATAAACCCGAAACTACCAAACGGGTTGTAATAAGATTTGGACTCACTAAAATATACAATTAAATCGTGATAACGGTCGATGTTTAAAGTTCATCATATATACATTATTTACTTTACGGTCTGTAATCGATGTCTTCCTTTTAAAGGTTTTTCTTCTCTAACCTTCTATCCATTATTATTAAGTATAAAAAAGACTTCATGTCAAACTCCTTAAATATCAACAAAATATTAAATATAACGTAAAAAGACGTCACCTATCTATAGTCCCCCTATTTGTACAGGGTTTAGATTTATTGTTTGGTAGTAAATAATTTTATTTCATCTTGTCTTCGGTATTAAGAATTATCAATTGTTATAAAACGATTCGAATTCTCACCTCTAAGACTTATACATCTGTAGTAATTTCAGAAGAAAAATATTAAAATTAACATAATGAAAATATTTCTAAATATTTTGTATATATTTCTATTCCGTAAACGATTTGTATATATTCACACCATATTAAGGAACAGTCAGTTTATATCTATAGATATATCACTTTCTATATTAGTATACGACGACGACGATTCAGCGAAGTCAGTACAGGTTGAGACACGCTGGGGGTGTCTACCGTCGGGTGGTCCGAGGCGGCAGGGACCCTAAGTGGTCCGTTCTTGTGACCTCACCCAACGGTAAAGGACGAGGTTACGTACTTTCACTTTTCACTTTCACTTCAGCGAGTCAGCACAGGTTGACAATCACTGGGGTACCTGACGTCGGGCGGTCCGAGGAGGGAGGTACCCCAAAAGGTCCGTTCCCATGACCTCACCCCACGGTAACGGAAGAGGCTATAATAGTATATCAAAGAGTAATAAAATTTCGTGGGCTTCACACTCGTTATGTGTCCTTTGAGTTTGTCTCCGAGACATAGTTAGATCTCCCCACCCTACCCCTCCCTCTATCCTCCCTCAAAGTTTTCCCTCCACTATATACATATGGATACCGGCTAAGTACAACTCTAAACTGTCTTTTGTCGTTTTAAGACATTTCGTTAATAAGAAGTTATTTTTTATTTAATTAAAAAATTTTCGTTTTTTTTTTTCTTTTTTCCGTTTTTTTATTTATTTTACTCTCTATTATATATACGCTCCATGACTACAACACTGGACATTTTGTAGTGTACTTATATTCGAAAAAAATTTACAGTTGAAGGAATCAATATCTAGAATGAAAAGTGAAATATTCGATCAATCGTTCTATCTTTGTCTATTGATATATTAAATGGAGAAAGTGACACAAACCAAAAAAAATGTCTCTTCACGATAGTAAAAAAAGGATACCAATTCTATTTATTATCATTTAAACATGCTAATAAGTAACACTGAAGACTAGAAAAAAGAAAAAAAATTTATTTCATAGATATCGTATATTTATGAGTCCATCTCTTTATTCTCTCCGACAGACATTGGACTCTTGACCTGTCTCAAAATTCCGAGGGTGTAGGGGGTCTAGAGTTTGTAGTCTAGAAAATGTTAGAGTGTAAGCGAAATCAGTAGAAGAAAAGATTTATCGACGACTATAAATAAAGAGTTTCGAACCAATAGAGGTATTCACTCATTTCGTGGAAGGTGTATCATAAATGAGTTATAAATATCCTGGACTATTGAAACAAAAGTATCTCTTTTAAACTCGGTCAGAGAATTTTTCACTAAAAAGATTTTGACAAGTAGTCCCAACTTAACTCACCGTCTCAATATCGAAGTTCTTTATGGAATCAAGAAATTGACATTATGCACAAAAAAAAATGAAATCGGTCGTTTTCGTCGTCATATGTTTGGTCGAACGGTTTCTTTGTCTATTCATGTAATTTCTCAAACCTAGAGACGGGTGATGGGGGTCACTGGTCCATACTTCGAAATTCTGTGTGACAACTACATGACTTACACTTTCCTTAGTTTACGTAACATCCTAGAAACTTGACAACATGATCTTTCCTTTAGCCCCCCCCCCCCCTTAGATAAACTCTAATCAAGTCTCTTGTGTTTTGACATAAATTAACGGGTCCATCATAGGACACCAAGTCATTTCGTTTTTAATAAAGGTACGTCAACAGGACTGGGTATTAATTCATTCACGAGTCTTTTACGAAGGACCGATTAACAAAGGACCGGAAGGTCCTGACTGAAGTACGTTGTACGTACGAGTAAGTTCTACACTCTAAAGGATCCCCGTACGCAAAAATAATGGGACGAATGAATCACCTTCAATAATAAATCCACTTAGTTTCCAAAATAAAGGTAATTTTATTTCTTCTCCTTAATGAAATTTTCCCACCGGATCAAAAATCCTACTTTTGAACCCCACTTGTAGGTTGTAATACCCGGAAACGGAGTTCTATTTATACGTGTCACAAACTTGTGTAATAGTTTAACTCGTTTTACAATAACTCACAATTAGTCATTCCCAGACATTATATCACCTATTTTAAAAGTTTTAATTTATTTCTCGGTCGATGATCGTTTTGTGGAAAACGTTTAAGATACCTTGAAGTGTCGAACTAAGATCGTCCAAAGAAAAGGGGCGGAGAGGAGATCGCAGTTTCCTTTTATGTCTTCCTAGCGAATCACCGACTTAAGTGTCGTAGCGACTGTTTGAAAGTCTTCCACGTCTCCGTCCGACGGCTCTCTCTCTTTCTTAAACAACGAGCTCATTCTCGGTCGAGGTCTCATAGACATTCATAAATTTCGTCGTAACATTTTTACTTGTGTCATAAGGGGTCCCTAGGACACTTTTTGATGTTCCGTACAAAAAACTCGGAATTTCAGGACACTTATAGAACCTTTAGCCACAACTTGTAAATAAAAGTCCTCAAAAGACGAGTCAAAAATTTTCCTACAATTAACATATAATAACCACCGAGTCTACCATTCCGCAGACGGATGTTACGCCCTCTGGGCCCAAGTTAGGGACCCAGCCCTTCTAGAGGACCTCTTCCTTCACCGTTGGGTGAGATCATGAGAACGGACCTTTTAGGGTACCTGTCTCCTCGGACCATCTGATGTCAGGTACCCCAGCGTTTCTCAACCTGTGCTGACTCGTTGAAGTGAACAGTAAACACCAATAAGACAGGTACAGTACCTTGTTTTCTAAAGTCTAATACATTTTTATGCCTTTGCAAGACAGTCTCTTCTAATCCTTAGTTTAGGACTAAACGTGGACTCCGCCATTGAAACATAAGGACGACCTCATCTTCTGAGAAATGAGGACCCAATATACTTCTACTAAACTTTACTTGTCTCACTTATATAACACACTTATTAACTTTTACTTGAATCTGGACCTCTTCTATTTATCTTCCTATTCAATCTCACCTTAAAACTAAATTAGATTAAAATTTAGAGGGACCTTTGATAGTATTCACAAAGGGACAAGGAATTACATCTCCAAGGTTTCGATGTAAGAAAAAATTAGTTTATTATAAGTAATAAACCGGGAACCCTTATAAATTATTTAACGAAGGTACAGTCGAATCCAATATCAAAATAATAATGAACTTCATTAACTGAATTTTATCATCTTGTTCTTGAAAAGAGAAAAGAATATGGATATGAGGTCACACATGTATTTAGTCAAATTTAATAATATCTCCTTTTATACTCACGACACACGAAAAGGAAACACGGTAGAGTTAGGTAAGACAATGATTTAATAAGTCCCACCAAAAGGACTCCTCTCGAGTTTTCTTTCCTTAGAACATAGGACCCTTTCCATTCTTCATATTTTGTCATATGTCTCATTTTCTATTAAAAAGTATAAACAAAAAGTGTAGTACCAGAACTCGTTTTAATCAAAAGTTATATAGTACTAAGGATTCAGTAAATATTTATCTTTTGTTATGTAAACTTTTTTAAAAATTTATTAAGAATATTTTATATATTTTTATCAGGTCATATCATTATCATGAGAAATCAATAAATAGGTCTATTTATAATAACTGAATTAAAAACTAATTCTAATAAAAACTATATCTAATAAGGGTACACACTCCAAATTCAGTTGGTTCTTCTTTATGAGTGAACGATCTACATTATCGAAGGCTATTAATTTATTATTGAGATTTTTTTTAGTAACTTTACTTTTACTTATTTTAAACCAATTGTAAAGACAATATGAAAATCTTAAATTCACTCATTAAGACACTGAAACTTCGTTTTTACAAGATAAATTATTCATAAAGACATTATTCTTCCTTCAGGGGAACAAAGGTATGACCAAAAAGAAAAAAAATGTATAAGGAAAGAAAAATTATCGGTTTGAGTCGGAGTCCGAGTCAACGTCCTACTTCTTTAATGTCTCCTGCTGGACGCGGAATAAGTCCTCTCTCTCAGAAGATAGTCTGTTGAGCTTCATTCGAAATTTAACATCTTAACTTGACGGAGTGAATCACTCGAACAAGAGTCCTACGAATCCACTATGACCTTCTTCCCAGTTCTTTCTTTTGATTTATTTATAGTTAAGCCACCATAAAGAGTATTTTCAATCTTAGTAACGAAAATTTTTCTCATTAGAGAAATCTTTAACACGATCCTACTCTTTTATATGAAGGGAGGTGAGGTTTAAGAGAAAGAAAAAAAAATTTTAAGACAATTCAGTAGAGTTCCGTGGACTCGTAACTCTTTTTATAGTCAGATCACTATTTCAAGATAAGTCACTCAGACCTACCGAAGGTACCGTGTATTATGTGTAGTGTGGACGTACTTATTCTAAAGAAGGTCCCCGAAATTTACATAAAATAAAGGGAAACCATGTACATCCTATAACTTTTCCCGATTTTCCAAATATCGGAAACAAATATCCCTTGGATGGACAAGGGAGCTTTCACCGGACTATTATCGATTGTCATCGATGGTAAATAACTACCTAAGGTAGGTGGTTCGTGATATACTATTTAACAAAGACAACAGAGTAAATCAAGAGTATTTTCATTGAATTGACACAGTGATAGTGAGGGGTAAAATGTCTACTCTTTTGATTCAAGATCCTGCTTACATATTTAGCGGGGTGAGAAGGACTTATTTCATAAATGTATAATGAGAAAGTAGTCCGTTTTACTATCAATATATAATTTCTTTTAATTTAAATATTGAATAAATGGGTAGTGATAATGTAACGTATAAGTTCAAATAATTAAACTCTTAAACTTAAATGAGGAGTACAAAATAAGAAAATTTCACAGTCTAACTCCCTAAAGGGACCATCAGGTCACCAATTCTTAGGTGGAAGGTCACGTCCCTTGTGTGTAAGTCAGAGAGCAGTCTCTTGATTCTAGAGTGTATGACACTCCTTTAATTCGGGTAAACGGCGTCGTTTCTGGGTCGTGTCCGAATTCACAGTTTAACTGTATATTTAAAAATGACCTTATAAAAGTCACAAAAACTCCTTTATGACGAACACTATTGTTCTGATTAGTCTAACTTACCACATTTAAGTTATTGCGTGGTGGGAAGAGATAATGTGTCCAGTAAGGAAAGGTAAGGTTGCTATAAAAATTGTAGTGTTTGAACAAAATCTCTTTACCAATGACAATAAGTCTCAGATGAATGAACCCTAACGGACATCAGTTTATCAAAAGAGTGTACGGGTCTTACGTACAATAATTCAGGTCTCCGTACGAGTGGATCCATACTCATCACCAAACCCAAAAAATTTTTTAAAAGGGGGAAACACCTAACCCCTGACTTAAAGGCTAATGTTATTATACATGAAAAAAAGGAGAATCCGACTATAATACCTATAATTACTTTATAAATTTCTAAACCCTTACTACTAAGTACTCGTTCCTCTACACTATCCATTCGGGATGCATACTTTACAGTACTCCACCTTCGTCCGGAGTACGTCAAAGGGACACCATTGAAGAGTCGCATTGACTGGAGGAAGAGAGCAACCCAGGAGGACCTCAGTTTTGATGGTACAGACGTTGTCTGTTTCGTGGTGGGAACCGTAATAGATTTTGTCTAGAGTAAAAACCGAGGATGACCAACTTTACTGGTTAAAGTACATAAATTCTTCAGGGTTTAAATTAGTCCCAGACGACGACGACTCTAGTACCTGCCAAGGTACGTTGTAGCAGGATCGAGTAAGGGTCCTGGAGACCAAAGACAGAATAGGGTCAAATTAAGAGTAGTGTGGTTCTGAAACCTCTTTTACAGAAAAGTATTTCACGTGTGACAGGAGAGAAGAGTTCATCTCCCTTATTCATCGGTAAACGGATTTGTGAGTAAGAGAATTGTAAAAATCGTATAATTAAATCATCATAATGAATCAATGACTCCTAAAAAATTAAGAAAAAATTTTTGAGACATTCTGAAGGAAATTTAAAATTTACATTAGTATTAAGTATATCCTATATTAATCGTAACTAGTTCTAAGACTAGAAGAAATAGTCAAAATTCATACTTCTATAAACACTCATATGATTTCCATATAAATTATACAAAAGACTTAAACCACAAATTTATGTTCAAATTTATGAACCTGGATATCAAATTAATAATAAAAAGATAAGAATGGGAGAAGACATCAGGGTCATCTAGTGTCCCATTTTGAATTCTTTGGTAAGTAAGTAGGTTATTTATAAATAACTCACGGTTGATGAAATTCCGTATTTAGATCCGTAACTCCTAAGTCGACTTTAATTTGTTGTTTATTTTCTATAATATTAGATTAACTTCCTCGCTCTGTTAATGTTGTCTTTCTTTTCACTCACCACTATTCACAAATACCCCTTTTATTCCGGTCTAACCCCACCCTGACGTCCAAGACCCATTCCACGACGAAAAGTCACACCTCAGTCATTCCCGTCCACTGTAAAATCACCTCTGAAGTGTCTTCATTCCTTCGGTCGCCCTCTTCTCCAAGGTCCGTCTCCCTTATCGTCCACGGGACCGGAAACCCGTCTTCGTACGGACTGTAAACTTCACTTACCTCACTCGTGTTCCTCCTACCTCTGTCACAGGTTTCAGTGTTCCCTGGTCTAGTGTATCCGGCGACTCGATAGTATTCTTGTCAGAAACACAATTATCTCCTCTTCGGCGTCCTTCTACACTCGTCTTCCCGCATTAGTAGACTGAATCTAAAATTCTCTGAGTGAACCTGATAATCCAATTCTTGTCTCCAACTCTTGTACTCCATTTCCCCTCCACTCTTGTTTCCAACACTTGCACTCCATTTCCTCTTCACAGACCTGACCCCAAAATTCAGACCCATAGTAGACGTGTATCCACTATAAATTTCGGTACTCTAATCCATTCTAGTGGACCCTTTATTCAAATCTATCTCTTCTCTCCCCGAAGGGACCACCAAGTCATTTCTCAGACGGACGTCACATCCTCTGGACCCAAACTAGGGACCCAACCCTTCTAGGGGACCTCTTCCCTTACTTTTGGGTGAGGTCATAAGAACGGATCTCTTAAGGTACCTGTTTCCTCGGACCGTCCGATGTCAGGCACCCCAGTGTTTCTCACACTGTACTGACTCGTTCTCCTCCAAGATTCCTGAATATTTATAAATCTCGTGTCAGTCGTTTGACGTAGGTAAGAAAATACATAGATATCGTCCAAAACATGTTGTCTCTGTATCAACTCATAAATACTGTCTTTGGTCTTCTTACTTGACGTTTCGAATTTCATAAATAATAGACCGTGTTTCTTTTTCAAACAGTTAGAGACTAAATCTCCGATCTCTTGGTTCCTCCTTGGTTGTCTTTTATTGGTAACTACGTCTTCTTTTGGTGCACTCACATGTCAAAATCCTACCACACCTCCTTCGTAAAGTCCCACTACTGGGCAGACGAGGGAGACTACGACGACAACCCGATCCATTCGACTCCTAATTCTCAACTGACGACTTAAGTTGTTGTACATCCCGTATCTACTGGAGGCTACTCTCGACACGACCACTTTATCACGTCCATCTTCGTGCTATTTCATCCAAGGTCTCTCCGACCCTCCTCTCACTGGCCTCTATCGTTTACCTCTATCTATCGAAAAGGATAGTCACTCCAGGATTGACGGTCTCCTACACCGTAGTCACTCTCCAAACTCCCAACCAAACACAGATTCTACCGCTGTTATCCTAACTACTCTTTCTTCACGATTATCACTCTCCCTTCGTCAACGACCGGACTCCAGCAACTCGATCCGTCGTCCTTAACCCTACTTTACGTGCGTACCTCCCCAATCGAGAGTGACTCGTGTCCACCCAGGGGGTGTTGGTACCCTCTCTTCAGACTCGTGTCTCTACCAACGTACACCATCACCCATCCCAGTCTCCTCTAACACCTTCACAGAAGACTAACAAGGGCAACGGAGCCACTAGACCTTTATTCCGGGGACCACCTCTTACTGTCACTCACTCCTCCGTACCCTTCAATCTCCTCTTTCACACTGAATAGAAGGTCCTCGACCCCTCTACCCCGTTCTCACGAGACGCCAGTTCTTAAATTTCACTTTATTCAGTCGGGGCTACTGAAAAAATATCGGTATATGTTGACGTGTCCTATCCAACCCCCGATAGGACAGTCGATTCACACTGACGTCATCCCCCCTTCTCCCGACTGCTACTCACCTTCTTTCACCGTTTACTGACAGGCACCTCAGTTTCCATTCCTTCTCCCTTCCTTCCTGTACTCCATACGGTACTTCCGGTACTTTTCCCCCACCCTAGGGACTTCGACCCAGAGTCTTCCTCTCTAGAGAGTGTCATCGTCCACTAGTCTCTCACTCTGGACCTTACCTCTACTGTCTCTTCGACGTCAACGACCATTACCGTCCAAACCTTCCACTGGTACCTTTATCCACCGAGTCTTTCGTAGTGTCCGTTTCAATTCCTTTTTTACACACAAGTTTCTTAACTCTCCGGACCCATAATCTCCCAGTCGTCAACCTGTAACTCTAGTGGTTATACCTATTATCATCTTCGTAACTTCTCTTGTAGTCACCTCGTCCTTGATTTTGTAAGTTCCTTTTTCTTCTTTTTGGTAGAGCCCTACGGACGACGTGACGTCTCACTTTCTCCATCCGCACTCGAGACTTTCAGCCGTCCCTCCTCCTCCTCTGTCGTGAGTAGGTAGGATGTCTACATCCTGTAAGATGGGGATCAAGTCTTCTCCCCTCCTTCCTTTGTACAGTGGTGAACTCTTCCGATACCCCTGAGAGTCCCTCGGATCCAAAGGTCGTGTCTTCCTCCAACTACGACCGGTGTCTCGTCTACTGCCAAAAGTCCAGAGGGACAAAGGGGACTTGGTTTCAAGTCTTACGAAACGAACCTATAACTCAACCGGTAGTGTCTTACGTTTGAGTCACTGTCGTAAAAACCCCAAATGGTCCATCTTGACCTCATGCGACATTACTTCTATTAGTTCAAGTAAAAGAAGTGTAACAAAGACATAACAAACTCCGTGGACTCTTTATGTCAACGATTTTCTTTTAAGTCGACATGCGTTTATTTGGAAACTTATTAGTTACATAAATTAAAATTGGTACTTATTTTAATCCACTAATCACGTCGAGATAATGATCGTGTAGTCGTGGACAAATTGTAAAAACACAGACACAAAATAAAATTTCTATCGTATCTTCGGTTGCACCTTTTACGGCTCCACGTGCAGGTCGTTCGTTTGGTCGTCGACAGTTCCCGTCGTCTGATAGTCCATTATAGTTGACAGGATATTGAATCCGGGAATTCACACACACACATACACACACTCACATTAGTACACCTACCTCTACAATTTTAAATTTTAGGATACCTTCTGTCCGGTCTTTATACGGTCAGGTCATTTTCACCCAAATCGGACAAACAAGAGTCCTAACTTGTTCACAACACGGGTGTCCTTTTCCGTCAAATCGTAAATCTCAGAACTCTCCTCGTCGTCTGTTGAGGCGAGAAAAGACCGTCGAAGACCAGAGGTTCCAGTAAAAGTGTAAAGTTTGGTCTTTGGACAAACTGTCGCTAAAGGGATGGAAAGAACGTCAAGGAAAGACGGAAAGAAAAACCAGACACTATGAAACCTGATTTCTCCGATTCTAGGAACAGGGTCTTTCTACAGAGTCCAAGACACCTTTAAAATAATCGAACCTGACAGGAACTGGCCACCCATAAACCAGTCGTAAGTCGTCTGGGAAGTGGTCCTTACTTCACTAGGGCTTTCACTTAGTCCAATCATATCCTTTAGGTATGTATACTCAGTTTATATTTATGTATGTCTTCTGATGTTTATAATCATGGCACTTGACATAGTAAATCATACATTTAGAAACTACAAATTGTCTCTATTCAAGAGAAACGACGATGACGACGATTCAAGAGAAAGTCAAGTCAAGTCAAGTCAGCGAGTCAGCACAGGCTGAGGAACGCTGGGGTACTTAGGGTCGTGCGGTCCGGAGGGACAGGTAGTGGTAGAGGGCCTCAAGTGAGTCTGAGTTCAGGTAGCTCAGTCACTATGGTAGAGTAGGAGACAGCAGGGGAAGAGGAGGACGGTGGTTAGGGAGGGTCGTAGTCTCAGAAAAGGTTACTCAGTCGAGAAGAGTACTCCACCGGTTTCATGACCTCAAAGTCGAAGTCGTAGTAAGGAAGGTTTCTTTAGGGTCCCAACGAGAGGAAGTCTTACCTGACCAACCTAGACGAACGTCAGGTTCCCTGAGAGTTCTCAGAAGAGGTTGTGGTGTCAAGTTTTCGTAGTTAAGAAGCCGTGAGTCGGAAGAAGTGTGAGGTTGAGAGTGTAGGTATGTACTGATGACCTTTTTGGTATCGGAACTGATCTGCCTGGAAACAACCGTTTCATTACAGAGACGAAAACTTATACGATAGATCCAACCAGTATTGACAGGAAGGTACCTCATTCACAGAAAATTAAAGTACCGACGTCAGTGGTAGACGTCACTAAAACCTCGGGGGGTTTTATTTTAGACTGTGACAAAGGTGACAAAGGGGTAGATAAAGGGGACTTCACTACCCTGGTCTACGATACTAGAAGCAAAAGACTTACAACTCGAAATTCGGTTGAAAAAGTGAGAGGAGAACGTGAAAGTAGTTCTCCGAAAAATCAAGGAGAAGTGAAAGACGGTATTCCCACCACAGTAGACGTATAGACTCCACTAACTATAAAGAGGGCTGTCAGAACTAAGGCCGAACACGAAGAAGGTCGGGTCGCAAAGAGTACTACATGAGACGTATCTTCAATTTATTCGTCCCACTGTTATATGTCGGAACTACATGAGGAAAAGACTAAACCTTGGTTAGACAAGAAGGTACAGGTCAAGATTGACAACGAAGGATTGGACGTATATCCAAAGAGTTCTCCGTCCGGTTCACCAGACCATAAGGGTAGAGAAAGTCTTAAAAGGTGTCAAATAACACTAGGTGTGTCATTTTCGGAAACCGTATCAGTTATTTCGTCTTTATCTACAAAAAGACCTTGAGAGGACGAAAAAGTCACTGGGTCGCCTACAACCGTTAAACTAGAGACCAAGGAGACGGAAAAGATTTAGGTCGAACTTGTAGACCTTCAAGTGCCAAGTACATAACGACTTCGGACCGAACCTCTTAAAACTCGTAATGAAATGATCGTACACTCTACTCACGCTAACACACCATCAAACTCGTAAGCAACTGTAACGGAAAGAAACCCTAACCTTACTTTTGACTGGAAAAGGTCAGGACACCGGTAACGACTCAAAAGGTTTAAATGACTGTATAACTCACATCGTAAAAGTGTCGTAGTAGAAAATCCTAAACTTTGTCGAGTTGACCTTAAGGTAGTGGAGGTGGTCGAAACAAGCATCACTACGAAAGATTCCGGGTGAACTGAAGTGTAAGGTCCTACGGACCGAGATCCACGCACTAGTGTGGTAGCACTAATAGAACCAGCACTTCTAGAAAAAACATATCAAGAAGACACATAAGAACGGTGGAGAAGAATTATAGAAGACGAAGACAATCCAGGTATGGTAAAGACAGGAAATAACTCGGGTAGAAACGTACTTTACAAGGGAACCATAGAGATTAAAAGAACTTCTTTAGAGACCAGAAAGGGTAGACAACAAAGGGAGATAAAGAAACGTAACTAACGACTCCTTCCGAAAGAATAGAGAAGGACGATAAGAAACCTTGAGACATAAGTCTACGAATATAGAAAGGAAAAGAGGAAACGAAAAGAGAAGAGAAGAAAAGTGTCGATAAACATTCGGGAGGGGTCTGGAGGGATCGTCAAAACGAAAAAACGTAAAGAAAAGGTACCTCTACCAGAACTAGGGACAGAGGACATGTTACAGTGTTTGGAGGCAGGTATCAAGTAGTCCGTGAGATAGTCTAGATCAGGGAATTTAGACAAAGAGTGAAGGTGACATGTACGTCAAGTCGTCTCAATTACAGTGGCGTAGCGTCTGACTTCCATAGTAAGGACTTATCAACTTGTGTGTGTGTGTGTTGGGGGGATCTAATTAGACACTGGTGGTCGACAATTTAGACGAGTCTATGTCTCATGTCGTTCTAAGTAGTCACTGATCCTAGGTACAGTAAAGTAAAACGAAAACTTAAAATCCCTCTACATCTATATAGGGGTCGAAAATGAAAAGGAGAAGGAACACCTTCCTTTTGGATGTCGACGAGACCCCTTTTTCCTTGTGTAGAAGGGTTCGATTTGGAAGTCTCGATCTTGACGGGGGTGGAGGAATTAGGGTGTCCTGGACCAACAATAACAACAAGTCAGCGAGTCAACACAGACTGAGAAACTCTGGGGTACCTGACGTGTGTGGTTCGAAGGGACAGAAAGTGGTAGTGGGTCTCAAACGAACTTAGTTACTACGGTAGGTCGGTAAAGTAGGAGACAGTGGGGAAAGAGGACGGAAGTTAGAAACGGTGGTAGTCCCAGAAAACGTCATTCAACCAAGAAACGTAGTTCACCGGTTTCATAACCTCGAAGTCGTAGTCAGGGTCACTTATAAGTCCCAACTAAGGGGAATGTTAAGTGACCAAACTAGAGGAATGACAGATTCCCCGAGTGTGTCCTGGACCTCCCTACTCTTGTCTCAGTGCGTCGTGTCCCCGACCTTTCTCTCGTCAAAGGGGCAGCAGGACGAACCGTCGGAACTATAATTTACTACGGAGACGTTCTATGTCACACCACGGAGATTTATCAAGACTACCTAATTCTTGTATTTTGTTCCACCTTTTACGAGAGTAGTGGTATCGTGGGGTCTCAGAACGGAGGGGACCTCTACCACGGGGTCCCTTTTATTTTAAGAGATCACCTTGTCAACAGTAACAACTACTTCCGTGTAATGTGTACTCAGACGCCATTGGTCCATCTCAGACCCCTTTTATGTACCCATACTACTTTAACTTTACTTGACACAAATTAATCATAAAACAACTTTTTAATCTACCGGTGTACCTTATGATTAGTCATAATTATCAAAAATTCTTTTTAACTCAGTCTTTGTATAGAAAAACCATTTAAAATATAATGAAGACCAACTGGGTTCCGTTTAAATGTCTGAAAAGATGAAACATTCTTTTTTCTACGGACCTACAACAGTACTCTACCTGTTCGGTAATCTCTTTATGTCTTTAGATATCGACCCGGTCCTTACTCCTTACCTCGTTTCGAGTTGGAAATATTAAATTTACTCACAAAAATTTAAAAAAAAATCGAGAAAAATTTTTAAATAAACGTACAACTTTAAGACTTACGTCAAAGGTAAGTATAAATCCCTACTCTTGCTAAACCCTTTGAATTAATTTGAAATCCTTTGTAGTTTATAAACGACTATGCCAGTCTCTTGAGTAAAACTTCTCGTCAAAAAACTATTTTCAAATTTTTAACTACAGAAATTCGACAAAAAACAAAAGTGTATATCCATTTGAGATACAGAATTAAAAATAAGGAGACATAGAAAGGGTTGGTGTGTAGATCCTTTTCGTAGTTGTTTTCAACTTATTAATGGGGGACTTAATTATGGCAATTAAGTTCTTATATAAAACTTTCGTATGATGATATACATAACTTTTCGTTTTTTTTATATCGGGGTTTAAACTCCCGCTCTTTTATGGTAACTAAAATGAGATCTTTACTTGGTTTACTAAAAGTGAACGGTAGCTCTACGAGGCGATGTAGACATTTGTACAAAAAACAAAAAACGTAGACGTCGCGTTTAGGTCTTTTTGGGAGACGTAGTAGTAAAAATAGGAACAACTATCTGGTGCCATTCCAACACAGTGCAGCTTGTTTTTAGTAGGCATGGGATCAGCCCTAAAAAATACAGATGTGGACACAAATGGAGCTTGATCTCAGACAGCAAACCGTAGAGACAGCCTCTGGAGTCAGGCCCCCTGAGCACACTGGGTGCCCAGCAGTTGTGTTTGTGTTGTCCACTGAAAGCACTGCACCTTGAAGAGGCTGAAATGGGGTCTTCTTCGGTGTCATTACTGCTTTTGTTAAAAAATAGTAAATTCAAGAGGGAGGGGATTCTGTGTATACCTATGGCTGATTCATGTTGGATGTTGGTGGAAACCAGCACAATTCTGTAAAGCAATTACATGCTTCAATTAAAAAAATTAAAATTTAAAAAAGTAAAATCTTACACACACAAAAATTTGAGTACTGATTTAGACAGATTTACAATGAAAAAAGACTTTTATTTTGAAGGCTTCTCGTTCTGCACTTTGTTCTGGTTAGGAAAATAGACTTGTTTACCAATAGAGAAACAGAACTGCTTATTTTTTTTTCCCGCCAACTCTAACAGAAGAGAAGAAAAATCCAAGGCTTTCTCCTTGACATAGTTGACTCTTTCCATCTGTCAGCGTTTCACCACTTCACTGGGTTGCGTGTCACCGCAGTATCACCGTCTCCTCTGTATAGTGTCCTTTGCAGTGCAGAGAAGCCAGAAGGTCCGTTTTTCTAGAACCAGAACCCCCTTTGTTTTCTGGTTCTAAGAATGGTCCAGTGAGAGGCATTTCCAGGCAACTGAGGAGGCAGAGAAGGGCAAGTTCACCCTCCCTCAGACACCATCCAGGCAGAAGTGTGTGCAGGCTCTGGACATGGGTGTCACAGCACCTTTGAGATTTCTCACAGGTCATCTGTTCTGGTGCTGTCAACAGCCAAGACAGTCACTGACAGCTCCTTGAGACTCAGCTGGCGTCAGTAGTGCAGGCTGGGGTGATAGGAGTCTCCGGAAGGCTTCCAGATTGACAGGGTCTCAGGGATGAGCTCCTGAGACCTGCCCGGGGCGGAGCCGCAGACACACCTTCCCTATGCTCCCTTCTGATATTTCTAATTCACCACACTGAAACCGTTTGGGCTTACATCATCATGTGATGGTTCTAACTGAACCAAGGTATAGAGGTGGAAATAGCTTAATTCAGCATGAAGGGAAAACAGGTTTTCTACATGTCTTGTCATAGTGAAAGACATGCTGCTTCACTGAGCCTATTGACTTTGTTAAATCCAGCTGAAATGAAGAAAGATGAACCTGCAGGTTTATATGCAGGCAATTTCTTTATTTCTCATGTGATAGTATTTTTAAAAACACAGATTCCTAAAAGTGGAGAAAATGGTTTTGTCTCCACTGATTGTGGGTGCCAATCTTATTAAGTATAATTTCTCGCTGAGAAATAACAAGCTGCTCAAATCTTATGATGTTACTGAAGAGATCTGGGAGCCAGAGGACTGAGCAGTTTCTTCCCTCCCTTGCTGTCTCGTTGCTCAATAAATATTTGAGTACTTAATTTGGCATTTATTTTGTGTCAGGCTGCTACATGCCTGAGCACAGAGGCTATTAGAGTGAACCAAAAGAATGTGTCCCCTGCCTTTAAGGAGCTTACATTTAGCACTTGATGGTAGGGGGAAAACAGTGGGTGGGAGAGGGAAGAGGTAAGGGAATGGGAATGGATTTGTCGTTCTTTGGACCACCTATACTCGGGGACCACTCTTTCTTGAGGACTGGCTTCCTGTGTTTCGTGTTCCTTCATTACCAAGTATCTGAATTTCATTCATTTTTCTTAGTTAACAGACTACCAGAAAAGTGTCTGTAGAGTAACTACTAGTTTGAAAATTGATCTGTATGTATTGTCTCTAGTAGAAGAAGCTTCCATCTTTTGATGGCAGCATCTGAATTTAAAGCTAGTGCATCCTGATAGTCAGGACTGACATTTATAGGAGTTCTGCAAAATTATTGCTCCCAATATTGGAAAGGAAGGAAAATAAAAAGGATTTTGGAATCTATATTTCTTCAGAATACATTCAAAGCCAATGCATTATGCATGCTCCTTGTAAAATTTCCCTTAAAATATTTTTAATTTAACCCTGCCATATCCCTTGACATTTTTGGCTGGGGGGAGGGTGGGAGGGGAATGGGAACAAAGAACAGCCTCAGTGGCTCAAGTTTAACCCATTTTCTTCTAAATTAAGCACAGTTTCAATTTGTCAGTTTTAATCCTTTGTCTTGGCAATCCTTTGGTTAACAGTAAAATCATGAATGTTGGACAAGACTTGGCAACTGAACAACAAAATTATGAAATTTTATTTTTCTCCAAATCTAATTTTAAATGCAGAAATAGAGCTAAATAACTGACACACTAAATAGATTTGTATAGACCCTGTTGCTTCTGGCAGGTTTTTAAGAGGTTGGTCACTTAATTACTCAGAGTGGGATTCCTGTAGGTTTTGTGTAGTGATGGCATTCCTGCTTAAAATGTGAGTGGTAGAAGGCAAAACCAGATTTCCTGTGCAGTCGTTACATGCACAACACCCTTACTTGTTTTAGAGGGAATCTGCTAGAACTCAACTGAGTCTTTAAATAAACTTGAAAGGGCATTAATTCCCACTTTGGCAAACCCAAAGTACAAATTTTTAAGTGTTTACTGTAAGTACCGTTAGACAGTAGTTACTAACTCCAATATCTCTTAGAATTGGTGGAAACTTAGAAATGCAGTATTTAGCCTCAACGAAGATTTACTGATACTAGTTTCAGTTTCTAGTGCCTTCTGGAAGTTCCATGTCAACGGTGAATGGTACATCTGAAATACTGAAATCAGACCAGGATAAAAGGAACCAAATTTACATCTTCAGAAACTAGAGATTTAGCCCAAGAGTAAGGGTAACTTGCATAGCTGAAGACCTAATCATGAAAAGCTTTCAGGAGTAGCTAACTGAAAAGTAAGGCGTAACTGTAGAAAGGACAGACAAGGAGATAGAGAATATGCGTGACAGGTGATGAGACCCGAAGGATTAAAGGAGAAGATCTGATATGTGTCTAATCAGAGTCTGAAAGGTAGAGAATAGAAAAACATGGAAGAGATGATTGCTGAGAAATTGCCAGAATTAGTAAAAAACATGACTCCTTAAATACAAGAAAAATGTATATCAAACAGGATAAGTAAAAGGAAACCAATGTAGTTTCCGTACAAGGAAACTTAAGAACAACAAAGACAAAGCGATCTTAAAAGCAGCCAGAATAAATAAACGTCACATACAAAGGAATGATAAATTGACAGCCCACTTTTCAGTGCCAAAAACTGAAGCCAAAAGACAGTAGAATAACATCTTCCAGGTACAAAGTGAAAATAACTGTCAATCTAAATGAATGCCCAATGAAATTATCTTTCAAGAACAAGGGTAAAACAAAGACAGTTTTGTTTTGTTTTTTTTTCAAAAAGGAGAATTTATGACCAATAAATATTCATTTAAAGAATAAGGATGAATTTAGAGTAGGGGAAAATGAAGAAAGGT
This sequence comes from Capra ibex, assembly GCA_006410555.1. Classification (NCBI taxonomy): domain Eukaryota; kingdom Metazoa; phylum Chordata; class Mammalia; order Artiodactyla; family Bovidae; genus Capra; species Capra ibex. Next base: position 53,037,372 of record SJYO01026388.1, on the reverse strand, counting down.
CTGAGATGCAGGAAGGAGTGATGTACTAAGAAGGAAAATATTAAAGAATGTTTCTATGACCTCTAATTAGGGAAATTTTTCTTAGAAACCAATTTTTGCTTAAAACCTCTTTGTAAATAGCACTGTTAACTGTTTCAGAAATCCCCAAGACCAGTCACCTAAACAGTGTCTAGTTAAAAAAATCTCAGTCCTCTACTCAGTGTATGGCATCCCTATCCCAGCATCCCTTCCCTGGGAAAAAGACCATAGTGTCCAATGGAACTAAAAAAATCTTTCCCAACCAATCTAAAGCAGGTTTTCCTTAACTCTTGAGAGAGAAAGAATGATTTCTAACACATATGTTATATTTATCAGTTTTTCATTGAGTCACACTGAAAGAAATTACATTGTTGGTATGCCTTAGAGAATCCATGCAACTCTTCCCCATTCTGAATGGTCTCAGATTTTCCTTTGGAGTATTCTTTTTCCTCTGTTGGGTAGCAGCCACATGCTTTGGATGGAATTGACTCCAACCTGACTTCAGAGGTGGTGGGCACTACTTTAGATAAATTGGTCAGCTTGTCCCATTCTTTTTGCCTTGGCAGTTGGTTCAAGGATGAGCAGAAACACAATCCAAACAAGCAGCTCCAGGATTACTCTCCTGCAAACTGTAATCATATTTGGGCAACTTGTGGGCTCTGGTGCACCAGACGTGAAGTTGGACAGCAACACAACATTTTAATACTATGAGGGATGACATAGCTTCAAGAAAAAGACATGAAGTTGGGTATAATCATTCATTTATTTATTCAGTAAGAATTTGCTAAATGCTTAATAAATACTGGGCTCTAAGAAGAAGCAAAATCTTAATGAGCAAATTCTGGCACTGGGGACAATGAAATGGTTCATAGCTTCCACAGTTCATTAGAAACATCTCTTAAAACTTCATCCTTGTATCTAGGAAGACTTTCGCTTTTCCAATCAGGAATTTTAGTTCCAGAAGGAAAGAAAAAAAAAAAGACAATGAAAATGTTGTATGAAAGGTTTCTTTCAAACTTTCCTCAATCAACAGTTTTTACCCCAGTCATGATGCTGAGAGACTTCAGAAACACAAGTGACTCTGTGTTCAGACCAAGTACTTTGGCTTCAGGAAGATGAATGATCGGACCTACTCACCATATGATTATAAGGGTCAGGTAGTTTAAAAAGAAATTACAATCTGAATTGAACCAAGGATGAACAGTGTTGCTATTGAGTTTCAAATCCCAGCTAATAAGCATAACCTTGTAAAGAGAGGTTAGTGTTTGGGAAACTGCATGTTCTTGCAGAAAGGCAAAGCTTTTGCAATATAAATAGTTGTGAGTGTACTAGCTTTCATCTTTGATGCCTTAACCCTCTGTGTTTAGAGTTTTGTTTGTTTGTTTTTTTTAATCCGGGGCCTGGAATGAGAATTTTAGAAGCTCCAGATACTAAAAAGACTGTGATGGCAACCCCAGATGTAATTTTTTTTTAATTTATTTTTTCAAAAGATCATAAAGCTCACCTAAATACTGAAATTAAAATGGCTTTTTCTAGATTTCCTTACTTTGAAATGCTGCCTAAGTTCATCACATTTCAACTTTGCTAGTAATTTCTGGTTCATCTGCTTTTTTGGCATCTTAAGCACTTACTTAGCCTGTTGGGTAATAATTCAGCATCAATTGCATTATAAATGTCATAATTTTTCTGTACTTTAAAAAATATAGACAAAGGGGAAGAGTTATTTCAGGGAGGGATTTTATCACTCACAGCAAACAATATGCTTTGATTTGGGGTACTCTGTTATTTTAGATGCTAAGTTGTATCTGACTATTTTGCAACTCCATGGACTGCTGCCTGGCTCACCTGTCCATGGGATTCCCCAGGCAAGAATACTAGAGTGCCATTTACTTCTCCAGGGGATCTTCCCCACCCGGAGATTGAACCTGGGTCTCCTGCATTGCAGGCAGATTCTTAACCACTGAGCCATCAGGGAAGCCCTTGGGGGTACTCTAGACTTGACTTTTTTCCTAAATAGTTCTAGTAAGAAACAAACTTTAATCCCCAGTATATCACACACTGACAAAACAAAAATCCTGCTTTTCCTTTTTTCTTAAGATAAAGCAGGTCTTATTTTGGTGCTGTGCAAAGTTTGGTTTAAATTAAACATGGTTGGAGGAGACACTTAGGTGTGTAAGGGTCACTGAGATGAATGGGTCAGGCTTTTTGCTTATTTGCTTTTCTAGAACTTGGTGGTAACGTATCTCAGAGAACTACGGTAAGGTTAGCCAGTAATTTTTAACTAAAGAATGCTCAAAGGTCTACTTTTTCTTAATTCCCCAAAGCTATTTATGATTTGTAAAGTAGTATGTTTTAACCTTTTTTTAAAAAGAACATTGTATTAAGAGAACATGAAGAGACCAAATCTCCCATTTAATAATTTCAATATGACATTTGTATTCTTTTTTCTTTTTTCAATCTAAAAGCCTCCTCAAGCTCTATGAAAGAGAGCAAAGAGATATTGATTCCTTTTTGGGGGGGAGGGGGGTGAATCATTCACTGGAAAACATTCGTCATATCAGGATCTTAAAGCAAGAATAAATATTGCCCTCAAAGCTTACTATAAATGAGTAGTAATCAAGACAATGAGATATTGGCACAAGAAGGAACATATAGATCAGTGGAAGAAACTTGAGAGTCCTCATATAAATGATTACATGTGTGGTTAATTGATTTAATTAAACTGCATCAAAATTAAAAACACTTCTTTCTTTCGCATCTGTCCCTGTATGGTTAGTCCTTGCTAAGTCACAGCCCAAATGGGAACCAGACTACAGTGTGTGTTGGACAGACTAGAGCCAGGTGGGTGGGCCTTCTTTAAGAACAAGAACACAAATTGTTCTTGTGTATTCATAATTGAACAAATTGCAAATACAAAAATAAGCTATGAAAGTATTTAGAATGAGAAAATGAATCACAGAAATACTATTTTTAAAACAGACGAATAGTACCAATACCACAAAATTTTTTTAAAAGATGATAATATGTCTAACAGTCCTGTAACAATTTTCTTCCTACATTTTTGGGCTGCATACACTGTATCTCTTCATATGAAAGTTTTTTGCAATGTTTTCTCTAGAAAAAATGGAAATTCAGTCTTTCATCTCTCATGATTAATGGAGATTGAGTGATCAGAAAGCTTTCTTGCAATTTCTTCATTCATTATTTGTAATGCCTCATCAGAATTTCTTTCTCAAGCAGTGGTCAGGAAAATGATAAGAAAACGCCAGCCTGTTGATGTCACTGGGTATGGATCCTGATAACCTCCTGCCACAGCAGATGGTCCACTTTGATTAGGTCTCTTCTGCTCCCTCTTCTGAGTGGGTGGTACCCAAGGTGATCAACAGAAGATATTCCTGAATGCTGGTCATAGTTGCCCATAAGAAGGGAGACATCTCCTTAACCCTTCTCACAGATGTGATCTGGAGGCCTGAGGTTATATTTGGAGTCCCAGTACCCCCATCAGGTTGCAGAAGGTGACTACCAAGCTGGGCACTGCTCCCTGCTTCCTGCTCATGGCTAGCTAGGGCGACTCCTCCTCCAGTTAACCAGAGAACACGAGAGACCTTAGAACCAGTCCAATGGGAGGCCCAAACATTAAGATTCATTAACAACTTGGTAAATCTATAAATCTACCTCTGACCACAGCTGACATCTCTCTGGAGGGTGTGTTTGTACATTTCCAAACAGACACTCAAAGCGTCTCTGTCACAGCATGCTAGAAGGCAATTAGCCACATGCTTTCATTAGCATAACATCCCTACCAAAGACCTTGAAATTAGTTCAGAGTTTGAGTTTAGCCGAGTGGAGATATGCCAGTGGACAGACAGCGTCGGGTGAGAGGGACGATGAGTGTGGAAGTGAGGACAGATAGCAGGAAGGCACAAGAGAAGCCTTTGGGGAGGAATACCCAGTAGTAAACTGTCTGTCAGTTAGACTCAGTACTTGAGTGGTTTATTTTACGATTTAAACTAAAAAAAAAAATCATCATATTAACAGATTCTACAGGCTGCAGTAGGGACGAAAAAAGAACAGAATGAATTGCCACTGGGGCTATTTTTCAACTGTGAAAACTTGTCTTTGAAAGAGCTGGACACAAGGAGAGAAAGCAGTCAGCATGGGAATCAAAAGGCATGCTGCAGGGAGTGAGGACCTCAGAGAGAAGACAGAAGAAATGGGAGCATGAATGGTGTCTCGGAATAGCAGAGACCAGGTCCTCATCTGCACAGCCGGGGACATCCCTTAGCTGAGGCAGCCAGCACCATTAAAAGTCCACCGCCCAAGAGGCGGAAAGGAAGAGCTCTTGCATCTGGAGGAGAAAGTGTGCCCCCAGGAGCTCACACTGGAATCATTAGCACCTGTGTGTCTCCTAGCATGACTGTGTATATGGGTGGAAGGGGTGGATGGCTTTCCTGAAGGCTGAGTACCTGCAGGTATAAAGTGACTGATGAGTTTGCTCTGACTGCAAGCAACGCACTTTTTCTGCTTCCTGGAAAATTCCAGACAGACACAAGAAGGAAAGACTGTCATTTAGTAAACTGAAGCTCTTAATCCATTTATCAAATTTAAGGTTAAAAATAACCACACATAAGATACCATTGGTAGGTCTTAAGGGAATTATTGTTGTTTTTTAGTTGCTAAGTTGTGTCCAACTCTTTGTGCAAACCCCATGGACTATAGTCCACCAGGCTCCTCTGTCCATTGGATTTAATAGGCAAGAATACTAGAGTGGGTTACCATTTCCCTGTCCAGGGCATCTTCCCGGCCCAGAGATTGAACCCACACCTCCTGATTAGCAGGCAAATTCTTTACCACTGAGCCACCAAGGAAGCCCCTTTTTAAAGGGTGACAGATTCTGAGTGCTTTCACACTAAGAATTCTTCAAGAAGAACCATCTTTTCTGAGAGTCACCTGACTCCCTCCAGACCGAGAAACTACCAGCCATATGGTCCTGCCTCTGCAACTGAGAGTTTCTAAAGAAGAGGTGCTACTGTTCTGCTCCCCATCAGAGTCTCCTAGAATAGGTGGCCGGGAGGAAGGTTCCTTCATTGGTCCTGTTGACCAGCCAGCAGAGGGAGTAAGAACGACAAAGTTTATACCTTCTGAATAACACTATCAGCTGAATTTTTCACTGTGGTATAACTTTAAACCAATACATAAAAATAATGATTGTGAAAGCATCTTTACTGATTTTCATGTTTATAAAGATGATTCATGTTTATTTTTAAATGATGTTAAAATATAGAAGGTAAAAGACTTAAGGCTTCCAGTTATCCCTCTTTCCAATAAAAAGTGTTTAATCGTTTGGTTTACATCCTTCCAGAAAGTTTTCTGAATAGTTTGAGTCCCCATCCTCAGTAGTGTGGGGAAATCTAGCATTTCCTTCAGCGGTTTCATCAATTCCTGAGAAAGATACTAATATAGTGGCTGTTGATTCCTCTAGCTCTGGATTCTAGGCTTAACTTAATTTCACGTTGCTTTGTTGCCTCCTCTTCATGCCTGCCGATAGCTCCAGCTTTTGTTTTCTTTTCTTGGCTTCAAAACTTCAAAACTGGAGTTTCTTCCATGGACTGTGCTTTCCCCAGTGTGTTCAGCCTAGAAAGGGATTGCTTTCTCTTCTTAGCTTCAGTGAAGGATTTCTCAGGAATTCAACAGATGCTTGTTTCAATGGAAAACTTTAGTGAGTACAATGACTCACCTTTTAGTCCAAAATACTACCTGATGAAGTCAGTTCAACAGCCTATGTGTCATGATGGCCTGCCTTCATTTTTTTTTAATATGCTTTTAAATTTTATTTTTAATTGAAGGATAATTGCTTTATAATATTGTGTTGGTTTCTACAGTACATCAACATGAATCAGCCATAGGTACAGATATGTCCCCTCCCTCTGGAACCTCCCTCCCAAGTCTCACCCCATCCCACCCCTCTAGGTTGTCACAGAGCACTGGTTTGAGCTCCCTGAGTCATACAGCAAGTTCTTGCTGACTGTCTTACATATGGTAGTGTATACGTTTCCAGATACTGCTTTACAGTGTGGTGGTCTCGGCCGTACATCAACGTGGATCAGTCATAATTATATATATCCCCTCCCTCTTGAACCTCTCTCCCCACCATTCCACCCCTGGCCTTCATTTTAAATCCCTTTGAGGTATGCTTTTTGGCTTCTGTAGAGGTATATGTCTGTGGATACATTTGGGCGTGCTTACAGAGATTCATTTAAATCTTTGAGCACTGATAGATTGAAAAACTTGTTTTAAGTTTATAATTTTGAGGATATTTGTTGATATTATTGCTCTTATACATATTTATGTTTAAAAATCAAACTTACATAGGATGAATGGAGTAAGCCTAACACAGAATGAATACATGTTTTAGTTTCAAATAGCATGCTATTCCTCTAAAGCAGAATTTCAAACATTAAATGAAATGCTTGTTTGTTTATCCCTAGGAAAAGTAATACTCAGACTTATATGTCTTTTTTAAATTTTGCAGGCCATGTTGTTTAATACCTAATTTGACTCAGTTGATGATACATAAGAGATTTCACAGAAAAAAGTCAATTAACTAGTCCAAGAAATAATAAATCCAAATATTGAAAAGCATACTTTAAACCAATAAATGACAGAGTTAAGAGTTGTTTAAAGAAATAGAAATAATAAGACATTTTCTGTTTGCAGCCTTAGATTTTGTTTAAAATAATATTACATGGTGTTGATTACTATACCATTTGTCTCCATTTGAAGAAAGCACATGATTGAATGAGCAACTTTTGACGTTTGAAAATCAACACTGTTTACATTTGAAAAAATTCACTGTAGCTTGTTTTTAATAAATTTAAAGAGATTCACAAACACTCATATAAACTTTATGTTCATATTACTTCCCTTCAATTATATTTTTCCTAAAGTTTAATAACTATAAACCCTCTAATCCATGTGTCCAGAGCAGTCGCCAATTATCGTTATTTTACATTATACTTGAGTTCAAAACATATCCCCAATTAAAACTGGTTTAAAAACTAGGGCTTCCCTGGCTTCTCTGGCTTCCCTGGTGGTGGGGTGGTAAAGAATCCACCTGCCAGTGCAGGAGACAGATTTAATCCCTGGTCTGAAAAGATCCCACATGCCTTGGAGCAACTAAACCTGGGTGCCACAACTATGAAGCCTGTGCTCTAGCGCCTGAGACCACAAGTATTGAGCCCATGCACTGCGACTAATAAAGCCTGCATGCTGCATAGCCCATGTTCCACAGGAGAAGCCGCCACGATGAGAAGCCTGTGCATCGCATCTGGAGCCTACCCCCTGTTTGCTGCAGCTAGAGAAAAGCCCGTGCAGCAACAAAGACCCAGCACAACCAAGAATAAATAAATAAATAATTGTTGTATTTAAAAATAAGTAAAAATAAAAAGCTAACAAAAGTTGAAAGAGTTGGTAGGTTCATAATTGGGAAGCAAGTTATGAATTAAGAAACTAATTATTGTGAATTTGTGTCCAGAATATACAAAAAAAGAAACATATAAAAATATTTTTAGCCAGTTAATCTATTGGCTTTATAGTACAGAATATGATATTAAATCTTGTACACAACAGAATACATTATGGCTTTAGATGTTTTACCAGTTGACCGTAGAATTAAAAAACAAAATGAAGTTGTTCAGTTAGGAATTGAGTTTTATGTTTGTATTTTTATCCTTTACTCTTTACCCCCAAAACCTTTATTGAGTGACCAATGTGTGTCAGTTGATACGTATTTCTCATTTTCAGTTTGGAGATACCAGTTGAGTGAGTATACTTAATGAAGAAGCATTTCCAACACTCATGTTCCAGGACTCCTAGTTTAGAAGAACAGACAGAGCTAGGAGTAAGACTTATGGGGCACAAGTATGAGTAGGAGTAACAGACTATACCCTTTGGGTCAGTAAATTAATTCCTTTCTCTTGCATTTCAAAAGATAGCCCAAGAAAAAACACGTTGAGCTTCTCTCAGACTTGGAGGCAGGAGCCCAGAGACCTAAATGTTCAGATATCTCAGTGAAAAGGCTTGCAGTCTTATTTTGTCTCTGACCTTGTCTTCAGCCTTTTCCCTTTTCAGTTGCAATATTTCATTCCTTAAAGAACCTTGCTATCTCTAATTATATGCTATATATAGGTACATATATATTAAATGAACAAGTAAAGAGAACCAACCCAAGTTCATCTTCCTCCTTCAAGTTTAGGGATTCTCTAAAGATCAACTTCTATTGAGACGTGAGTCTCTTGTCTTTCCAGTGGCAGTTGACCTTTCGTTGTTGTTTAGTCACCAAGTTGTGTTCAACTCTTTGTGACCCCGTGTACTGTAGCACAACAGGCTTCCCTGTCCTGGAATCTGCCCAAGTTCAGTTCAGTTCAGTTCAGTCGTTTAGTCGTGTCTGACTCTTTGCAACCCCATGAATCGCAGCACGCCAGGCCTCCCTGTCCATCACCAACCCCTGGAGTTCACTCAGACTCACGTCTGTCGAGTCAGTGATGCCATCCAGCCATCTCATCCTCTGTTGTCCCCTTTTCCTCCTGCCCCCAATCCCTCCCAGCATCAGAGTCTTTTCCAATGAGTCAACTTTTCGCATGAGGTGGCCAAAGTACTAGAGCTTCAGCTTCAGCATCATACCTTCCAAAGAAATCCCAGGGCTGATCTCCTTCAAAATGGACTGGTTGGATCTCCTTGCAGTCCAAGGGACTCTCAAGAGTCTTCTCCAACACCACAGTTCAAAAGCATCAATTCTTCAGCACTCAGCCTTCTTTGCAGTCCAACTCTCACACCCATACATGACCGCAGGAAAAACCATAGCCTTGACTAGATGGACCTTAGTCGGCAAAGTAATGTCTCTGCTTTTGAATATGCTATCTAGGTTGGTCATAACTGTCCTTCCAAGGAGTAAGCGTGTTTTAATTTCATGGCTGCAATCACCATCTCCAGTGATTTGGGAGCCCCAAAAATAAAATCTGACACTGTTTCCACTGCTTCCCCATCTATTTCCCATGAAGTGAAGGGACCGGATGCCATGATCTTCGTTTTCTAAATGTTGAGCTTTAAGCCAACTTTTTCACTCTCCACTTTCACTTTTATCAAGAGGCTTTTGAGTTCCTCTTCACTTTCTGCCATAAGGGTGGTATCATCTGCATATCTGAGGTTATTGATATTTCTCCCGGCAATCTTGATTCCAGCTTGTGTTTCTTCCAGTCCAGCGTTTCTCATGATGTACTCTGCATAGAAGTTAAATAATCAGGGTGACAATATACAGCCTTGACTTCCTCCTTTTCCTATTTGAAACCAGTCTGTTCTGCCGGGAGCCAGCACGAGAGATCCCATCCATGACAAGGTCATGCAGAGGAGACCTGACAGGCAAGGCGGATCAGGACACGAGGGACTCCCTGGACCTGCTCGAGCATCTACCCCAAACCAAAATCTGTCTGTCTACTGTGTACTATATTATGCCTTTCACCAACTCTGCTGACATTAACAGGAGGCTATCCCTGACCACCTTTCTCTGGAGAAAATCAACTTAGAGCTCTAGTTGTTAAGTCTCTTGGGCATGAAAGGAGCATTTCAATTCAAACCCCCCCTGTTAGCATTCTAGCTTGCTTGGCAGGTTTATCCAGACTCTTGCAACTATGCATATGATTGTTCACAAACCATGACACGGGAAGCCTAAATATTCTAAAAATATAGAGCCCTTCGAGGGGTGAAAAAGTTTCATTAAAATAATACTGGTAAAGAGTTTCATTGTTGACCCAATGCTTGCTGCCAAGTTCCCATATCCTTTATCCATTGTGTTCCTGGGAGTGCATTAGTTAATATAGTTGGAATGTAAGAAAAACAAGTAGTAGCCTTGGTATTAACCACATCAGACCTTTGAGCTAATAAGTTCTTTTTTGTAACCCACTGCACCTTTGTTCCATGAGAATGTAACTCTGTTTAGTACTGTGTGAGGCTGACACAGATTAGAGGTATAAAGAAAAAACACTTCAAGGGAAAACAAGTTTTCTGGTTGATCAACCTTTATCAAAAAAGGGTCATAAAATGTCTCCAAGGCCAGAAGATAATGTACACAACATAAGACCCTTGTTTATGGGAAGGGTATGCAGAAAACCTGGTTTCGATAAGGGCAAAACTGCTGGAATGTTTGAGCTGACTTTGCGTGACTTTGCATCTTTCATTTTCCTCTATCTACAAGTCAGGGTATAAAAGCTTCTTTTGAAAATAAAGTTACGGGCCTCGCTCACCAAAGCTTGGTCTCCCCATATCATTCTTTTGTTCACCAACACCATTTATCCTGAGGTTATCCCTGGACTCTGCTGAGGCTGGACCCTAGCATTGTTCCATGTCCAGTTCTAACTGTTGCTTCCTGACCTGCATTCAGATTTCTCAATAGGCAGGTCAGGTGGTCTGGTATTCCCATCTCTTTCAGAATTTTCCACAGTTTATTATGATTCACACAGTCAGAGGCATTGGCATAGTCAATAAAGCAGAAATAGATATTTTTCTGGAACTCTCTTGCTTTTTCCATGATCCAGCATATGTTGGCAATTTGATCTCTGGTTCCTCTGCCTTTTCTAAAACCAGCTTGAACATCTGGAAATTCACAGTTCACATATTGCTGAAGCCTGGCTTGGAGAATTTTGAGCATTACTTTACTAGCATGTGAGATGAGTGCAATTGTGCGGTAGTTCGAGCATTCTTTCACATTGCCTTTCTTTGTGATTGGAATGAAAACTGACCTTTCCCAGTCCTGTAGCCATGGCTGAGTTTTCCAAATTTGCTGGCATATTGAGTGCAGCACTTTCACAGCATCATCTTTTAGGATTTGAAACAGCTCAACTGGAATTCCATCACTTCCACTAGCTTTGTTCATAGTGATGCTTTCTAAGGCCCACTTGACTTCACATTCCAGGATGTCTGGCTCTAGATGAGTGATCACACCATCGTGATTATCTTGGTCGTGAAGATCTTTTTTGTACAGTTCTTCTGTGTATTCTTGCCACCTCTTCCTAATATCTTCTGCTTCTGTTAGGTCCAGACCATTTCTGTCCTTTATTGAGCCCATCTTTGCATGAAATGTTCCCTTGCGATCTCTAATCTTCTTGAAGAGATCTCTAGTCTTTCCCATTCTGTTGTTTTCCTCTATTTCTTTGCATTGATCGCTGAAGAAGACTTTCTTATCTCTTCTTGCTATTCTTTGGAACTCTGCATTCAGATGCCTATATCTTTCCTTTTCTCCTTTGTTTTTCCCCTCTCTTCTTTTCACAGCTATTTGTAAGACCTCCCCAGACAACCATTTTGCTTTTTTGCATTTCTTTTCCATGGGGATGGTCTTGATCCCTGTCTTCTGTACAATGTCACTAACCTCATAAGTTCACTTCCATTGAATTGGTGATTCCAACCAACCATCCTTCTTCTGCTTTCAATCTTCCCCAGCATCAGGGTATTTTCTAATGAGTCAGCGGTTTGCATCAGGTGGCCAAAGTACTGGAGCTTCTGTTTCAGCATCAGTCCTTCCAAAGATAATCAAGATTGATATACTTTAAGATTGACTGGTTTGATCTCCTTGCTTTCCAAGGGACTCTCAAGAGTCTTCTCCAGCACCACAGTTTGAAAACATCAATTCTTCGGCGCTCTGCCTTCTTCATGGTCCAACTCTCACATCTGTATGTGACTACTGGAAAGACCATAGCCTTGACTAGATGGGCCTTTGTCAGCAAAGTGATATCTTTCCTTGGAAATAATTGTCTTCTAATTTCATGGCTGAGGTCACTCTCCACAGTGATTTTAGAGCCCAAGAAGGGGAAATCTGAGTGCTTCCATCTTTTCCCCTCCTGTTTGCCATGAAGTGATGGGACCGAATCCCATGATCTTAGATTTTTAATATTGAGTTTTAAGCCAGCTTTTTCACTGTCCTCCTTAACCCTCATCAAGAGGCTCTTTAGTTCCTTTTCACTTTCTGCCATTAGAGTGGTATCACTCTGTTGCCAGTTACTCTAGTTTCTGTTTGTCTTGCATTAGCTTATGTAAGATGAATTCAGTTCATATTTCCCACATGACAATAGCCTGAGAACCAACTGGAATGGCATCTGCAGTCACAGGCACAAGAAAGCCTGAAGAGCTTTCTTCCAGGAAAATTACATACACTTAACCTTTATACCAATTTGGTGAAAAGTGCTCTATGTGCTGAAAAGATACCAGCATGCCAGCTTGATCTCAGGGCTGCTGGTAGACAGGTGAATGAGAGGTGTGCTCCTCTACTCTCCCTTTCACCCACCCCGCTCCATGTATGTTCACATGTGTGTTTCTGTTTGCCCCTGTGTGCACTTGAAAACCCTCTCTGTGAACTCATAACAGTTTAAACTCATTTCAGAAGGGGTGAGTTGGTTTCAATACAACAACATATGACTATCTCAAAGAAAGGAGAATTTGGGGTGTTTTACATGTAATTTTGAATCTTATTAACTGTTCCACTGGAGGTGACAATAACAATAATAGTATCTTCATCATTAGAATACACTGTGGGCAATTGATCCATATATTCTTTTTAAATTTTCTATATTATCATAAAAACCTTCAGAACTAAAAATATATTGTATTTTGGTAAGCATACTGTTGATTCCAAGTGATTTTTGGTTCTCTGTTGCATCTTTCCACCACACTGACAGCTGAATTAGTCTAACACCAACAAGAATTCCTAGACTAATTGGCTTGATTCATTTGCCATGTGAAGATCTGACTTTAAGCAGCCAAATAACAGTCTTGTGACATATTTAAAACATCCGTATGTCCCAAGCACAGAAATAACCCTCTTCTCCATACTCTAGTCAGGTAAATATTTCCCAATATTAAGGCAATCTTGCTTAAGTTGAAAATCAACTGTTGTTTGTATTCTTTTTAATACAAAAAACGGACATGCTTTGGTGTTCTCTGGCCTAGCAAAAATCTGTAAGATGAAAGCAAGGAATAAATAAGTCTAATTAGGTCACATTGTTGCTTTTTGAAAATGGGCATTCTTCTCCACTTGAATGCTTGATGTCACAAACAATTTTTTCTGATAAAGAATAACCAAATAAACATAATCCTTTTGTGGAACTTACATTTAAAAAGCATTTTAATTAAATATGCAGGGAGAAACAAAAAATTTTAAAACTATTGTATTCAGTTTTCCTTTTGGAGTTTTCTAAAGTGACTGTGTAGGAACTTGGTTTTTCAAATTTAGCATTACAAGAAACAGAGTTTACAATGCCTAAGTTTAATAATTAGGTGAAATGATGGAGGAAATGCATAAATGGGTGAACTTGTGAAATTTCTACCCCTTTTCTGGTTTCAGAGACCTGAAAAGTGTTAGTTCCGATATGGAGGTCTTGTTAAGTTTTACATAGATAAAAGATATCAAACTTGGGCCAAAACAAGCTATTCCTAGGAAAATAGGAAACTCAGGAAATTTCACTAACCAAAAAAAATCGTAATGATTAGAAACTAGATGAGTGGTGTAGATGTTGAAATGAATAGAAACAAATAGGATGGATAGAAACTTGGCACATTACACCTACAAATCTGGGGAAATGGGACTTCATTCTACTGGGAATTAGTAGAGTAAGCTTTTACCAAGATGATATGGCTGAAGCTCAGGCTAAAATTTCATCTACTCCTTTTCTAATTCTAGAAATATTTATTGTCAGAAGGAGGGGAGTGTAACTCAGTGGTAGAGTGTGTGCTTAGCACACATGAGGCCCCAGGTTCAATCCCTGCACCTCCACTTGAGGATCTCTACTGGGGACTTCAGCAAGCCACCTAGGAGGAGTTTTTCACTTTTTGATAAAAGTAATGGCTCAGATGGTAAAGAATTTGCCTGCAATGTGGGAGACTTGGGTTCGCTTCCTGGGTTGAGAAGAAACATTTATTAGACATTGACTGTTTGCCAGGAACAGTCCTTGGGTCACAAGACACTGCAGTGAACTAGTCAAAACAACATCCTAGCTCTTATTAGAATACATGTTCTAGTTGGAATATAGACAGTTTTTTAAACTGAAGTATAATTGATCTATGTTACTTTCAGGTGTACAACATAGTGATTTAGTATTTATATACATTATAAAATGATCACCACAATAAGCCTAGTTACTGTCACCATAAAAATTTCCTTTTCAATTTTTTTGAATAGTTTGAGAAGAGATGTTAACTCTTTCTAAAATGTTTGGTATAGTTCACTTGTGAATCTGTCTGGTTCTGAAGTTTTGTTTTGGGGGAGTTTTTCAACTTGTTTGCTTTTGTTTTTTATTGTTTAAATCTCATTACTGGTAATCAGTCTGTTCATGTTTTTTTTATTACTTTCTGATTTAGTCTCAGGAAATTGTATGTTTCTTGGAATTTATTTCTTCTACGTTTTCCATTTTATTGGCATATCATTTTAGCTACTTGGAATATGTAGTAGCTATTTTTAAAAAATAAATTAGTACTATGTTTACCAGTGATAAATGCTAAGGAGAGGGGGAAAAGCAAGGAAGGAGCATAGAAAGTGTGCAGGGGTGAGATTTTAGATCAGATGACTGGCAAAGGGATGAGCAAGTGAAAAAGCCTTGAGACGAGAGCATTTTTCTTTTTTCATGATCAATACTCTGTATCTGGGAATATGATGGACTAAAGAATATGAACATCTTTATAAGACATCTTCAAAAGGTGGATATGGTATAATATTGGATTTCTATAACTGTGTAACAAATTACTTAATGGCTTACAGCAACAGTAAACATTCATTATCTCTCACAAGTTTTTTAAATCAAGATTTTAGGAGCAGCCGAGCTGGGAACCACTCCCAAAGTGGTTCCCTCACATAATTGGAAAGCAGATGCTGGTTGTTGGTGGGAGGCCTCAGTTCATCCCCATGGGGGCCTCTCCACAGTGTGCTTGAATGTTCCTACAATGAGACACCAGTTTGCCCAGGAGCAAGCAATCCATGAGAGAAGCCAAGATGGAAGCTGCATTGTTTTTATGGCTTTTTTTAGAAGGCACACATGGTTATTTCCACATTATCCTAATGGGCACACGGGTCAACCATGATTCACTGTGGGAGGGAACTACCAAGGATATGAACAGCAGAAAGTAAAGATCCTTGAAGGCTGTCTTGGAAACTAGGTAAGCACCACAGCATACACACAGATGTGCACTGAAGAAACAAGGAAAAGCGGGTACAAGGAGCTAAAAACATTTGCACTAAACAGCACTGAGTTAGTAGTTATTCCCAAGGGATTTTCCAGTCTCCATCTTCCTGGATCTGAGGCATAATCTTCTAAGCACAGCAGTTATTAATAACTAAGGCTTAGATGCAGGAAGAGGGGAATTTGGAATGAAAACTAACAGTATAACTGTATCCCTGTGAGTGTTACACCCTTAGCAAAGGGAGACGAGAAAAATCTGCCCACCAGGAAAGGAAAACAGGAGTCATCCTACCTGGCCTGAGTTCTGGTGGAAAAATACTGTTTACGAAGAATTTGTAACCACTGTTGGACCCTCACATGGCTTCAGCTTTGGATTTATACTTCTTGGAACCAAGAGTCTCAAACTAAAAAAAATTCACAGAACATGGTCTAGAGTTGGTAGCCTTGAGGTGTCTGGCGGAATTAATTATAAATCCTCTCTGGAGAAAGATGTCTTCAAACCATGATTCCCATGTAATGTATGCTTAATAAATATAAGCATACATTACAAAATTATAAAGCACACAAATAAACCATTATGAGTGAGATTCAAAAAAATGGTAAGCTATAGAACAGAACACCCAGGAGTTTGGATTAAAGGATTATGAAATTAAAAGTCTAATATATTTTAATTACAATGAAATATATTAAAAACATATTTTAAATAGTAAAATAAATAAAAATAAAATAAACATGTAAATAGATCAATCAGATTTAAAACTAAATGAGGAAAACAAAAATCATGAATTATATTAGAATAAATAATATGATACTCAAAATTGTAACCTCATTGGGATCTCCTACTTGTAGCCTATCAGAATAAGGCAATAAATAAATCCTCTCCCCAAAAAGCAACCATAAAGCTGAGGAAAACACCATATAGCCATCACAATAGGTACAGAAAAAATATTTGGCAAAATCAATACTGTTTAGGATAAAAATATCTCAACAAATTAGAAACAGAAGGAAACTTTCTCACCTTAATAAAGGGCATTTGTTGAAAAACCTATAGCTAAGATTGTACTTAACGATGAAAGAGTAAAATGTTCCTTCCCTGTCATCAAGAACAAGGCAAAGATAGCCACTATTTATTGCTTCTATTCAACATTGTGTTTGGGGGTTCTAGCAAGAAATAAAAGGCATCGAGCTTGAAAAGAAGTAAAATTTTATTTATACAGGTGACATGATCCTGTATTCTGAAAACCCAGAGATTCTATTAGAGCAAATAAACATGTTCAGCAAGATTGGGTAGAAGGTCAATATATAAAAATCAATTTTATTTTCCTGAATATTCATTGGAAGGACTGATGCTAAAGCTGAAGCTCCAGTACTTTGACCACCTGAAGCAAAGAGCTGACTCATTGGAATAGACCCTGATACTGGGAAAGATTGAAGGCGAGAGGAGAAGGGGATAACAGAGGATGAGGTGGTTAGGTAGCATCACCGACTCAGTGACCATAAATCTGAGCAAACTCCAGGAGATAGTGGAGGACAGAGGAGGCTGGCTTGATGCAGTCTATGGGGTTGCAAAAAATTGGACACGACTTAGTGACTGAACAACAGCTACCAAAGATCTGAAAAAAAAATTAAGAACACAATTTCATTCATAATCTCATTAAATAAAATTAAATGTTTAGTAATAAACTTTATAAAAGAAGAGCAAACCAAGTAGAAGAAAAAAAATATAAAACTTGGCTGCTAAAATTTGCAGAAGACATTTTGGTAACATGTAAATTGAGAGGTATTTTATGTTTATGGATTGAGATTCCTAATACTAAGATGGCCATTCTCTCTGAATTCTCCCTAGCAGAAAATTTGAGAAAATTGACAAACTGCTTCTAAAATACATATGGAAATGCAAAAGACCAGGATAGCTAGAACAATTTTGAAAAAGAAAGAAAAAGCTAGAGAATTTAGAATTCTTGATTTCAAAAGATAGTATCAGACTACAGTAATCAAGACCGTTAGTATGGGCATAAGAATAGACCTATAGATCAAATGAAACAAAATTTAAAGTCCTAAACAAAATCTTTACATTTATGGTGAATTGATTTTCAACAAAGGTGTCAAGGCAATTCCATGGGGAGAAAGGATAGGCCTTTCAATAAATAATGTTGGGACAACTGAATATATCTATATGCAAGAAGAGGAATTTAGATCCTTATCTCACATCACATACAAAAATATTCAAATCAATCACAGACCCATATAAAAACTAAAATTCTTAATTTTTGCCTTATGTGTGTTATTTATTTAGTTTTCTATGTGTTTGGCACATATCTATCAATAAACTCTCAGAAGTCTGAATTTTCTCTCAATACCTCAAACATGACAGGTACCCTGTCGATTTCAGAGTTCTGAAAGTTCTCTTGGAGCCTTTTGTTTTGCACCCACGCAGACTAAGTCCTTTCCATGGCAGAGTCATTATTTCTAGATCTCTCTCCATCCAGCTCTTGGGGAGTGGAGGGGGACTCTTCCTTTATCTCTCCCATATCTGAGACGTTGACTCGTGGCTCTTGCTATATTTCCTCCAGAATATTTCTGAGAAAGGATGCACAGGAGACAAGATTTTTGAGATTTTTTTCAGGTCTGGAAACTCTTTATTGGTCACCTCATCCCATCTGTTGTTGGGAAAGATTGAAGGCAGGGGGAGAAGTGGAAGACAGAAGATGAGACGGTTGGATGACATCAAAAACTCAATGGACGTGGGTTTGAGCAAACTCCAAGAGATGGTGAAGGGCAGGGAAGCCTGGTATGTTGCAGTTCATGTGGTCAGAAAGACTCAGACATGACTTACTGACTGAACAACAAGCAACAGCAACATCTTTAATTGGTCGTTTGACTGAGTCTAAATTTTTAGGTTGGAAATAATTTTCTTTAGGAAACTTGATAGCTTTGCTCTAATGACTTCAGGCTGCCATCGAGTTATTGGGACATTTGACCCAATCCAATTTTCATTTTTTTTACACAGTTTTTTTCCTCAGGCAATTTTCAGATTGTTTTCATCCCACATTTTAGTGATTTCATGATGATGTTCTTTTGATATAATTTTATTTTCATCCTGAACCCAGTGGTCCCATTTCTACAGTTTTGGGAGATTTTTTTTGAATTATTTGATAAATTTTCCCTCCTCTATAGTTAAGTTACTCTGCTTTTTTTTTTTTTTCCTGGAATTTATGTTATTTGGACAGAAGCTTCCTTACTAATTTGGCGTTATTAAAAATAACTATTTTGCATCTTATATCTCTCCCTCCCCCCTTTTTTAAAATTCTCTATGCCTTCTTTTGAGCTTTTCATTTATGGTATTTTATTCTTAATCTCTGAGATTCCCTTTTATTATCTGATTGTTTCTTTCTTATGGCATCCTGCCAGCATTTCACAGATGCTGTATTATTTGGCTATGAAGAAAGCTGAGCGCCGAAGAATTGATGCTTTTGAACTGTGGTGTTGGAGAAGACTCTTGAGAGTCCCTTGGACTGCAAGGAGATCCAACCAGTCCATTCTGAAGGAGATCAGCCCTGGGATTTCTTTGGAAGGAATGATGCTAAGGCTGAAACTTCGGCCACCTCATGCGAAGAGTTGACTCATTGGAAAAGACTCTGATGCTGGGAGGGATTGGGGGCAGGAGGAGAAGGGGATGACAGAGGATGAGATGGCCGGATGGCATCACCGACTAGATGGACATGAGTTTGGGTAAACTCCGGGAGTTGGTGATGGACAGGGATGCTGGCATGCTGCGATTCATGGGGTTGCAGAGTCGGACACGACTGAGCGACTGAACTGAACTGAACTGATACTATTTCTTACTTCTCTGGGGATATTAATGATAGACTTTTTTTGTCCTGTGTTTTCTCAGAATAGTTTCCATTTCCTCAAGTTGCATTTTTTTGATGATTTGTATTCTTCCCCTCCCCCATCCCAACTTTCATTTTAAAAGAGTAGAGCATTTCCTCAGATAACCTTGTTATTTTTTACAGTTCACTCATACTGAAAGTTGGAGAGTTGAACAGGAAGTTCTAGGGTCTCGTGGGACATGTATACTCTGGTGTGACTTGACTTAGCAATTTTATTGGGAGGCACCCAAAATTAAAATCTTTAGGCTGAGTAGATTCTTCAGTGAATGGTCTTCTAGTCTGGTGAGTCTGTCAGCTCTCAGGGTTCTAGAAGCTGGTGGAGACAAAACTGTAATATGACATTCTGCACCTCACATGAGTTTCCCCTCTTCCCTTCCAAGACTCTTGCCTCAGTGCCACCTAGTCCCCTCTCCTCCTTCCTCAATTTGAATTGCTCTGTTACCCTTTTTTGGAGAATAAACCTTCAATTTACTGGAAAAGGCTTCCCGCTGGCTCAGTGGGTAAAGAAGCCACCTGCCAATGCAGGAGACACGGGTTTGATTCCTGGGTCGGAAAGATTCCCTGGAGAAGAAAATGGCAACCCACTTTAATATTCTTGCCTGAAAATCCCATGGACAGAGGACGCTGGCAGACTAAAGTCCACAGGCTTGCAGAGAGTCGGACAGCTGAGCAACTGGGCACACATGCACAGATGAGGGTCATTAACCCAGATAAGGAGACCAGAGGGGATTTGGTTGCCTATGTGAAGGACCTAAATATTTCCTAAATTCTCAAAGTCTTCTATTTTCACTGCCCTCTGCTTCCCATCACCTTCACTTGCAGGGTTATCTGGAATTCACAGTGCATGGTCATTTGGAGATACTGGGCTTGAAGTCACTTTGCTCCTGGACTTTCTCTGTTGCAAGGTTAGGGTTTTGTTCGCTCAGATTTGCCAAGTCGGTCACCATAGATCTGTATGCTTTATGATTTCCAAAACTTTGCTGCTCTTTCCTGCCCTAACATTCTCTTTTTCTTTGTTGGTGTAGGACTTTGAAAAACCATGTTAGTCCAGGAGGAAATCAAATGTATGGTTAACCATCTTTACTTAGAAGTGTGTTATATTATTCTTTATGTCTTTTTATGCCAAGAAGTTTTCATAATTTAAATTAATTAATTAGAAAGATTTTGTGCTCTGAAACAGGTACATTCAGAACAAAGCTAGTGATTGATTATAGGTAAGGAGATTTATGGCAAGAAGATCAGGTCCCATACTGTTAGCGTAACCCTATGGAGCCAACCTTCTCTACCACACAGAGAAATTACATTTCTATTGACCTCAAAGGAAATTGCAACTCTTTTCTTGATAAATGTTCAGTTCAGTTCAGTCGCTCAGTTGTGTCCAACTCTGCGACCCCATGAATCACAGCACGCCAGGCCTCCTTGTCCATCACCATCTCCCGGAGTTCACTCAGACTCACGTCCATCGAGTCGGTGATGCCATTCAGTCATCTCATCCTCGGTCGTCCTCTACTTCTCCTGCCCCTAATCCATCCCAGCATCAGAGTCTTTTCCAATGAGTCAACTCTTTGCATAGGTGGCCAAAGTACTGGAGCTTCAGCTTTAGCATCATTCCTTCCAAAGAAATCCCAGGGCTGATCTCCTTCAGAATGGACTGGTTGGATCTCCTTGTAGTCCAAGGGACTCTCAAGAGTCTTCTCCAACACCACAGTTCAAAAGCATCAATTCTTCGGTGCTCAGCTTTCTTCACAGTCCAACTCTCACATCCATACATGACTAGTGGAAAAACCATAGCCTTGACTAGACAGACCTTAGTCGGCAAAGTAATGTCTCTGCTTTTGAATATAGTATCTAGGTTGGTCATAACTTTCCGTCCATGGAGTAAGTGTCTTTTAATTTCATGGCTGCAATCACCATCTGCAGTGATTTTGGAGCCCCCCAAAATAAAGTCTGACACTGTTTCTACTGTTTCCCCATCTATTTCCCATGAAGTGATGGGACCAGATGCCATGATCTTCGTTTTCTGAATGTTGAGCTTTAAGCCAACTTTTTCACTCTCCTCTTGCACTTTCATCAAGAGGCTTTTTAATTCCTCTTCACTTTCTGCCATAAGGGTGGTGTCATCTGCATATCTGAGGTTATTAATATTTCTCCCGGCAAGCTTGATTCCACCTTGTGTGTCTTCCAGTCCAGCGTTTCTCATGATGTACTCTGCATAGAAGTTAAATAATCAGGGTGACAATATACAGCCTTGACTTACTCCTTTTCCTATTTGGAATCAGTCTGTTGTTCCATGTCCAGTTCTAACTGTTGCTTCCTGACCTGCATACAGATTTCTCAAGAGGCAGGTTAGGTGGTCTGGTATTCCCATCTCTTTCAGAATTTTCCACAGTTTATTGTGATCCACACAGTCAAAGGCTTTGGCATAGTCAGTAAAGCAGAAATAGATGTTTTTCTGGAACTCTCTTGCTTTTTCCATGATCCAGCAGATGTTGGCAATTTGATCTCTGGTTCCTCTGCCTTTTCTAAAACCAGCTTGAACATCAGGATAAATGTAAATTAAAAAAAATACTTCTGGCTTATTTCTTGCTACATATTTTACTCCTCCTGGTCTTTTTTGTTTTATATTTATTTTTGCTTGTTTGGCTGGAGTTTTTTTGCAGTATAGATTTGAATAGTGATTTAGTAAACTGGGAATTAAAGAGCAATAAAAAATAATCACAAAATCCATATTTAAAATTTTCAGAATTAATGACTAGTTCAAAATGATTTCCTAGGTCCCCAGATTGGTATTTTAACTTTCCTACAAATGAATAGCTGTCTCAGAACACTTTCAGAACGAGGTCAGAGGGCAACATGACGCTACTCATGGAAAGCAAGTGCTTGGCAAGTGATGTCAAAAGCCTCAGGGGGAGTCTGCAAGTCTGAGAGGGTCTTTATTCATCCCAGTCAAACTCCAGGGTCCCAAGAAGTCACCACTCAAGAGACAAGGGAATGAAAGGTCTGCCTCTGATTTCTGTGTGCTCCTTGATCTTCAAGAGGAACTGCCTGTAACATCACTTGCAGGCTCATATACCAGGGTTGGTGAAGATTTGCACTTAGGGTCAAAACCGCTTGTTTGGTTAGTCTGCTGGAAAATGATGTCAAACCCAGCCCATCTCGAGAGGTTGGATGGGGCCCCTTCATACCAGCTCTTTCCCTTTGCCTTTGATGTGATTGCCCTGGAGCTGTTCACCTCTGTATTTACTGTTAAGGCTAGACCACTTCTCTTGTAACTTTGTTATTGGAGTCAGCCGAGGTCAACAGGACTCTGTGCATGCTTTTAATTATAGATTTTGAAATGTTTTCTTCTACTTTCCTGTATTTCACTTTTAGTCACTTTTGCTATACTTTTCTCTCTTTCCCCTCTGCTGCTCCAACGTCATCTAATTTCAGAAGGAGTCCTGCCTTACATTAATGATCAATGGAATGGAAACACTAACTTCTGGAATGTTTGTTTACAAATGTGAATTAAATAGACAAGAAGGAATCAATTTCAGTTTCTTGAAATAGAATATATTTGTTGGGCAAGGTTGGTGCAATGTGGAGGGTAAAAAAACTGGGTGGCTTGACTAACTTTCCACAGTTTTGTTTTAGAGAAATAATTTCTAAGTGAAGAACAGTTTTGTTTTCAGGCCTATTTATTTAACATGTGCTTAAAAAGTACCTCCTAGTGGCAGGTTTAAAGGCATTTATGAGTTCATTTGATCCTAACAATCCTATGAGATAACTATTAATTTTATCTGCAATTTATAAGGGATAAAAAATGAGGCACCGAGAAGTTAACTAAGTTCCTGAAGGCTGCACAGCTGGCAAGTGGCAAGGTTGAAATTCAGCTCTGGGTGGTTCTCTGCTCCAAAGTCCATGCTCTTCTTTTTCTAAAATATTGAACTAATATCTTGTAACCTTTAGGTGTGTTCTGCTTGTAGAAATTAAACAAGGAAGGAAGAAGGAGGGAGGGAGACAAAAGGTGGGGAGAAGAAGGAGGAATGGAGAGAAACAAGATCATAAGTGACTGTGATTACTTTCATCACTATTATCACAAGCTGGGTTTATTTAATTCAATACCATACATTAAAAGTATATGCCATTTGAAAATGCTTCCAATGTAATCTTCTCTATGCTGCAAAGCCAAGTGCAGCTGTACTTGAAAACACCAACATAGTGCATTACAGTCTGAACTTGAACCTATTTAAATCAGACATTTCAATTTGATAGACTATGATTGTGAGGAAGTAGAGATTATTTCATCATATTTTTCAGGATATTCAGAAGATTCTCAATAATTGGCTAAGGAAAATATGGGCTTCAGAAGAAAATTTTTAATTTCTACTGTGGTCCTAAAAATTGTATTTTGTTTTCAAATGTAGACTCAGCAACTGAGTTTTAACTTTTGCAAAAATGGGTAAGGTGGATATTAGGAAGGACTGATGCTGATGCTGAAGCTCCAATCTTTTGGCCACCTGACGCAAAGAGCCTACTCATTGGAAAAGACCCTCATCTGGGAAAGACTGAGGGCAGGAGAAGGGGAGACAGAGGATGAGATGGTTGGATGGCATCACTGGCTCAACAGACATGAATCTGAGCAAACTCCAGGGGATGGTAAAGGACAATGAAGCTGGCGTGCTGCAGTCCATGGGATCGCAAAGAATTGGACACAACTTAGCATCTGAACAAGATATTAGAAAGAAGTATGTTTTCTGGGCAAGTACAGCTATTCCCTTACATATAAATGTTCTTAAACATGTGGATAAAAACACCACATATTAATGCATATATATGGCATCTGGAAAAATGGTACTGATGAACCTATTAGCAGGGGAGGAATGGAGATGCAGACACAGAGAACAGACTTGTGGGCACAGTAGGGGAAGGAGAGGGTGGGACGAATTTAGAAAGTAGTATTGACATATATACTCTACCATGTATAAAGTACATAGCCAGTGGGAAGCTATTACCTAACACAGGGAGCCTGGCCTGGTGCTCTGTGATGACCTAGAGGGTAGGATGGGGGGTGGGAAGGAGGCTCAAGAGGGAGGGTATATATATATATAGTTATGACTGATTTGTGCTGTTGTATGGCAGAAACCAACACAACATTGTAAAGCCGTTACCCTCAAATCAAAAAAAAATTTTTAAGTTAAAAAAGTGTGGTATGAAATATATGATGAAATTGGAGATGTATTTAATCAAGTTTTTTTGCGGGTGTGCATGTGTGTTGCCAAGGCAGTAGTCTAGAGGGTGATGTCAGGACACAAAGGAAATAAGACTTTGGAAGTGAGGTGAAACAGGGGGACCCAAAGAGTGATTGTATGTCAAGTAATTTGAGTAAATATAAGACCAGAGGAGATACAAATATGTACACAGTTAATGATTAAAAATGTCATACCTAAACATTCATTTGGTTGGTTGAATTTGCTTCCTAGTAAGTTAATTTGATAAGTTTAAACAGCTCTACTTTGGGGTAATCACATAAAGAAACACACTGGCATTTCATTCTCACTGTCCTCTAATCCTGCTCAGAATGGCACATTTCCATTTGTTTCTTTAGATGCATTATTTCTTTATGGTGGTTTACTTTGTGTCTTGGCTCCACTAAGAGTCTCTTGATGCAGTTCTCTCTTATGTAAATACTCTTCCCCAAAATTTTTGCTTTGTTTTAGTTGCTCTTCATGTTCTGATAATTCTTACCACATGGAGCAAAACATTTCAGCACAATTTATTCAGGAGAGTGGAGGTCCTTATTTTGTTCTTCCTTTTGATGGAACTCAAAATAAGAAAGTGATAATATTTCACAAATGGTTTTATAGTAAAGAAAAAATGTGTCTTTTATCCATCTTAAAAATTTGCCTGGTTTTTAACTACCTATAATTTGATTCTTCTTCTAATGCTTCCTGATCTAATCACTAAAATGCAAGCTCCATGAGGGGATAGAAATTTTTTAATGAGTTTTGTTCAGCAGTATCTCCAGCATCTAGAAGTATAGGCACACAATAGGTTCTCAAAAGTATAATGAATAAATGAATAAAACAGCATCCTGGAATGCAGTTTAAATGAAAATTTCACAAATTTCAAATAATAAATAAAGGGATTAATCCCTTAAGGAATTGAGAAAATATTTGTTTATAGAGTTGTGTAATCATGATGATTTCTTGGAAGGTTTTGCTGTACTATACATGTGAAAATCTTTTCATCCTCTCATGAACATCTACTGTTCTGATAATTTTTATAATTTGATTTATTTTGGCTCTGCTGGGTCTTTGTTGCTTCAGGGTCTACTCTCCAGTTGCAGTGTGAGGGTTTCTCATTGCAGTGACTTCTCTTGTTGCAGAGCATGGACTCCAGGGTGCGGGAGCTTCAGTAGCAGCACGAGTTCAGCAGTTGCAGCTCCTGGGTTCTAGAGCACAATAGTTGTGCTCAATAGTTGTGGCGCACAAACTTATTGCTCCATGGCACATGGGATCTTTCCAGATCAGGGGTTGGACTCATGACTCCTGCAACGGCAAGGGAATTCTTTATCACTGAGCCACCAGGGAAGACCTGATAATTTTTAATCATTGGTAAAAATCCAGAAGCTTACTGTGAACATTTCTTTCTATTAAATATTTGAATACTGGAAAATGTCCGTTTTCGTTCCAATCCCAAAGGAAGGCAATGCCAAGCAACGTTCAAACTACTGTACAACTGTGCTCATTTCACATGCTAGCAAGGTAATACTCAAAATCCTTCAAGTTAGACTTCAATAGTACGTGAACTGAAAACTTCCAGATGTACAAGCTGAATTCAGAAAATGCAGAGGAATCAGAGATCAAGTTGCCAACATTCTTTAAATCAGGGAGAAAGCAAGGACATTTTAGAAAGACATCTACTTCTGCTTCATTGGCTACTCAGAAGACTTTGACTGTGTGGATCACAGCAAACTGTAGAAAGTTCTTAGAGTTGGGAATACCAGACCACCTTACCTTCCCCTGTATGCATGTCAAGAAGCAACATTTAGAACTGAAAATGGAACAACAGACTGATTCAAAATTGACATAGAAGTACATTAAGGCTGTATATTTTCACCCTGCTTATTTAACTTCTATTCAGAGAACATCATGTGAAATTCCAGGCAAGATGAATCACAAGCTGGAATCAAGATTGCCAGGAGAAATATCAGCAATCTCAGATATGTAGATGACACCACCCTTGTGGCAGAAAGTGAAGAGGAATTAAAGAGCTTTTTGATGAAGGTGAAAGGGGAGAGGGTCATGAAATTAAAAGATGCTTGCTCCTTGGAAGAAAAGCTATGACAAACCTAGACAGCATATTACAAAGCAGAGACATTACTTTGCCAACAAAGGCTCATCTAGTCAAAGCTATGATTTTTCCAATAATTAAGTATAGATGTCAGAGTCGGACCATAAAGAAGGCTGAGCACTGAAGAACTGATGCTTTCAAATTGTGGTGCTGGAGAAGATTCTTGAGAGTACCTTGGACATCAAGGAGATCAAACCAGTCAATCCTAAAGGAAATCCACCCTGAATATTCACTGGAAAGACTGATGTTGAAACTCCAGTACTTTGGCTACATGATAAGAGCCGACTGATTGAAAAAGACCCTGATACTGGGAAAGATTGAGGGCAGGAGAAGTAGTGGGTGACAGAGAATGCAATGGTTGGGTGCCATCACTGACTCAATGGACATGAGTTTGAGCAAACTCGGGGAGATAGTGAAGGACAGGGAAGCCTGGAGTGCTGCAATTCATGGGGTCTCAAAGAGTCAGATACAACTTAGCAGCTGAACAACAAATATTTGAGTAGACTTTCTTAATTTTTTTGGTGAACAATTTTTATTTTATTATTATTTTAAAATTTTATCTTTAATTGGAGAATAACTGCTTTACAATATTGTGTTGGCTTCTACAACAACGTGAATCAGCCATAAGTATACATATGCACCCTCCCTCTTGAACCTCTCCCCACCCCCACCCTACCCCACCCCTCTAGGTTGTCACAGAGTACCACGTTGAGCTCCCCATTCTACACAGCACCTTCCCATTAGCTATCTACTATTATTTTACATATGGTAATGTATATGTTTCATTGTTACTCTCTCGATTTGTCCTACCTTCTCCTTCCCCAGCTGTGCCCAAATCTGTTCTCTGTCTGCACTTCTATTCCTGCCCTGCAAATAGATTCATCAGGACCATTTTTTCTAGATTCCATACATATGCATTGAAATATGACATTTATTTTTCTCTTTCTGACTTACTTCACTCTGTATATCAGGCTAAAGGTTCATCTACCTCAGTAGACCTGACTCAAATGGAATTTCTTAATTTTATAATAAAATGTTCCTTCTATAAAAATCACAATTTTGTTAAGCTTTCTGACTTTAGAGTTCTGGTGCTCCTCAACCTAACATTTTTTCCATCAATGGAAATCTTTCTTCTAACCAAAACTTCATAGAGGACTCCTCACAAATTGGACATCACAACTTTATTTTAATCTTAACTTTCCTTTTCAGGCTGGATGTTTAGTTAGATAAGATCTACTGCTACAGTCATGTCTGCACCAACTCATTTTCTCTCTCATTAAGATTTATGTTAATTGGGCAAAGCTGTCTTGGATCACCTGTTGGAACATCCCAAGCTCCTGCTTTCCTGATTTAGAAGCTCTATTGTGACAGACCACCAACTAGCCAAGTCAGAGCAATGGCTATCATGGATGGAGAGTTACTTAAAATTGGTGACTAACCAGAGGTGGTGATAATGTGGACTGAGGCCATGGAATTATATTGGCAGGACTTTGGTATTCCCCTTGTCACCCTTGTCCTTTTTTTTTTTTTTTTGGCTGCATCTCATGTGACATGTAGGATCTTAGTTCCCTGACCAGGGATTGAACCTACGTCCCCTGCATTGGAAGCATGGAGTCTTAACCACTGAACCTTCAGGGAAGTCACACGCTTGTCCTTCTTATTTTTACACATTGCTCACTCTTTTGACTCATTCAGTGGGATTCAATCTGTTGCTTTTTCTAATCTCTCTTCTTGCATTCTCAGCCATCAAAGAAACATACAGAATTCATACTACATTTGACAAATACTTTTCAGGTAATTCTTTCATATAAAAGGAATCACTTACTTTGCTACATTAATTAAGAATTAATTAAGAATCAATTTAATTCAGAATTTAATCTTAATTCTGAATTAAGGTTTGCCAATTCCTAATTTAGAATTGACGATAACTATGCCTTAAGAAATGGGTACCATATAGTTTATCAGTTTGCCTAACTTTACCCCCTCAAATAATAAACATTTTATCACATGGTGTTTGCTCTTGTTCACAGAGAATCAAAAAATTAATGTTCTTTACTTGGGAGTACTTATGACTTCCTTTTATATATTGATACAGGAATTTCTTCAAGACTGAATTGAAACATCACTGTTAAAAAGGAAGGGACTTAGTGGCCCCAGTGGCACAGTGGGTAAGAATCCACCTGCCAACGCAGGAGTCACAGGTTCCATCCCTGATTCCTG
Source organism: Capra ibex (assembly GCA_006410555.1). Taxonomy (NCBI): domain Eukaryota; kingdom Metazoa; phylum Chordata; class Mammalia; order Artiodactyla; family Bovidae; genus Capra; species Capra ibex. The sequence goes on along the minus strand of SJYO01026388.1, from coordinate 53,008,691 downwards.
AGTCGGATATGACTGAAGTGACTTAGCATGCATATAAGACATGTAATAGTTCGGGGTAATTAAAAAATATTTAGTACTATAAGAAATTTCTTCCTTTACAGTTGAGAGGAGATCCTGCTGTCTTTGCTTTTACATAAATTGGAAAGTATTTTTCACCCTCTCTTTCCTCCAAATAGGGAGGAAACAGCAATGTTACTGTAACAATTAAATGTGACAATTCATGTAACATTCCTGCAGCACTTAATAAATGTATTGTTACTATTGTGACAATCATTATCATTACTATGATTTTACTGCGAAGGCTAACAATACCTGGCTCTGTCCATATCCTCATCTTAACAGTTACTCTTCTTTTGGTGTCTTAAGATCACTGTTGGAATTAGTTTTATGAAATATTAACTTCCATAAACTCATTGGAAGGCAAAGAGAAGAGATGAAGAGGTCATTGTGAATACACTGAAATTCCTCTAAAGTTTAGGGTTCCTTCTACTCCTCTGTTCTCATTATTATTAACGATTTTACTCCTAAAGCTAATTTTGTAATGGCCTGATAGCCTCTGTTTGGGCAAATTCTGCTAAGTGAGGTGGCAGCAATTATTTGGTCAAGTATAGCAGTGACAGTCAACTTGATTATTTTAAAATTTGTAAATTGTTTTAAAATTTACAGTCTTTTGCTTAATTACCTAAAGAAAAAAAGAGATGATTTTGGAAGACCAAATTGTGTTTATGTTTATGTAAAGCTAAGTTACGGAGAAGGCAATGGCACCCCACTCCAGTACTCTTGCCTGGAAAATCCCATGGACAGAGGAGCCTGGTAGGCTGCGGTCCATGGGGTCGCAAAGAGTCGGACATGACTGAGCGACTTCCCTTTCACTTTTCACTTTCATGCATTGGAGAAGGTAATGGCAACCCACTCCAGTGTTCTTGCCTGGAGAATCCCAGGGAAAGGAGAGCCTGGTGGGCTGCCATCTATGGGGTCACACAGAGTCGGACACGACTGAAGTGACTTAGCAGCAGTAGCAGCAAAGCTAAGTTAACTAATCTTTAATTTCTAAGTGTATTCATCTTTAATTTCTTTAACTTCTAATTTGGATCTTTAAATGTGAAAAGTTCCAAAGACTTAAGACTAGAGTGTAGATTTAAAAATGAAAAGAAATAAAATCTTGTAGCATGGGAAATAAACATACACATTTTTCCTTTTTTATTTAAGTATTGGCTAGAGAAGGCCTTTCCAGGGGATGCAGTGGTAAAGAATCCACCTGCTGATGCAGGAGACACAAGACACAGATTGGATCCCTGTGGTGGGAAAATCTCCTGGAAAAGACAATGGCAACCCACTCGAGTATTCTTGCCTGGAGAATCCCATGGACAGAGGAGCCTGATGGGCTACATACAGTCCATGGGGTCACAAAGAATCAGGCAGGCAAAACTGAGTGACTAACAATTTCATTTTACAATACTGTAGGCTAAGTGCTGATATGAATCAGTTTCTCCCCTACCATGTTATGGATACACATCATGGTTACGTATAAAGGTAAAGTCTAGAAGATGGTCATTAGTGATAAAAATAATTTTTTTATACTTTTGTATATTTATTTAAGTTTCTGATTGCTCTGGGTCTTTGTTGCCGTGTGGGCTTTTCTTTAGCTGTGGAGAGTTGGGGGCTACTCTTCACTGCAGTGTGCAGGCTTCTCACTGTGGTGGCTTCTCTTGTGGAGCACTGGGCTCTATGGCTCACAGGCGTCAGTGGTTGTGGCCTATGGGCTCAGTACTTGTGAGTCCCGGGTTCTAGAGCACAGCCTCGGTAGTTGTGGCTCATGGGTTTAGTTGCTTCGTGGCATGTGAGATTTTCCCAGACCAGGGAATGGAACCCATGTCTCCTGTATTGGCAAGCAGATTCTCTACCACTGAGCTATCAGGGAAGCCCCAAGTATGATTATTTTTTTCTTCTAAGAATATTGTATTACTTTTCTAGTTGAAACAGTTTTATTTCTGAGAACAATTTATAGATAATACCAAAATGCAGATTTTGCAAAGAGAAAGCAGTTTGCTTGTTGTTATCTTCATATGGAAGAGCCTAAAAGTGATTTTTCAATCCCAACTGGCACTTACTTTCAAAGTAACCTCAAGAACTCAGTGAAACCCATTTCAGTTCTTTAATAATGAAAGTAAAGGCACTATGGCCTCACCTTCTTCACCCATACTACTGTCATCATTGGTATCATCCATTATTAAGATAAGGAATATAATATTGAGCAGATCATGCCATCTTGCTCGCATGAAAAATAACAGCCCAACTGAAAGTTTTGTGATAATGATGTAGTGGCTTTAAAAATTATTTTTTTGTTGTTGAATATGAGGTGAGAGCTAGGGAAAGTATATGGTTTAAAAAAAAGAAAAAGAAAGAAACCAAAGTTCTATTTTTGGCTTTTCTACCACTGACTCACAGTGTTAACTTGAACCAGTGACCAACTTTTGTGTATTAACCAAGCCTATCCACACAGGAGGCTTAGTGAATAGACAAAAATGAGAAAATGCTTCAGCTTCCCTATTTGAATGCCGGAGAACTGCTGAGATCACTTATATAAATATTTTTCTTTGAGCTCCCTAGAAGACAGGAACTTTATAAATATTTAGTCTTATTGTTGCACCTTAGGCACAAGTAGACAGGAAAATTATGATACTCCCATATTTGACTATGAAATAACCTAGTTCAGACAATCCTGGTTCATACCAAAGACTTTGCACTGGCTTATTAGGGTCTCTTGAGTTTTCATTTTTCCATCCTCCCCCCACCCAACCCCGACAGTTGACAAATGTGGAAATATAAATAAACCTTCCACAGCAGCAAGGGTTCCAAGGTAAGGAAGCCCAGCATGCATTCAGTCACATTGGCTGATGCCATGCTGTGTATCAGAATGGGTGAGGATTCAAAATAAACATCACATTTAAAATTCCTGATTGAAAATTGTGAGAAAATAACTCATTTTTAAGAATGAGTAATTTGGTTGAATGTACTGAACTAAAGTCAGACCTCACTGAATTTCCAGTTTTATCTCTTTTCTGTTTCTTTTTTAGATATATGTGTAGAGAAGAAACCTAAAAAAAAAAATGTGACTAGAACTGGCATGCTTAGAGTCATTCTTTATTTCAAGTGGAGTTTTTCAAAATTAATTCACCTGTTTCTTTGCAAATTCCTATTCAACAGGCTCTTCCTTCAAGGTTTTAATGGCTCTAGGTTCTGGAATGATGTTCTTGGAATGCATACAAGGGTTATTTTTGGATGGTGGAATTTCAGGTGATATTTTTAAATTTACTTTATTACTCATATTTTCCTGCATTTCTTGACCTTTAGCTTTAAACAAGAAAGAAGTATTATTTTTACAAAAACAATACTGAATAAATAAATTTGAAACCCTTTGCTACTGATTTTATTCTCTTCTTGGCCATATATCCTGAGTTTTTTATGGACCAGTGCTTTCTTCCTGCTTTCTTTAAGGATTTGAAACAAGCAGTTGTACAGTAATTAATTTCCAATTGGGAAACTGAGAGTTTATGAAATTGAATGGGGAGATGATTTTGATCCAGGGAACCCACTGAGTGTATAAAGCACACTTAGATAAAATTGACTCTTTTGTCTTTATTTACTGGGGTAATTCAAGCCAAGGCAGAATGGATCTGTTGAAGATGAATTATGCTAATAATGTTCTGTTGATCTAATCTCAAGATGATTCTATTAGTTTTAATAGTTCTTGAGCACTCAGGATGCTTTAGATGCAATACCAGTTGCAGATAAGCAACAGGCAATAACTTCACGTTCAACAATCTTACTTGATGAAAGAATAAAACCATTTGAGACTCTCTTTTGTGTATTCGTGTGTGGTCATCTTTTCTATTTTTGCCTTAATACCAGGGCAGAGCAGAGCATTTGATCACATGTAGGGAGCCAAGCTTTCCCTCCACAGCCCATCTCTGTTAAGAGGATGCTTCTAGGAGGATCTGAAATGCATCTATTTATTCTTCCTACAAGTCTTTATTAAGCACCTATATCATGGTGTTCCATATTCTAGGCAATGGGTTAGACTAAGGAACCAGATCTGTTTCTGATCTAAAAGGCTCCTGAAGAAAACTGTCTATGAACAGTCACTGAAATGTTAGGAGTGAGATCTGAAGAGAACATTCCATGGACACTAGTCCCACTGTGTGAGGGTCAACACAATCTGATGGAAATGTGGGAAGGAGGATTAGAAAATACTTCAAAGAATGGAGGGAAGAAAAGGCAAGCATGGCAGAGCGTGAGCAATCTGAAAAGGCAGAGTGATGGGAGAGAGTGGGGCTCTCTTAGGATTCTAGAGGCAATTTTTATATGTCCTTCTAGCGGGAAATGGGTGAGTGATATGAGAGTTATTGATGGAATGTAAAGCCAGAACAATAAACAGGGATCAGACTCTAGACGTGAATTTGGAATTTCTATAACACCCCTCCCCCCACCAATGAAGTAGATGTAACCACATGTTCCAGGCTTCTCTATGCTAGGAATAAAAAGTAGGGTCACCAAAGCAGAAGTTTGCGTTTGATCATTCTGGAGTGGCATAACTCCCTTGAAATCCCTGTTTCATGTAGCCCCAAGATTGACTCTTCTTGGTCTCTGTGTCCACCATTTTGTTCCTCTCTCCGTATTCCTCTTCTCTTCCTGGCTAGGGCCATAGCAGTAACCACACCCCTGTACTTGTAAAATCTCAGTTCTAAGGATGAAATTCTTAGTTTGCTGAAGTTGATGCTGCTGCCTCTGATGTCTGCCCAGGGAGCTACTGCTGCTGCTCTCAATGGGTTAGCTCCTTTAAGCCTGCACAGGCTCTTTTATTTCTTGCCTTGTCCCAAGGTTTCATCACCTCTTTTCTCTGGTCTGTTGTCATTGGCTAAACCTATAGATTTCTGTCCCCTCTCTCCTTGAGATGAGTCCCTTCTCAAGCAATTCCCTGAACTCCCTGGTAAGCAGATCCACTGGAAGCTTGCCTTCTGGAATTAGTCAAATATGCCTGAATCGTTGGGAGAGCACAGTTCTGATGCATGCTGGTAACTCTGGGAAAGTCATGGGTAAAGGAACGGGAAGACAAAACAAGAGCAAGAAAAAACAGGCCGAAACACGACTCTAAGAGAGAAAGTAGGCAGCTCGTGTGGAGCTTCCAAATGCAGAGCAGATAGCACCGTTTGTATATTCTCCTTGCTCATGCTGCTTTTCATCTGATATCCGCTCTTATTTTTATATTCTGTATTATTTGTATCTTATGAGCCACCTTAGAACGTTGTCTGAAACATGGCAGAATATAAATAAATGAACGAATAGAGAAGGTAATTTGCAGTTACACTAATTAGCATTCCGAAGACAGGAGTGATGTGGGTAAAAGCAGAGGCAAAAACACTTTTTGACAAACACGACTATGGCCAGAACTTGAAATAGTTAGGAAGACTTCAAATTAAAATTTAACTCCCAAATGATGCTTCAGCCTTGACCTACTCTGCTGGCGGCTGAGTATTTTGGCAGAATTTCTCATAACCAAACCAAATCAAACAAAAACCAGGCATAAAGAGGCAAGCCTCAGGGCACTGACTCCTGGGGTCAGGAACCAAATGCGCTTCAGGAGGTGAACCGTGGGGTTAAGAGCATCGCTGGTTACAATGGTTTCCGATGCAGCGGATATCTGAGATGTTAAGCAGTTACCCTGGACGGGACTTTCTCTCACTTGCTGTCCATCAAACCCAGGATTATCCCTCTGGTTACTCAGGTCCTCCCCTCCTCTGCTAAGCTAAACTTGCCCTCCTCAGCAAGCTCTGATTCTTTCCCCTGGGATCCCCACCCCCTGTTCCCCGCGACGTGCCCACGCTGCCCAGGCAAGCACTAGCACTCCCCGCGCTCCTTTTCTGTCGATCCCCTGTCCTCGGCTTCTGCCTCCTCCTCTCCTCTTCCTGGACGCCAGTCACTGCGCTCCCCACTGAATCCGACCTTGGGGACCAAGTCGGGGGCCGGGGGCGGCAGGTGGATGGACCGGAAGGGCGGGTCGCGGATGGAGTCGGCGGGACTCAGCCAGCGGACCGCCGGGCCTGAGAAGGAGAGGGAGACTCTGCGGCCCCTCCCGGCGGGCGGGCCGCGGGGCGGTCCCAGGCCGCTTGCTCGCGCCGCCGCCGCTCCGCGTGCGCCCTCCGCGCTCCAGTCGGCGGGAGCCCAGGTGCCAGTGGGCTGGACGCGCCTGAGGATGTGCCGCTGGCCGCTGCTCCTGCTGTGGGGGCTGCTCCCCCGCGCCGCGGCGGGGGGCTCGGGCTGGCCCTTCCCGCACCGCACGCTGCTGGACTCCGAGGGCAAGTACTGGCTGAGCTGGGGCCAGCGGGGCGGCCGGCTTGCCTTCCGCCTCGAGGTGCGGACCGCCGGCTACGTGGGCTTCGGCTTCTCGTCCACCGGGGCCATGGCCGCGGCCGACATCGTCGTGGGCGGGGTGGCCCGCGGGCGGCCCTACCTCCAGGTAAGCGCGTATATACCCTCCTGCAGCCGCCCCGCCGAGCCCCCGGCCGGTCGGGATTGCGGGCAGGCAGGCGCGGTTGGGGGGCGCCCCGGGCCACCCGGCTTTCTCTCTGGCGGAGGCTGGCCGCCGTCGCCCCCGTAGCCCCGCAGCCTCAGCCCGGCTTCCGCCACCCTTTGCGATCCGCTCTTGCACCCCGGAGCCCAAGGCCCCTGGGGCTGGACTCCCCAACTCCGCCGCCCAGCCCCCGGAAAGCTGAACACGGTAAACCTAGGCAGCTTTTCGTCTCTGAACACTTTCCTGCCCCTAGCGCCCCACTTAGTACATGCCCCAAGTGCACACCTGCCACGCACCACCAGTCATCCCTGATGGTTAAGGAGAGATCTTTGGGCTTTGGGGATCTACGGGACGGCTCTCAGGGTTGAAGGGACTGGAGAGTTTTGGCATTTGCTGTCTAGCTGTCTAGAATCTTGGATCTCAGAAGGCTTTTCTGTAGCTTCCCATCTCTGGGGCTGGGTCAGCTACCTCATGCCAGCAATGAATGAAAGGTCCCCAAGAATCCTTAGGAACTTGCTGTTGGGAACTGTTTAGGAAGCTGCGAAGCCTACAAAACCTGGTCTTCAGGCAAAACCCCATATTAAGTGATAAAACGTTTCACTTACTTTCAGTTCAGTTCAGTCGCTCAGTCGTGTCCGACTCTTTGCGACCCCATCGACTGCAGTATGCCAGGCTTCCCTGACCATCACCAACTCCTGGAGCTTAGTCAAACTCCTGTCCATCGAGTCGGTGATGCCACTTACTTTATTTAATAGCTAACAAAATTAAATTGACAGCTACCGTTTTGCTTTGAAAGAGCCAGAGTAGAGACATTGCCCGTTCACAGATATTTTAATGAATAGGAAAAAAAATTTAAAAAAAGAATTGAAATGATCGGAATGATTAGATGCTTAGGTTTTGGGACATTTTTGTCTGTTTGATTTTGACCAACATTTGAACACTTCTCCACTATGATATAACATCGTAGTGTTATAGTGTTGCTTATCAAAGTTCATCCAAAAATACTGCCCTTTGCTAAAAGTGTCTTAATCCATATGAAAGCTAGTTCTTCTGGCTATGTATTAGGCTTTGATGATATTAAAATTGAGGTATCTGATAGATTCCAAAGAGCGTTTCTCAGTAATTTTATTTCTGACGTCTAAGCTTGATTGCCACGATGTTCTGCCATTAATTTTTAATGCTAATTCTGGCAATGAGCTGTTAACTGTGGCTAGAAGTTTTAAAAATGGCAGCAATAAAAACTTTAAAACCCTTCCGTTGTCTATTTTTTCATAAATTAGTCCTTTCCTCCCCCAAATAAGCACAACTCCAATAAAGTTTTATGTGAATTACACCGTTGAAGTCATTGATGTATAAATTTAACCCTCCTGCAGCATCTCAGACATTAAATTTGTAAACCAAGAATTTGACTCCAAACACAGGCCTCACTAGCTGAGTAATTCAGCTCTCTTCTGATATGAGGTAGTACCTTATTTAAACAGTGCCTTATTTAAACATCTATTGAGCTGAGCCGCATATTTTCGCTTGTCTTTTTTTTTTTTTTTNTTGTCTTTTTTTTTTTTTTTTTTTTTAGGATGGGCAGAATCAAATGCCCCTTAACTATCCTTAAAAGTTTTGTTGAAGGGAGCATGGAAAGTCTTACTTTAGTGTGATATCAGAAAACATGTATACTTTAAAGATAACTTGATATTGTTTTTCTCAAAGAGTAGCATTTCTAGAAAGCCCATCAAGTTTGATATCAAATGAAAGAGCAGAATTCTATTTCAACATGCTATAAGGGGCACACCACAAACATAGTTTGTTAAACTACAGTATTTCCACACTGCGGGTAGCTCTTTGTAAAGATCACATAAGAACTAATTAAGTGCCCTCTAGATGGGTTTTGAAACATAGAACTTTTCTTAATTTCTAAACACATAATACTGTTCAGTAAGCCTTGGATATGGACCTTTTCCCAATATATTTAATGAGCAAGAAATAGAACTTTTCCTTCTATTTTTATTCCTAAGGAAATGGAATTTTTATTTTCATATATAAAGGATTGTCATTTTCTCAGTTGACTGACATCCTTTACTATTCCATTTTCTTAAGCATTGGTAAAGAATTTGCATGCCAGTGAAGGAAATGCAAGAGACTGGTTCGATCCCTGGGTCAGAAAGATCCCCTGGAGTAGGAAGTGGCAAGCCACTCCAGTATTGTTCCCTAGAAAATCTCATGGACAGAAGAGCCTGGGGCTTCAGTCTGTGGGGTCGCAAAGTGTTGGACACAACTGAACACACACACAGCGCAGCACAGCTCACTCATTTTAAGACATATAATATACAATAAAAATTATGCATAGCAGTTAAGTAGAAAGAAAATTTATTTAAAACCTTTTTAATAAAATGAAAGACCCCAGACACTAAAAATAAAAAGAAATGTATCAATTCCAGCTAGATCATCCAGGTTGGGAGATTCCATTTTCCAACACTTGAAATTGTATCTTCTCCCAAAACCTACTAATTTGAGATTCTTTGTACAGTGATTGGCATCTTCAGCAACTCTACCAATGTTTAAGTTCTTAAACATTGTATATGTGATTCCATTAGGAAACTTTGATTTTCATGTAATTTTACTTTCAGCGAGAACAAACTGCATGAAACAATACAACAAAAAGCATTGGTTCTGGGGCAATGGCATTAAACTGTATGATGACTGATGACAACCTAAGCTGATGTCCAAGTCACCTTCCCTTGTGGCTACTTTCTATGTATATTATTTCATTCTTTCTTATTTACTTAGAAAACTTGACCTTTAGATATTTTATTTTATTATTATTTGGACTTTTATTTTTTTATGATGATATTAAGACTCTTCTTTTCAATGGAATTTTAACTTGTGGATAACTATGTAAGACTAACTCCCAACTAGCCTGGCAGAGAATTGCTGGTGAAAAAGACGTCATAAACCCAAATCCATACAGAGGTCAGGAAGCAAATGTAAAAGAGTGACAAGACTCCAGTGGAAACAGCAGTATTGTAATGCAGAAGAGTAGAGGGGATGGAAGAAACCCGTTTTCACATGTGAATTACTGTTATGTGGGAATGCAAATCAAGTATTGCCAGATCTTCTGTTTGTTTGTTTTTTGAGAGAAGACAGATGTGTGTGTGTGTGTATGTGTGTGTGTGTGTAAGTAAAATCTGATTAGTAAATAGCAGCCACAATTCGTTTGTATAACACACCCTGTTTTGCATATATACACACACAATTTCAGTTGAGATATATCCCATGGACAGCTTGATCTGGGACCAAGAGGGAAAAAGCTAAAGTGAATAAAGAATCAACCCAAATTATGAAAACTGGTGAAAGGCTGAGAGGCAGGTTCCAGTTCTCTTCAGGCCCCATTTCTGTGTTAGGAAATATTCAGTGTCGGAGGGGACCTTGCCCCTCTTTTGGTTATCTATCACTGTGTAATAAACTACCCCCAAACATGGTGGTTTGTTTTTCTCCAAAGCTACTATTTGAGCAGGGCTTGGTGGTGACAGGTCTTTTTTGCTTCACTTGGTGTCCACTCCAAGGTGAGTCACTGAGTCATCTGGAGGCCCTCTCACTGGTTTTTCTGACTGGTGACTGAGGCTGGCTGTTGGCTGGACCTCCCCAGGTACTGTGGTGGGAATGTGGCCTCTCCATGCAGCTGCCCAGCTTCCTCCCAATAGTGGCTGAGTCCCAACAGTGAACATCTCAAGAGGCCCAAGTAGAAACTGTACGGCCCTTTATCATTTAGCCTTGGTGTCCTGGACTATGTCTTTTGCTGTGGTCGGAGTCCCTCTGGATTCAAGAGAAAATGTAGATACCACCTCAATATCCCATGGTGAGGAGGTCACATGGGAGGGGAAGATATTAGTGTGGCCATCTTTGCGAAATCCATGCAACCACACTCATTCTCACCAACCTGTCAATCCCCCTTCAACCACCGCTTCTGAGTACCTATTACCATGTATCCACTCTTTCTACACTGCTGAGATGGGGAGGCAAGCGTTTACTTATTCACCTCTCTTTTACTCCCTTGTGCTTACACACACACCCCACTCACAAGCAGTTAGTGAGCAGTTAGTCTTCCTAGTGCACACTCTTTCCACCCTCCCTCTGCCCCCCCAAAAAAGAGTTCTAAACCTCAGCAACCCCAGAGTTTTCAGTGGTTACTGCTGCTGCTGCTGCTAAGTCGCTTTAGTCATGTCTGACTCTGTGCGACCCCACAGACGGCAGCCCACCAAGCTCCGCTGTCCCTGGGATTCTCCAGGCAAGAACACCCGAGTGGGTTGCCATTTCAGGGGTTGCCAGTCGCTAATTCAGGACTGGATGCAATGAGACTACCTCCAGGGGGCAGTGCGACATTTGCTTGCAGATGGAAGTATCAGATTTTGATTCCGTTGCCTCAGAGCAGTATACTGGCTTGGACACTCTTAAAACTACACTCAGAGATGAGGTATTATGGAAATTGGCCCTGCCCGTTTTGTAATCTTCCAACCCTGGAGCAGATGTTTCTTTAAAGGGTGTATAACCGGGTACCATCAAAATGGGAAAGAAGAGAGAAACGTGGTTGTAGAGTAAAGCCTGTCTCCATGTAACCTATCAGATAAGTTGTTCACTTAGGGACACAGTACTCCTGGGATGGTACTGAGGTTGGCTTCCAGACACTGTGTTTCACAGAGTTGCCAGGGGTGGGAAGCAGTCTTTCCTTTCGCCTTGGCTTTGGAAAGCCTCACTATTCTGTCTCAGTGAATTAACTCAATGCTTATGTCCCTTATGGATTCGTGTCCTCTCCTTGTACTTTGCCCCTTTCTGACACAGAGCAATTCCACCCCCATCCAAGCCACTTAGCAACTGTTGAGTCGCCATTTGGGGGAAGTAATCAGGGTTGATGAATGCCTAGTTTGTGCGAGTTGGAGAAGAGGGCAGCATTGTCAGATGTGCCTGTTGAAATCTGCACAAAAATGAATTCAGTCTTCCTTTGGGGGTGTAAATTGCTGGGGAATGGAGGCAGAAACGGATGTCATCATTTGTTACAACCTCACTGGTTGGCTGTTGCCACCACCGAAACTTTGCTGTGATGAGGAGTCTCTTCAGCAGCGGGGTGATTGCTGCCCGGCTGCTTGCTGAGGAAGTGCTGGGAAACAGTGAGCATTCTTTGTGGTTAATGATGTGCTTCTTTTAAGTGCACCGCAGCCAACGGCAACAAAGAAATGTTTGGAAAGCAAATTGAAAAGCTGTAAGGGGAAGACGAAGAGAGTGTACAACCCCGACACAGATCAGCTGGGGCTTTGTTAAGAGGTATTTATAAATCTTCAGGTTATGCCCTGCCCCCTGCTCCCTCTGCCAATTTCCAGATGACAAGGGACCTCTCCAAGCTTCATGTTTGGTGTATTGGTAGTGAGTCCACGTGCACCAGTAAGCGGGAACCAAGAATCACCAGGATGCTCTTCAGCTGCATGGTCTCCCTGATGCAGCAAATGATTTCAAGAAGCCAGCCCGAGGAGAGGGACTAAGAGCCAGGAGAACAATGCACCTGAATTGACCGGCAAAGTTCAAGGCTTCAGGCGACCGACGGCCTATTTCTGGATTCTTGGAAAGAAAGCCAAGAGTCCATCCACTTCAAAGAAAGTGAATGGTGGTTTATTGATTCATCGTTTGTAATAGAGCACTGTTAAAATAGAGTTGCTGGCCAAAAGAATGAATTCATTATATATCATCTTGTTTCTGGAAATGTTTATCTGTATGTAAAACAAACAACTCTGCCTAAGGATGCCTCATAATGTGGCTTATTGTAACTTTTAAAAGATAATTAGTACAGAACTTTTAAACAGAGAATTATTTCTCTAGAAAACCTCTTCTCCACTTCTGTCTTATTTTAACTTGTTAAATTCTGGAGTAGACCAAAAATAAAGAAAAGCATATTGATATTTTGGGCACTTGTTGCTCTTCAGAGCTCAGAGTTCAGTTGATCTGCCTTAAATTTCCTAACTCTCCCGCCTGAATTTTACAGTTAAGAAACTGGGCCTTAGGTACCTATTAAGTGACCTGTTGGAAGCCGTATAGATCAGTGGTCTGGATTCATTTCCTCTTGGTCCTGGTTTGGTATTCTTTCTTCTGCAAGCAGCTGGTAGTTTATATAAAAACATTCTAATTTTCTTCCTCAATAGTGAAAGAACGTGTTAATAAAAAGCAGTTTTAAAAAGATTGGTAAAATAAAATCATAGTATTTCTCTTACTATTTTTGCTGTACAAATGCCATAGATATATATTTCTGTAATGTGATTTTTCATTCATGGAGTTCTTAATATATGCCATACATTATCGTCCTTCAAGTGTGTTATCTCATGTAATTCTCACAATAGCCCTATGAGGTGAATATCTTATTTCTCCCATTTTGTAGACGTATAAATTTGAGGCTCCAGGCCATACAGCATGGGGATCATTTGTGAGTTTCACATGACTGTTTTAGTAAACTCACTGATAATGTTGGAATGTTCATTCATTCATTCAACCAATATCGATTAAAGGTTTATTGAACAGTTCTAGATCCTGGGGACATAGCATTGATTGAGAGGAAATCAGTGGTCTCATGGAGCTCCCATTTTGATGGGGGTAAACAAATAAGCAGGAAAAATATCAAAAAGTGATAAGTGTGTGCAGAGGTTTGAAATAGGGTGATGTGATAAGGGGCAGTGCTGTGGCTATTTCAGATTGGGAGGCTTACAATTAAAACACGAAGGAAAACAAGTGTCCGAAGTTTTAAATGTTGTCTTTCAAGATTAACCATAGCATTTACTATTCAAAGTATTATATACTATGAGGAAGATTATCTGGCATGGGCTTCAAAGGGCTCGGTAGACATTGACTATAGGAGTCTGCCTGCATGGAAGAAATATAATTAAAGTGTCTGAACCACCTGAGCTCTCTTTTCTGTTTCTGTAGCCTTGTTACACACGTTTAGTAAGCTCAACTAGAGTCTTTCAGGCTTTGATCTAGAGATTTGGTGATTTTATAGGAATTTCTTAATACTAGGTGTGAATGTTTTTCTCTTATACTCTGTGTTCCTTCTCATCTTCAATAACATGAGAGAGTTAAAGGACTTTGAGAAGCTAGATCAACAAAACTACATGCGTCTGGGGAAGATTTCCATCTTTCAGGCAATTTGTAAACTAAAATTTGAGAACCTCAGTTTCTTAGGTACAACTAAATTGCTACTATTTTTTTCTCTCCCCTAAAAGCTTCATGCCCAGAAGCCCATTCATATAGGAAAACTCATGGTAGATGAAACCATGTAGAAACAAGGCCTCCTGGTATTTTGGACCTCCAGATCCCTTCAGACAGGGCCAAGATGGCAATGACAAATTGCACTCCAGTGGTGAGCAGGCAGTGCTAATAGAGGACTGAGAACTGGGAAGATACTTCCCACGTCAGAAATTCCCAAATTTGCACATTGGAATCACCTGCACATCTTTAAAAAATTTTAGCATCCAGGCATCTTTCCTCCCTCCTTTACACCATTAAATCACAGCCTCTAGTAGCTTACACAGGGCTTAATGTATTTTAAAGTTTTTTAATTGATTCTGTTCAGTCACGTTCAGGAACTACTGACCTTGTGTGGTCAGGCTCTTTGATCAGAATCAGGTAACTCCCATGTCCACCTACAGAAGCTTGGAAGATTCCAGACTCTGGGCATGGAGATGCATAGTAGGGTTCCCAACAAAGCAATTCAGAGTGACTGATGTTTGAAGCAAGGGTTAGCATGTGCTTGGATAGAGATTATTTTGTAAAGTAGAAAAGTCAAGTGGGTTTTTCTAGAATTGAAACACTTCTGAGATGTTTAACAAATGTGTTGATAATTTAAAGTATTTTCTCAAAGTCACATGCTGAAATGAGAATAGCAATGGAAGAACTGTGGGTGGCGGTGTATTTTGAAATACTCTGAGCCAGAAATCTCCCTCCTCCTCGTACCTCCCTTCCATTCCTACACACCTTTTGTCAGTTGGTACTAGCTGCTATATTTCTAAGCAACAGAAATATCTGCCCACACAAAGCCTAAAATTGGTAAGTTATATGTGGTCACAGGGCATCAAATGAATATTAATAAATGAAAGTCTCAGGTTAGTCTCAGCCTGCATGTGAGCCAAGAGATGTGTTCTGCTCTCAAATCTTTTATTAGAATGAACAGTAACAAAATGACTCCCTTTGTATTTGGAAAAATTCTGAAGTGTATTTCTAGTTAGTGTAAAGTGTAAATAGATACTCTTTCCCTTCCCACTTTCATTTTCCAAGATTACTAATAAGCAGTGAAATGCCCTAAAGCTATAGTTGCAGCAGGGAGAAGGAGGAAAAGGAGTTTGCATAGTAGATAATTAGTGTTTCATTAGGGCGTGGATGGAACATCTACAAGCTGATGAGTGTCTCATTTCCTGAGGGAACAGGAAAGAGTCCCTTTGCCTGGTGGGTCCTCAAGGAATACCTGCTGAATAACGGCTGAGACGTTAAGAGCAGGAAGTCCTGCTATGAGTCCCAACATTGCTTGCTACTTATTTCTTGTGTGGCCCTAGGCCAACTCTTTAACCTTGCTCAAGTGACAGTTCCCTTTATGAAGAAGGAAATTATATCTACCCATGGCATTTTTGAGAGGACCCAATGAACTAGTCACTTAAAGCTCTTAGTAAAGTATGTGGTACATTGAAAGTACTCAGTCAATACAAGGTATTGTTAGAATGAGTCAATCACTTAGTGAAATATCAGAATTGTCAGATGATTGCATGTATGTTCAGTCACTCAGTCGTGTCTGATTCGTTGCAACACCATGGACTGTAGCCCACTGGACTCCTTTGTCCGTGGGATTTCTCAGGCAAGAATACTGGAGTGGGTTGCCATTTCCTGCTCTAGGGGATCTTCCCAACCTAGGGATCGAACCTATGTCTCCTGCATTGATACTGCTACTGCTGCTAAGTCACTTCAGTCGTCTTCGACTCTGTGCGACCCCATAGACAGCAGCCCACCAGGCTCCCCCGTCCCTGGGATTCTCCAGGCAAGAACACTGGAGTGGGTTGCCATTTCCTTCTCCAATGCATGAAAGTGAAAAGTGAAAGGGAAGTCGCTCAGTCTTATCTGACTCTTAGCGACCCCATGGACAGCAGCCTACTAGGCTCCTTCGTTCACAGAATTTTCCAGGCACGAGTACTGGAGTGGGGTGCCATTGCATTCTCCACCTGCATTGATATGTGAATTCTTTACTGCTGTGCCACCTGGGAAGCCCTTATCAGATGATTACATGGAGACAAATGTCCCAGATTTTCAACTTGGAGAAAAAATATTTACTAAGGGAAGAGTTCGGGGAGGTTGAGAGTCATTTGTGAAAACTCAAGGACAAACTTTAAGCAACAGATTTGTGAATGCTTTGCCTGAAGCAATTGGTTTGTGACTAGAGGTCAACATGCTTTCAATAAACACAAATTATACTGACAAGACTGCATTTTCTTTGGCATTTGATTTGCTGGACTTGTAGTTCGGCTAATAAATGAATGTTGTGTCTGAATGATACTAAGGTAATTGGCAGGTTTCATATGATGTCACTGTAGAAGATGGACTAATAAAGTTAAATTAGTTATTGTAAATATTTAAACATCCATACCCAAATCATGTTGATAACAGACTGCCTATATTAGGCTAAAGAATAAGGATTCCAAAGATAGTGATATATTAAAATAAATAAAGAAAACTAAAAATTAAAAATTCAGTGAGAATACAAATAAACACTCTATTTAATGTTTAATTCTGTATGTACAAAGTGTATAAAATTGGTCTTAATTGGAATTCATATTAGGTCTAAGTAGTCATTCATCCTAAACTCAAAATATATGCCTGTTGAATACATGAATGCAATTCTGCTGCTAAGTCACTTCAGCCATGTCCAACTCTGTGTGATCCCATAGACGGCAGCCCACCAGGCTCCCCTGTCCCTGGTATTCTCCAGGCAAGAACACTGGAGTGGGCTGTCATTTCCTTCTCCAATGCATGAAAGTGAAAAATGAAAGTGAAGCTGCTCAGTCATGCCGACTCTTAGTGACCCCATGGACTGCAGCCTACTGGGCTCCTCCGTCTATGGGACTTTTCAGGCAAGAGTACTGGAGTGGGGTGCCATTACCTTCTCCGCATGAATGCAATATTAGCCTTTAAATGCTACATTGACATCAAGGGAAGTAATATTGACATTGTACTCTATTCTAGGCTAATCATTCCAGAAGATAGCTTCTAGAATAACTTTTTAAAAGATGTATGAGTGACCTCGATTGTTCTAAAGGAGAATTACAAAGATAATTGAAATCTCTGGAAATTGGGCTACTGAGGCAATAGGAAGCATCTGGCAATATTTGGAGAAAGAACAGCTGGAAAAGACATAATCTTTTTCTTGAAATAGTGGACAGCCTTCCTCAAGAAAGATGGATTAGATGTTACCTATTAGGCGCCAGAGGAAGAAAAAAGACCCAATTAGTATACTTTAAAGATAGAAGCTTTCAGGTTAGTATAAGAAATACATTTCTACCATCAGAGTTATTAAAATGAGTTGCAGTATTTCCCTGGCTGTGCAATGGTTAAAACTCCACACTTCCAATGCAGGGAGCATGGGTTCAATTCCTGGTAGGGGAACTAAGATCCCTCATGGAGCAGCATGGTGTGGCAAAAAAATAAACTAAAATAAAATTGAATGAGTTGCCTTGTGAGGTTTTAAATGCATGAGCTTTGTCATTGGAGATATTGAACATTGTGATCCTCTCCTAAAAACATTTTTTAAAGAAACCTTCCTTTGGTGGGAACTATGATTAGGTATCATATCTTTTTGCCTTTTCATACTGTTCATGGGGTTGATGAAGAATTGATACTTTTGAACTATGTGCTGGAGAAGATTCTTGAGATTCCCTTGGACAACAAGAAGATCAAACTAGTCAATCCTAAAGGAAATCAACCCTGAAAATTCATTGGAAGGACTGATGCTGAAGCTGAAACTCTAATACTTTGGCCACTTGATTCATTGGAAAAGCCCCTGATGCTGGGAAAGATTGAAGGCAAAAGAAGAGGGCAGTAGAGGATGAGATGGTTAGGTAGCATCACCAACTCAGTGGACATGAATTTGAGCAAACTCAGGGAGATGGTGAAGGACAGGGAAGCCTGGCGTGCTCCAGTCAATGGGATCCCAGAGTCGGACATGACTTAGCGACTGAACAACAACACAGCATGGATTAGGTATACTTCAGGCTGTTTTCCAACTTGAGTGTGATGCTGGAAATAACTTTACTCCACAATCATACTTTTAGATTATTTAAGAAATTACTAGAAGAGAAAACATTATCAACTATGTGTGGTTTTTTTTGCCACTTTATTTTTTTAATTGAAGGGTAATTATTTACAGAATTTTGTGGTTTTCTGTCACACATTAACAAGAATCAGACATAGGTACACCCATGTCCCCTCCCTCCTGAACCTCCCTCCCACCCCCTCCCCATCCCATCCTTCTAGACTGTCACAGAGTCCTTGTTTGAATTCCCTGAGTCATACAGCAAATTCCCATTGGCTATCTATTTTACATATGGTAATGTGAATTTGCATGTTACTCTCTCTACACATCTCACCCACTTCTCTCCCACTCCGTGTCCATAGGTCTGTTCTCTGTCTGTTTCTTTGCTGCCCTGAAAATAAATTCATCAGTACCATCTTTCTAGATTCCATATATATGCATCAGTATATGATATATACATTTCTCTTTCTGACCTACTTCACTTTGTATAATAGACTCTAGGTTCGTCCACCTCATTAGAACTGACTCAAATGTGTTCCTTTTCATGGCTGAGTAGTATTTCATTATATATGTACCATAGCTTCTTTATCCATTCATCTGTTGATGGATATCTAGGTTGCTTCCATCTTCTAACTATTGTAAATAGTGCTGCAACAAACATTGGGGTACATGTGTCTTTTTCAGTTTTGGTCTCCTCAAGGTATATGCCTAGGAGTGGGATTGCTGGGTCATATGGTGGTTTTATTCCTTGTTTTTTTTAAGGAATCTCCATACCTTCTTGCGTAGTGGCTGTATCAATTTACATTCCCACCAGCAATGCAAGAGGTTTCCCTTTTCTCCACACTCTCTCCAGCATTTATTGTTTGTAGACTTTTTAATGATGGCCATTCTGACTGGTGTGAGGTGGTATCCCACTGTAGTTTTGATTTGCATTTCTCTAATAATGAGCAATGTTGAGCATCTTTTTATGTGTGAAAATATGGAACGCTTCATGAATTTGCATGTCATCCTTGTGCAGGGGCCGTGCTAATCTTCTCTGGATCATCCCAATTTTAGTATATGTGCTGCTGAAGTGAGCACATCTATGTTGTTTTTTAATCTGCCTTAAGAAGTTCTGTTTCTGTGGATAGGTGTGCAGCGGATCTTTACAATTATTGTGAGAGTATTTAATTTCTTTCCCTACTATATATTTCAGTATATTTGAATTATATTTGAATATATTTTAATCCTATATAGTGAATATATATTTGTTCTGAAACCTAAAAAATGAAGAAAAAGAAGAAAGAGAATGTTTTATGACTTGTAAATACTCAAAAGAATTTGGAGGGCTTTAGAGGCCTTTGTATTCTAGGCTAACAATAGAGTCAGTAAATTTCTGAAACTTGATTGATGCATTATTTTGATCTAAGAACAGTCTATATACACTCTGCCTCTAGACTTTCTCACCTGGGTGTCTAGATAGCATCTCAAACCTGCTTCTTCCCTGGCCTTTCCCATCTCAGTAAATGACACCTCCTGGTAGCTTCTGTCAAAAATTAGGGGTCATCCTTTTTTCTTCTCCTTCCTTCATCCCACGTTTAAAACCTGTCTTCAGGTCTATTGGTGCTTCCTCCAAACTAAATCTAAAACCTGCCTACCTCCTCCCTTCAGTTTTATCACTGTCACTCAAGCTTGAACCTGTGGGACCACTGCTTGATTCCTGTCTTCTGACCACGGCTCTTCTTTCTTCTCTTCATTTTTACACAGCAACCTCAGTAACACACACACATACTCTCTCTCACACATAAACATATGCACACACAGGCACATATATACATATTTTCACATCAATCAAAATATGGCACTTGCTGATAAAGGCTCAGATGACTGTATAAGCTTAGTATTAAATTTGAGCTCCCTATATTGATTTGTAAAGCATTGTAACCTTTGGGGCATCAGCTGATCCCTGCTGACCTCATTTTTCTGTTTTGGGCACTAGAGTTCAGTCATACTGGCGATTATTTGCTTCACCAAACTAGATAAACCTTGCCCTGCCTCTTCCCCTTCTAGGTCCTTTCCAACAGCTGCTATCTCTTCCCAGACCTACTTCCTCCACATTTGTCATTGGCTGGCTCCTAAATGTAGTTTATTTCTCAAAATAAGTCTCATTGTCAACTTTTCTGATGCCTCAACTCCAGGCTTTCCAATCCACATCTAGAATCTCTGTTTTACTTTCCTATAAGCACTTATTGTCAAAATATTTTTGGTTATATTATTATTTAAGCTCAAAAATTGTTTATCCTGCCACGACACTATCAGTTTGATGATGACAGGCACTTTATCTTGTAGTCTATACTGTACAGGCACGTGCTTTCAGCCCTACTGCAGGGACTGAGGAATAGCAACCATGCCATAAAATATGTGTTGGAAAAAAGGAGAAGAAGGAAGGAAGGGAGGGAGGGAGGAGGAAAGACAGGAAAGAAGGAGCCTTCTTTTCAAAATTTATTTATTGCATCAGCTAGTCATTGGGGAAGGAAATGACAACCCACTCCAGTATTCTTGTCTAGAAAATCCCATGGACAGAGGAGCCTGGTCAGCTACAGTCCAGGGGGCTGCAAAGAGTCTGACACAACTGTACAAGTTGACAAATTGGTCATAGAGAGTTAAGAGAAGCCATCTAAAATTTGTTTTAAAGTTAATATGATGAAATAGGTTGAAAGTAAAAATATGTCAATGGTAAAATCTGAAATTCTTTTTTTCGTTGAAGTCTATTCTTAGAGATCAAGTCAAAGTTTTAATTTTACACTTTATCTGATAATTCTATAATGATAGCAAAGTATTAAATTTCTTTCCATGAAAACTAAAATGAGATGATTGGCTGTGGGAGAAAAATCAGGATGTGTATTTGCAGAAGGTAGCACTTAAAGAACAACCAAATTGCTCAGGTGGCCCCTCCCTGGAAAGCAAGCTTACTGGGCTCCTGTTTTGATATTCTGGCAGTTACTTAACAGATCACTTCTTAGAACTAGAGAATCTCAGTTTTATCTGAAGTGGTTCCTAGAAGGCAGTCCCCTTCTGTTTTGACATTCCTCTCAAATTTCCAAGATTAGCAAAGAAATAACTTATTAAAATCAGCTTATACTGAAATCTGAAGATTATATTTATATAGTTTGTTTATAGGGTTTTATGGTTTTTTAGGATCAAAGATTCCCTTGAACACAAAATATCTATTGTACTATCAGTATTATTAAAGCACCATAACAGTTATTATAGAAATGGATATTACAAACAGAAATATTTGAAGTAACAAGGCTTTTGTGATTTAGAAAAAGAAGAAAAACTACAAGCACCTGTTGAAGAAAATGATGACAGATGGTCACATTTTTCTCAAGGTTCCCCGTGCAGCTGTGCTTACATTCAGTTCCCCAGGCCGAACTGGGGTTTATTCGTATCTTTTATTACACCCGTAAGAATTTTCACTTCATCCTGTTTAACACAGCCACAGTCAAATCTCTTTGCTGTTAAAGAGATTTTATTCAAGAGAGAAAGACTGACAATGAGTGAGGACCAATTTCACATCTGCGTAATCATGTTTTTAAATAAGAGTTTGTAGCCATCCTGTGGCTTGTCAAGGCCAGCGTTTTGGGTATGTTATCTTAGTTTGGAGGTGGCAGTCATTACTCTGGCTGTCATGCAAAATGATAATGCCAACTTCTGCTGATGTTGGCTTAACTTTACTATTGCCACATAGCATTTTGAAATCTCAGTAATATGCTTCATTTATTTCAGAGCATAACCTGTGCATAAGGAAAAATATCCCATGAGAATATGTTTCAGGAGTAATATTTTATGATACAATTGCAGATTTATTTTATTGCCAAAGTCTAATTATCAAAGCAGATTTTCAAGAGTAAAGCTAATATTTTATGTTTAAAAAGTATAAACAAGGTTAATATATGATTCATATAATAATCTTTGATAAAAACAAAAAATAAAGCCTCAATGATAATTCATATTGAGACATCTTTATGCAGATATTTGAGTTCAAATATGATTGAAATCCACATAAAATTATTTATCCAGGAAAATATTACTTTCACATTTCACTTTACAGAACATTAGAAATGAATAAGTAGAAAGAAGAATGACTTTTGCATAACAGCTTTTATATATTACATAATTAAAACATCTACATATTTTTATTCTTAAACGCTTACAAAATCTGTATTGAATCATGATTCTCTGAATCGTCCTCAACCCTCCTACCCTCATAAAGTCAATTTTTAGTGATTAACCAGAGCCTACTTTTATTTATCAGTATTTTATATTTATAACATAAATATATTTAATACATATATCATGCAATGACTTTTACAATGGCTGTGGTTTTTATAATCAGACCATGATAATCCGAGTGCACTGTGATCATTATTCCTGCTTTTACCTTAAAAGTCCTGCAGTATCAAGCACTGTAGCAAGATGGCTAAGGAATGGCCTTCACCGTGGATGTACAGTGAAGCTACACCTGGCCCCATTTGCTAAATGGGATTAGGAGTGAGAGGGAGGAGAGCCATTTGTTTCTAATCCTAAAAGTGAAAATCAAATAGTAAAAATGATCTGGAAAATTTCCTTAAATATCCCGTAAGTACTATACTATCTGATTTTGTGAAGATAAATTTCTAGGTTACTGCTGCTGCTGCTGCTAAGTCACTTCAGTTGTGTCTGACCCTGTGTGACCCCATAGACGGCAGCCCACCAGGCTCCCCCGTCTCTGGGATTCTCCAGGCAAGAACACTGGAGTGGGTTGCCATTTCCTTCTCCAATGCATGAAAGTGAAAAGCGAAAGTGAGGTCACTCAGTCGTATCTAACTCTTAGCAACCCCATGCAGTGCAGCCCACCAGGCTCCTCTGTCCATGGGATTTTCCAGGCAAGAGTACTGGAGTGGGCTGCCATTGCCTTCTCCGCTAGGTCATGATATCAGTATTCAAATTCTTATTTGAATGTTATTCTATGTTTTACTGTCATTCTCCATTTTTTCCCCTAGAAGATGATGGTAACAAAGTAAGTATTCTATTTAATTACCCACCTCAAAACATTTATCCCTTTGTCAAACTGTCAGGAAACCCTTGAACTCACTAAATTTTTTTTCTTTGGTTTAGCCAATTCGAAGGATCCATTCTCAGGATTGTTCTCTTAGTGACTCGCTTTCTTTTCCTCCTTCCTTCTCTCTTTTTTCATCTCTCTCTTCTCTTCTTCCTCCCAGCTAGAATAATTAAAGGATAAGAAATTTGAGACCCAGAGGTTTTTTTTTTTTGCCCTTTTGTCTCCTCTTGACTCATTTAATTGTGCCTTTAAGGTTTGCCAGTATGCCATTCTTTTATTGTATAATATTGACATCATTGAGCCTGTGTTTAATTATAGTTCATATATTTTCTTAATACAGCCTGAAGGAAGAAGGTAGGCACTACTAGGGAATATTTTGCTCCTACTAAGTCAAATTATTCCTATACCACAAAGATATGAATATTGGAGGTTCACCAGTTCTTTTAGCTTCAAAATTACCCCCTCATTTAGATTTATCAAAAGGAAAGGCAGGATGTTACTTTCAAAATTGCGCATAATGTATTTAATGACTCCCCAATATGCAAGTCACTCCATTAGGCACTGAGGACATAAATTAACATTAGAAAATATTCTAAAATAGGGTTTCTCTTTTTCAAATCTTTTTTTTAAAAATTTATTTAAAATAGGTAGGGAATACCCCCTAGTGTAAAAGGATTTCAGTGAACTGTTGCATGCATAAACTCTTTTTCTAAATGTCGATGTCAGTTTCACAAGATTCATGTCTGTTTAAGGGCTAAAAGGTCATAACAGCCTTCCCAGATGTGTCTGCATCACAGATCATGCAGACCCAAACTCATTCTAGCATCTGGTTAAATACATTCCACACCAGGTCTTAAACATATGTAAATATAGTTAACAAGTGGGAAAATAATCTATCGCTTCCCTCTTTTTGTTTCATTCACAATGTGAACAACTTTTTTAAAGGTGTAAATTTATAACTGGATTAGCAAGATTAGGTGTCTATTTCTAGGCAATTACCACTGGTTAGAGATACCAAGGGAATATTTCATGCAAAGATGGGGACAATAAAGGACAGAAACAGTATAGACCTAACAGAAGCAGAAGATATCCAGAAGAGGTGGCAAGAATACACAGAATTATACAAAAGAGATTCTAATGACACAGATAACCATGATGGTGTGATCACTCTCCTAGAGCCAGACATTCTGGAATGTGAACTCAAGTGAGCCTTAGGAAGCATCACTACAAAAAAATCTAGTGGAAGTGATAGGATTTCAGCTGAGCTATTTCAAATCCTAAAAGATGATGCTGTCAAAGTGCTATACTCAATATCCCAGCAAATTTGGAAAACTCAACAGTTGCCACAGGATTAAAAAAGGTCAGTTTTCATTCTAATCCCAAAGAAAGGCAATGCCAAAAAATGTTCAAACTACTGCACAATTGCACTCATTTCACATTCTAGCAAAGTAATGCTCAAAATCCTTCAGGCTAAGTTTCAATAGTATGTGAACTGAGAACTTCCAGATGTTCAAGCTGGATTTTGAAAAGACAAAAGAACCAGAGATCAAATTGCCAACATCCACTGTATCATAGAAAGAGCAAGAGAATTCCAGAAAAATATCTAGTGCTTCATTGACTAAGATAAAGCCTTTGATTGTGTGGATCACAACAAACTGGAAAATTCTTCAAGAGATGGGAATACTAGACTACCTTACCTGCCTCCCGAGAAACCTGTATGCAGGCCAAGAAGCAACAGTTAGAACCAGACATGGAACTATGAGCTGGTTCAAAATTGGGAAAGGAGTACATCAAGGCTGTATATTACCACCCTGCTCATTTAACTTACATGCAGAGTACATCATGCAAAATGGCAGGCTGGATGAAGCACAAGCTGGAATCAAGATTGCCGGGAGAAATTTCAATAACCTCATATATGCAGATGACACCACCCTTACGGCAGAAAGCAAAAAGGAACTAAAGAGCCTCAATGAGAGTGGAAGGGAAGAATGAAAAACTGTTTTAAACTCAACATTCAAAAAACAAAGACCATGGCATCTGATCCCATCACTTCATGGCAAATAGATGGGAACACAATGGAAACAGTGATAGATTTTATTTTCTTGGGCTCCAAAATCACTGCAGATGGTGACTGCAGCCATGAAATTAAAAGACACTTGCTCCTTGAAAGAAAAGCTATGACAAACCTAGACAGCATATTAAGCAGAGATGTTACTTTGCCAACAAAGGTCCATATAGGCAAAGCTATGGTTTTTCCACTGGTCATGTATGGATGTGAGAGTTGGACCATAAAGAAGGCTGACTGCTGAAGAACTGATGCTTTTGAACTGTGGTGTTGGAGAAGACTCTGGAGAGTCCCTTGGACTGCAAGATCAAACCAGTCAATCCTAAAGGAAATTAGTCCTGAATATTCACTGGAAGGACCGATGCTGAAACTGAAGCTCCAATACTTTGGCCACCTAATGCCTACTCGTTAGAAAAGACCTTGATAGTGGGAAAGATTGAAGACAGGAGGAGAAGGGGACAACAGAGGATGAGATGGTTGGATGGCATCACCAACTCAATGGACAGAGTTATAGCAGGCTCCAGGAATTGGTGAAGGACAGGGAAGTCTGGCATCCTGCAGTCCATGGGCTTGCAAAGAGTCAGACATGACTGAGTAACTGAACAACAGCAAGCACAGTGGTTGAGAAGATAATGCTCTGCCTAGAATATATTGCATGCTACATAGGAATGGGAACAGAGGAAAAAGAATTTGGAGAGGGAATGATCACTTCCAGTTGGAATGATCAGAGAAAACTTTGTAGAAGAATCATGAGTCTTGGAGAAAGGAAGCTTTTCAGTGCAGTCGTTTCAATGGGTGGAGGTAGTGGTGGATATGTCAGTGGGGTGAAGACAGTAGGGGAGATAGGAAGAATATGAACAAAAGCAAAAGTCTGGGCAAAGGCAGAAAATTGTGTGTGTGTGCTCAGTCGCTCCGTCTTGCCCGACTCTTTGTGACCCTATCGGACGGTAGCTTGCCAGGTTCCTCTATCCATGGGATTTTCCAGGAAGATGCTAGAGTGGGTTGCCATTTCCTACTCCAGGTAATCTTCCTGACCCAGGGATCTAATCCAAGACTCTTGCATTGGCAGGCAGACTCTTCACCACTGAGCCTCCAAGATTTGAATGGAATAATAAATAGATAATAGAGATTATGTGGTGAGATTAATGATAGACACCCTGGAAAAGCAGGCTAAACTTTAGACAATTTGAATCTAAATTATAGAACTTAGTACTCTATACTGTTGAGTAAAATGTAATGGCATGTTGAGAGTGATTTTCAAGGAAGAGCTTGACAAAAATATGGAGTGATAGAATCTGAACTTAGAAATTGAATGGAGCAGAGGTAAAGGTGGATTATTTTTGAAAATGAGGAATTGATAGGACCGGGGACTATCTGTGGAGTTGTGAGTAATGAAGAAGTTAATAATACTGATTTTTGAATTTGGGTGGCTGGGAGAATGATAGTATAAGTAAATAAAAATCCTTATAGATAAAAGGTGAATACAATTTTAATCTTACATTTGAAATGAAAGTAAAGAATTCTGAGTAATGGTATCCAATGGACTTTTGGACATATGGAACTAAATAAGGGTGATGATTAGAAATTCTTGGAGAAGATGAGATTCCCAAAGGATGAAATATGAAAACAGAGTAGTGTAATGTCAAGGACAGAACTTCAATGACTTAGTTCAGGAATGGGAATAATAGAGACAAACTGTCAGAGGTGGACAATCAATGATGGACCCTCCTGAAAGTGAGGAGGTGGACATCCTTGCCTTATCCCAGGACTTTCTTTTTTCCATACTTAGGGAAGAATTCAGTCTTTCATCATTAAGTGTGATGTTATTCTTAAGTTTGTATGCATGTGTGTTAAGTCAATTCAGTGTTGTCTGACTCTTTGCGACCTTGTGAACTGTAGCCCTTGGGGCTCCACTGTCCATGAGATTCTTCAGGACGGAGTACTGAATTGGGTTGCCCTGCTCTCCTCGAGGGGATCTTTCTGACCCAGGGATGGAACCCACCTCTCTCATGTCTCCTGCTGGTAGGCGGGTTCTTTATCCCTAGCGCGACCTGGGATGCCCTGAGGTTTTGTAGACTCCTACCTCGTAGCTCAGCTGGTAAAGAATCCGCCTGCAATGCAGGAGACCCCGGTTCGATTCGTGCATCAGGAAGATCTGCCGGAGAAGGGATAGGCTACCCACACCAGTATTCTTGGGCTTCCCTGGTGACTCAGCTGGTAAAGAATCCACCTGCAAGATGGGAGACCTGGGTTCGATCCCTGGGTTGTGATGATTCCCTGAAGAAGGGAAGGGCCACCCACTCCAGAATCTGGCCTGGAGAATTCCATGGACTGTATAGTCCTTTGGGTCAAAAAGTGTCAGACACGACTGAGCGACTTTCACTTTTACTTATAAGGTTGAGGAAATACCTTCTATTGCTAGTTTACTGAGAGATTTTACTATGGATAGATGTTTCAAATGGGTTTATGTTTTTATTGAGATCATTGCATGGTTTTTCTTCTTTTAGACTTTGATATATTGAGTTGCATTGATAATTTTCTAATATTGAACCAACTCTGAATGACCATAATACAGTATCCTTTTTTTGAAAAACATCACTGTGTTCTACTTGCTGTTACATATTTTTAAGAAAACTTGCACTTTGGCCTATGAGAGGTCATGATCTTTGTTTTTTTTATAATGTCTTTGATTTTGGTATTAAGGTAAGGTAAGTGAAGTGAAGTCGCTCAGTCGTGTCCGACTCTTTGCGACCCCATGGACTGCAGCCTACTACACTTCTCCATCCATGGGATTTTCCAGGCAAGAGTACTGGAGTGGGTTGCCATTTCCTTCTCCAGAGGATCTTCCTGACCCAGGGATCAAACTCAGGTCTCCCACACTGTAGGCAGTCGCTTTACCATCTGAGCCACCAAAAAGAGATAGGAAGTATTTTCTCCTCTTTTCTCTTCTGAAAGAGTCTGTGAAAGATTGATATTACCTCTGCAACATCCAACCAGTCCATTCTGAAGATCAGCCCTGGGATTTCTTTGGAAGGAATGATGCTAAAGCTGAAACTCCAGTACTTTGGCCACCTCATGCGAGAGTTGACTCATTGGAAAAGACTGTGATGCTGGGAGGGATTGGGGGCAGGAGGAGAAGGGGACGACAGAGGATGAGATGGCTGGATGGCATCACTGACTTGATGGATGTGAGTTTGAGTGAACTCTGGAAGTTGGTGATGGACAGGGAGGCCTGGCGTGCTGCGATTCATGGGGTTACAAAGAGTCGGACATTACTGAGTGACTGAACTGAACTGAACTTCCTAAAATATTTGGAGAAATTTCCAGTAAAATACATTTTGGCTTAGAATTTTCCTTGTAGGAAAGTTTTTACCCCTAGGTTAGACTATAGGCCATTGAGTATCTTTTTAAAAAACAAAACATTTTAATATGTTTATTTTTAGTTGAAGGGTGGTTGTTTTGTAATATTATGCTGGTTTCTGCCATATATCAACATGAATTAGCCATAAGTATACATATGTCTTCTCCATCTTGAACCTCCCTCCCACCTTCCACCCTATCCCACCACTCTAGGTTGTAACAGAGACTGGGTTTGAGCTCCCTGAGTCATATGGAAAATTTCCACTGGCTATTGGTTTTACGTAAGGTAGTACATATGTTTCCATGCTACTCTGTTCATTGTCCCACCCTGTCCTTCCCCACAAGTCTGTTCTCTATATCTTCATTGCCGCCCTGCAAACAGGTTCATCAGTACTATCTGTCTAGATTCTATATATATGCATCACTATATGATATTTGTTTTTCTCTTTCTGACTTACTTTGCTCTGTACAATAAGCTCTAGGTTCATCCGCCTCATTGGAACTGACTCAAATGTATTTCTTTTTATGGCTGAGTAATGTTCTATCTGGTCCTATCACTTCATGGGAAATAGATGGGGAAACAGTGGAAACAGTGTCAGACTTTATTTGTTTGGGCTCCAAAATCACTGCAGATGGTGACTGCAGCCATGAAATTAAAAGACGCTTACTCCTTGGAAGAAAAGTTATGACCAACCTAGATAGCATATTCAAAAGCAGAGACATTACTTTGCCGACTAAGGTC